>CM052701.1:31295606-31372102 GCA_028551405.1 Uromys caudimaculatus | reverse complement strand
GGAAACATTGGAAATGTATATAAAGTATCAAAAATAAAAAAGGAGAAAAAAAAAAAGACTGAAAAAAAAGTCACTTGGAACTGTATTCTAGAAAAAAAATGGAACTGCAGTCATCACTGGAGATAAGCAAACTGTGTGGTGGTAGTCCTATCATCTAAAGTTTCTTTGTGTAAACCCTAAACCTTGAATAAAGTCAAGACTTAAAACAAAAACAAACAAAAACAAAAACAAAAACAAACAAAAAAAAAAACAAAAAAAAAAGAATTGGAAGCCAATGGAGCCCATGAACAGTTCTTAGTTAGGGTTGTTTCAGACGCACACTCCGCATTCCTGCAGTGGTATTCAAGCCCGTGGGTTCTGTCCAAGGATGAGGAAGAGAACCAGGTGCTTCTCAAGTGCCCCCTTGAAGCCAAGGCTGTGCTAAGTGCCCTGCCTACAGAGACTCCTTAATTCTGGTACTGTGCTCAGAGTCTGACACTCCAGCAGCACCTGTGGAGAGGTGGCCAGTGCTGGTCTTACAGCCCAGTCATGCCTGAAGTACTCCTTCCCAACACTTTGCCCTATGCTAAGCTGTGCAAGGGAATGTCTTGTATGGATGCATTATTTCTCCAAGTTCTGACATTTCCCAGTGGCTGATGAGACCTGGACTGGGCTGCTTTGCTCAGTATCACATCCTCATGATACAGATTTTTACCAGTCTATGTGGAAAGAAAACTTTGCTGAATGAACAGTTGCGTTGATGTATCTGTAAAATTTCTGTGTGGCAGTTTTTTCTTTTTTTAATTGAAGCAAAACAACAACAATGACAGCAACCTATTGAAATATAACAAATTTCCAGGCATCTATTCTCAGAATTAATACATTTTGGACATTTACTAGAGCCTTGGGATTGGAAGTGCTTTTGGCCTTAGCTTATTTTTGGAATATTTGCACATACAAAATGAAGTATCCTGGAGTTGAAGCCACAGCTAAAGACGCAGTTCATTCATGTTCATATGCAGGTTTTGATCATGTCTGAAGATAATTCATATGATGTTTTAAATCATATGTGCATGAAAACAAAGTTACGCTCATGGAGCCATCAGAGATCAGGCATGGGATCTCTCTCTGTGGTTTCATATCGACTGCTACTCAGAAAGCTTCAAGGTTTGGATTTATAGATTGGTCTCTGTATTTAATCTTTTTCTACTTTCAAGAAGCAAAAATCCTTCAGTCCAATTTTTTTTCCTTTTTTTTTCCGAGACAGGGTTTCTCTGTGTAGCCCTGGCTGTCCTGGAACTTACTCTGTAGATCAGGCTGGCCTCGGACTCAGAAATCTACCTGCCTCTGCCTCCCGAGTGCTGGGATTAAAGGCGTGCACCACCACTTCCTGGCTCAAATTTTTATTTTTTATATTTAATTGCCAGATCTTTGACCTTAAGAAGAAACCATCCTCTGGCTTTGAAGGCATCTAGCTTGTATTTAACACATTTTAACCTCATGTGAATGTATGCATGGGTGACAACTGATTTTGATATCATTTGCAAATTAATGTAAATGTTATTTTGCTTCATTAACATTAACATGCTGTGATTCTTTCCTCATGTTAGAGCAGAACTCTATGTTTAGACTCTGGCTCATTTTTTCCCCCTGATATGTATCTTATTTACATGTAGCCCGGCAATCCACATGAGGGTTGGTGTCTGTTATTAGCTGTGGGCATTAATATTCTCACCATTATCTCAGATTTTCAAGTGAGGAGATTTAGACCAAACAGGTAAACAGCCTATCTAAGGTCTGAATACAGTTGTGCAGCCAGAGAATAAGCCCACCATTTCCATCTTAGGCTGGTGGTCTTTCTCACTGTTAACAAGATCACCCTCCAGGGAATAATACAAGTAAAAGCCTCTATTGGCTGAAAGTTATAGGAAGGGAGATGACCACTTTAAGAGTTGAGTGTAAATATGCTATCAAAAGGTTATTCCTGTATGTTAGCAGGGCTGTTTGTGGTATCAAGTTCCCCTTTTGTGTTGTCACCACCAGATGTGGACAGCATTGTCACAATTCTCTGACCTGGTGGCTGCTGAGCAGAGCACCCACTCCTGACTTCCTGCATACACAAAACCTTGAGAATGATATTCACCAGGACATCTAGTACTTCATAGAACTACAGATAGCTGTGAGGGACAGTAGCTCCAAACTCCTTCAAGATGCGGCCATTGATATCTTGAGTTAACATCTATTTTGTTTCTCATTTAAACTGAATACAATGCCCTACTGAGTAAAGTTTTTTAAAAGAGTGATTTATTTATTTTATGTATCTGAGTATACTGTAGCTATCTTCAGACACACCAGAGGAGGGCATCAGATCCCATTACAGATAGTTGTGAGCCACCATGTGGTTGCTGGGAATTGAACTCAAGACCTCTGGAAGAACAGTCCGTGTGCTCTTAACCACCCAGCCATCTCTCCAAGCACCCCTCTCCCCTTTAAAAGAATCGTTTGTTTATTTTATGTATATGGACACACTGTAGCTGTCATCAGACACACCAGAAAAGGGCATCAAATTCCTTTACAGATAGTTGTGAGCCCCCATGTGGTTGCTGGGAACTGAACTCAAGACCTCTGGAAGAGTAGTCAGTGCTCTTAACTGCTAAGCCATCTCTCTAGCCCTGAGCAGAGTTTTAAAATCAGTTATCACCAAAAGGGAGCAATCATGTCTTCCCTCATTTTTCTTTAAAATTCAGCACTTAGAAATAGCCAAGGTTTAGAAGTTTCTCAGAAGGTGCCCATAACTTTAAAAATCCCGTTTACTTCTCCGAGGCATGGGATGGTTGTATGTTCTTCAAACCACCTAACTCTGTTCCATTTCATTGAAAGACCTGTGGGAATTTGTGTTCCTAAGCAGATGATCTGAGTGAGGTATGGTGGTGCAGGCTTGTCATTCCACCTATTCTGTAGGTAGAGTTTATGAGTTCGAGGCCAGCCTAGTCTCAAAAGTGAAATTTCTCACATATCATGCTGACTCTTTTACTGGGAAGTTTGTCTTAGGATCCCTCTACAGGCACCCTGCCAAGACATGTCTAATTTTCTATTCATGACTTGGTAGGCCTTTTCATAAAGAAGTTCATTAGGATTGTGTAAGCTATGGCCCTCCATACTGTGGGCCCACTTGCTGTTCCATGTGGTTACTCCAAGGAGGATGCTATTACCCATGAGCCTGTTACATCATGGGTGAATAGTAATTTTTAAGCCATTGCTAGGGTAGTCATTTCACTAGTGGCCTGAAGGAAGAGTGAGTGTCCTGTCATGCCTGGACTGAACTGTGTCCTCCATTAAGAAAGCTGTGGCAATTGTATTTTCCTGTTCTTCTGGAATTTGGCTTCTTTGGGATCTCTTCAAGGACACCATGGAGAGGACTAGAGGTGTTAGTCCCTGCCTCCCTGGTACTGTGGGATTTTTTGATAACATAGTAGACAGAAATCCCATTCATTCCCTAAGAACCTCCCTACCATCCTTCTACTGCTCTCCACCATCCAGCTGCCCTAAATGGTCCAGGTAACCCCATGGACCCAGACAAGGCTGAGAAAGGAGACAGTGGGACTCCGAGGTGTCCATTCTTGTGCCTTCTTTTCTGTTCTTGAAAGAAAATGAGAATGAAAATCCCTTAACTCAAAGCTAATGACAAAGCGTTTTACAAGGGAGGAAGTGTGTCAGGAAACACTTGCTACCAAAACAACGAATGAATGGGGCGTTTTGGGGGAGATGGTTGACGAGAGAAGGAAGTGATGGGAGTTTGTTTGTGGGCCTGCTTACTGCCTGGCTGATTAGATAATTCAAAGACTACAAACAAACCTGGGCTGGAGTATTTTGGTCCCATCTGTGTTTTAAGAGCTGACTTTTACCCATTTATTTTTTTAAAGCAAAACGACAGTGTGCTTCTAAATTTACCTCTTCTAGTTGACTGCCTGTAATTGTTTGTTCACATATGATGTGTAAGGATTGTTAGCAGCTTTCTTCTGAAGATCAACATGACCAGGGGCTATCACATCCCTGGAGAAGTATTGTCCCTCGTGCCCCATTGAGTTTGTACCTCTCAAATGTCACATTTCTTTCTACAGAATTGTATTCTTTTCCCAGAGGTAGATTTTTGGTTGTTTTGTGTTTTGTTTTCATCTTTTCTTTCCTATTTTCCATTCTATTTTCAGGCCTTCCTGGTGTTCTCAGCTTTTCTGGGAGAAATGAGAATATTACAGTCTAGCCATGATCATGAGAACACTTGAGAAGATGATAGTTTTTGTTGACCAACTCTGAAACTCTTATTTGTGTTAGTTTTCTGTTATTATGACAAAATATCTGAGATAATCAGCTTATAATACAGAAAATCAGGGCTGGAGAGATGGCTCAGTGGTTAAGAGCACTGGCTTCTTTTCCAGTAGACCTGAATTCAATTCCCAGCAACCACATAGTGGCTCACAACCATCTGTATTGGGATCTGATGCCCTCTTCTGGTGTGCAGATGTACATGAAGTCAGAGCACTCATAGATGTAAAATACCTAAATAAATTAAAAAAAAAAAAAGGAAAAGAAAAACTAAAAACAATGACACAATTTTTTTTTTAAGGAAAAAAAGATTTGTTTTGGCTTACCATTTCAGAAATTTCAGTCTTTTCTCAGTTGGCTTTGTTGACTATGTGCCTATGATGAAGAGACTCCCACCACAGTAGTTAGATATCAGTGGGAAAGAACGCCAGGATCCCAACATCTCATTCCAAGATGTTTCTCAATGACCCAACTGTAGCTAACTATGCCTGCCTCCCTATAGCATCACAGCCCTTTAAGTCATGGGCCTGAGCATCTAGTTAAGATCCCAACTCTAGCACTATTCCTGAAATCTTCTAGCTTCTGACCTCTTTGGATACCGTCTTAGCACTCATCACGTGTGGTGCTGGTACACAAACCACTTAGAGAGTAAAGGGTTTGTGGAAAGTGGTGGCACCTGTTAAAGAGTGGGTACCATGCTATAACTTGGGGTGCTGTTCTTCCTTGAACCCATTTTTTCCAATATTTTTATTCTTGTGAGAATTGCATACATGAGTACTGTATTTATATACTTTTTAACCTTCCCTCCTACCACTCCAACTCTTCCCACTCCTTCACTCCTTCCTCATTGTCAAATTATAACCTCTTCTTCAATTATTATTGTCTTACACACACACACACACACACACACACACACACACACACACACACACAGTGTGTGTGTCCGTTTAGTGTTGGTCATGTGTAAATTTGTTTAGGGACTATTGAGACTGGATAGCCTACCTGGGGATCCATCCCTGGAGAAAATTAATTCTCCCTCTCTTGGCAGTCATTGTTTGCCTTTAGCTCTTTATCATTAGGTCAGCTTTGTGAAATTTCCCCCACCCACATTGGCATGACAACTGGTGGTCTTATTTAGCAGGCCTACTTTAGGTGACCATTGTTAAGATTTCAATGGGGCAGCTTCCCTGTCATGTGTAAAAGATAGTATCTAGCAGCAGACATCCTGGTCCTCTGGCTCTTATAGGTTTCTCCCCTTCTTCCATGATGTTGCTTGAGCTTCAGGTATAGGCGTTGCATTGTAGGTACCAGTTGGGATTGGGCACTCCAAGTTCACTTTTTCTTTGCATTTTGAACAGTTAAAGACCTCTTTAAATAGTCACTATCTGCTTCTAAAAGAAGCTTCTTTGATGAGGGTTGAGAGCTACACTTATATATGTATATAAGGATAAATATTTAGAATACAGCTAGGAATTATTTGGGTTCCAGAAAATGACAGTAATAGGTTCTTCTCTAGGGCCCATAGCCTGTCCAGTTAATGGTAGTTGCCTAGGTTTATAATCACAGGCATGAATTCCATCCCAATGAGTGGGCTTTTAAGTCCAATCAGGTAGCCTTTGGTTACCTACAAGATATAAATTCCACTACTGCACTAGTGGAAATATCTCGCAGAACCATGCACTGTCATGTGCACTTTCATGATTCTTCGGCTTTACAGTGGGGTAGGCTATTGATTGATTTTCCCTGTTTGCAGTTTATCTATCACATGCAGATACACTGAAAGGCAGTCCTCAGGAAGGACTTCTAGGAGAGTCTCAATTCTCCAAGACTTATATTTGTAGTACATGATGTCTTCAGCAATGGGATTTTACTTTCAAGTTTTGGGAGGCAACTGAGTATACTGGAAAGAGCCTAGATTGTTTTGGGGGTCACTTGGACCCCTTTATGGTTCTTACTCTGGATATATGTACTAATGTAGCATAGCAACTGAGGTGCATGAGGTGTTTCCTGAGGATCCTTGCCTGATCTTTCTTCTTAGAGTTGAGGCTTCCAAGGTCTAGAAGGCTTCTGAACCTCTGATGAAGGTGTTGGTTAAAGTGAGGTGTAGGCCATAGTAAAGCCAAGGAGAAAAACTGGAAGAACATTTTGGCATAGGAACTACATGAATGTGGCATTCCCAGACTAGATTGAGCACCACCTTATCCACGACTCAGTTAGATGGTCTTCCAGTTCTACAGTAAGCTTACTCTAAAGAACAAATGAGATAGCATTTATAACTGTGCCTAGTATTGAATAGTATCCACTACACCTGAAATACCTCAGGTACCTTCTCATCTGAAGCATGTATTTTGTGTATGAAATAACCAAAGAACTAGATGATTGTTAAGGCTCCTGCTAGTGTGAAAGGGAATGCTTTTATTTTTTTTAAGAAGATACATAAAAATGTCTGTGAATAGATCAAAAAGCTCACATGGAGAAGAAGGATAAAATTTAGGAAAAAATAGACATCTTGTTTGTAAAACTCTGTATAGAGCTATCCAGGTAGAAAGCTCTGAGAGTTGGGCCTTTGTCTCCATGTATCCTTTTTTCCACCCCCTCCCAGGGTCTAAACCAGACCTTGGCATGGGCTAGGTTATAGTGAGAGCTTTGGTGAATGAATGGACAGCATAACGACTATAAATGACTGTTGTAGGTAGGACCTACTTGAAATCTCAGCATTTATTGGTCCTGTGCTCTACAATGCAAAACAGTTGGGGACAGTAGATGGCAGATCCTTGGATGAAAAACTGTTTGTGGTTAGCTATTAGGAGGATCCTGTCCAAAGATTCATTGATTTTTGAATTAAATAACTAATAACACTTGACTGAAAATGTGGCAGGTGGATGCTGAACATGTGTTTCATTTAGAAATAACTTTTGATAAAGCCCAGGGAAGAAACTTCTATCACTCACCCCACTTAGAGAACACAGACCATCATATCTTGTGAGAGATCTGATGCCATTTTACTTTCAAAGCTCTCTGATCCTTTTTAAGTTTCCCTTTCCCAAACCAATGGAACATCTTTCGGTTAATCTCTGTTAACCCCTCAGGAATCCAGGATTCTGTAAAACATGCCTGGAGACAGGCCCATGCAGGAAGGTGTGAATCCATGTTTCCTGTCTAGGACATAGACTTCCACATGCTTCCAGATCCAGATTAAGATGCTCTGAAGCGTCTCACTGAGGAGAGCCATTCAAAGCCTCAAAGGCACACAGCACAAAGCCCCAGAACCTCAGAGCTAACCATTTGTCTGTTTTGCCCAAGCAGATGCTGGTAATAGTCCTCCATCAGCCATGGTTTCAACATGTATGACTTCAGTTATCCATGATTAACTGAATTCTGAAAGTATCAAATGGGAAAATCCAAACATTTATAACTTTGAAATTATATGACATTCCAAGTCTCAGTGTGACAACTTACCCATGTGCTCCTCTCCTTAAAAGATATCCTGCACATGATTCACCCATGTCTAATGTATGTATCCATGATGTATACGCTGCCCTCCCCATAGTCACTTAGTTACTTCTTCTCAGGAATCAGATTGACCATCATAATATCAAGATGTTTATCTTCGTTTTACATGTTTCATGCAATAATGTTTCCCCAACATAATATGTTGGCAGAAGTTGTCAATTGTTTTCATTAAATGAAAAGATGAGAAATCCTGACTTATGGAAAAAATAGTATGTTAAAAGGTGATATTTGAGAGAGCATGCACCCATTTTTCTTAATCACTGTAATTATTCTTTTTATTAGTAATAGTTCTTTATAGCTTAGTATACTTAATATATAAGGCGTGTTCTCCCAATTGTAATATATACATGCATACATATATATGCATACATAATACATATATATATGCATGATAATATAAAATTTGGTACTATATGCAATTTCATGTATGCACTAGTGGCCTTACAATAGATTCTCCATGGATAATGAGTCTACTTGACATTTTCATGTGCTTGATTTTAAAAACCGAGTTATCATCTTTATTTTCCAACATTGAGTTAGTATCTATGTGACACTGAGCCCTTCCTATGGGATGGACTTAGGAAATGGTTAGAGAAGGGTGAGTCTTTTCTCACAAAGATGTGTCATATAAATGGTATCTGACCTCGTGGCTGTGAATTTTTCTATGGACTGATAAAGATACTGTAGCAGGCAAAGGCCTCTCAAAAATTTTACTGGTATCACCAACTCTGTGGCGTTTGAGTCCTTCCACCCCACATTTGTGAATATTGCTCAGATTGTCCTTGCAAAAAGAATGCTCTAACTTAGACCCACTTAGAAAAAAAATAAACATGTAACTTTGATTTTTTTCGTACATTGTGCTATAAAAATCCAGAATTTAAACTATCACTCTGCCTTTGCAGTCCCAAGACACTGGCTGGGGGTCAGGTGGCATCTGTATTGCAATCAAGGAGCAGATGCTAGAACGACAGATCACTACAAGGCCCCCATCATGCATTTGGGTGGGGGCCTCTTAAGATAGATTTTGTCCTTGATTTATTGAGCTATTTGTTATTAAAGTGACCCAAATCAGAAATGCCATTTGCAACTCATGATGGAAAAATAGGAAGCAGGCCACACTAATGGCTTTATTTCAGTATTAAGGAGCCTGCATTCTGACTTAAACATCTCATTTATCCAGCATCATGGAGAAATCATTTCAACTTAAGTGGCTGCTGTCGATAGTGCAGCTCCTTGTATGTGAAAGAGCTCAACGAAAGTTGGATAGAGTTAAATGAATGAAATATAGCATCTCTTCAGAGCACACAGCATTTACAAGGAGATAAGTGTGCGATCCATATCTCTCTAAATCAGATTCTATCTGTTCTTGTCTTCTGGATCACAGTGTCTGCCAAGCGTGGATTGACATTCTAGTGGTGCGCTGAAGCCATGGGTTTGGTTGAGGATACATTTACTGTATTGTTGTATAATCCTATGCTGGGCACTCACCCCTCATTCTCTTGCTATCATTTCTACTGCTTTCTAGGTTTGTCTTTAAACTGTCCACAGCCCCTTCAAGCTCTTGTTGAGATCCATCTTGAGTTCCTCAGAACAGGCAAATGCAGTGTAACTCTGGCCCTTCCCACATCCTAACTGCAGAGCTCTACCCAGTCTCTCCATTTCTCTGAACATGATCTTTATGTCTGTCTGCCACATGGTCTGTGCTTGACCAGAGGGTGTCAATATTCCATGAATTAACATGGATTAAGGGCTGAATGAGGTGGCTCAATCCTTCCTTAGTCTTCTGGTACTCTGCTACTCCACTGAGTCCAGTGACCAGCCCAGCATTGCCAGTAGCACCCAGGAGTGCTTCATAAATGCAGATCCTAGGGTTGGAGAGATGGCTCAGTGGTTAACAACACTTGTTGCTCTTGCAGAAGACAGAGGTTCAGTTCCCAGCATCCACCTAGCGATTCAAAACCATTCTTAACTCTAGTTCCAGGTGACCTGATGTCAACCTCTTCTGACCTCCGCACATATCAGGCTCACATGTGTTCTATATACATTTGTGCAGGTGAAACACACACATAAAACAAATAATCTAAAAAATGCAGACTATGGGTCCCAGCCACCTAGATCTACTAAATCCCAATCCACAGGTGATGACACTCTCCAGGTGTTCCATGAACACAGTGAACTTTGGAAAGTAGGGCTTCCCTTTTCTTTTCTGGCCGAGAGCAAACAAAACTCCAACTTAGGCATTCTAGATCTTCCCTTTGCAGAGGATACATGAGCAACAGCCTTCACAAAGAATTGTTTTCTAGATTCTTCTTTGTGTAGAAGTGCTACAGACAGCCTTTTGTCCTTCCTTCTTAGCCACACAACTACAGATGCAGAATCTTGTGAGAGGACAAAAGGCACGCCCACTGCCACCCCCAGGAAGGCAGAGCTTCCCTCCTGTGCCCTGTGAACTCTCCTGGACCCTGGGAACAAGTCTAGGCTACTAGGCAATGTTAGGTAGCAGAACACGGTTCTCACTAACACTCAGTACCCAGCATCCAGCCTGCCTCTGGACTCCTAGCCCTGCCTAATCCAAGGGGCCTGACCAGAACAAGGCTACTTTCCAGCTATGTCATCAGAGGCTATTGACATATGATCACGGACTCTTCAGTTTTTCAAACCCATGGGCCCTCGCTTTCCCACTGTGCCTTGTAACATCTTTTCATCATAGTTTAAGCTCTTGCCACTCAGAATGTAGTATGAGGAGTAGGGGTATAATCCTACCCCATAGCCAACTGCCTGCAGAGAAGCTCAGGCCATGCTTGGACCCCCTGAAGCTGAAAGTTTGTTCTGAACAGTCCCAGGTGACCATGCACACAATAAATGTTGAGAAGTGTAGACTGCAGTGTGTTAAGCAAATATTCTCTCTTCCTTTATTAAATATGGTATATGAAATAAAAATAAATAAACCACTACAGGAGAGTAGTAAGTGGGCCATGAGTAGGCTACACAGTTCTCTGTATGGCCAAGGGTGCTCCAGGACTGACTTGTGGGTGAAGAATACTGCCTCAGCCATTTCTTACTCATGAATGTCTACAACCCACGAAGCCCTGGATGGAGACAGCTCTTGTCTATGCTGCAATGGCTCAGACAGCAGGAGAAGAAACAGAGCCCAGCAGAGCTCTCTCTATTCCCTTCCATGACTTGCCTGTGAGTCACACTTTCCAGATGTTGTGTGTAGGCCAGATGTTGTATATGGGCATGCTCTCCTCTTCTTGAACTATGTGTTTCTTTAGCTATGTACAGTGGTTTTTTTGTTTGTTTGTTTGTTGTTTGTTTTGTTTTGTTTTTTTTGAGAAGGGCAAATGCAAATTCCAAGGATAGCCAGGGTGCTTGATTGAAATCTGGGGAAATGCCTTTTTGAGGTCATTCTAGGTTGTTCTTACTTTTTCTGGGAGTCTTTTTGAAAACTTCTGTTTCCCCTTCCTTTTGTAGACCCAATATTCCTTCATTTCCTCCCCAATTAATTTCTACCAAAATGGACACTTTTGGTTGCTTACATATGTGTAGCCCTTTGAGCTCAGATAAAGGAGGTTTTACTGCATTAATCTAAAGCACACATCCTTTAAGGCTCCAGATACAGGATTCTACACTTGCAATGGGCAGTTTCAACCAGCAGGGTATGCTCAGAGGTTCCCTTTGCATGGTGGATCTTTTCAGGGCCACATACAGGAAATCAGGATGAGGCAGTAACTCACAGCTTGATATACTCAAAGGTCCCACATTCCTTGAGGTTTTATGGGGCCAGGCATTCTTCCCTATTTGAGGAGGCATGAAGATCTGAGAGTTCAGCCTTAGCAACCACATGCTAAGGAGCCAGGGAGAGAAATAGTTACTTCTATTAGAGGTGTCCATGTTGAGCCTGACCAGGGCCCGGAGGAGCATGGATACGAGGTTTGGAGTAAGGAAAGGATGCTTGTGGAAGGCCATTTTTTAGCCAACAAGAATCTTCAAAGGAAAACAGTTAATTTAGCACTCATTTGGGAGGAAAATGGCCCTCCTCCAAAGAGGTGGGTACCGTAAGGCCAGGACAGTGTGTGCAAGCACACTTGCTCATGCCTGCTGCTTTCTTCTTTACTTCACGTCTACAAAGAATTCATTTTGCTTCCTGTACTCATTAAAATCCATCTTTCAAAATGATTGTACAAATGAAGCACCATCCATAACACCTTACCCCTTTAGGTATGTAATCTATGGCCTGTGTAGTAACATAGCAGCCCAGGTCCATCTGCCGTGTTGGGGATTGTTTTTGCCCTATGCGTTCTCTCTCGTTCCTCTGTCCCAATTGCCATGTTGATATGTATGTATGCTCACCTTGACATTCAGTCTTCATTTGGGGCTGTGCATGTGCTATGTGAGTTCCAGTGCACATACATTTGCAGGTGTGCATTCAAGTGTGGATGGCAGAGAATAATCTTTGGTGCCGATCTTCAGATGCCATCCATCTTTTTAACTTCTCGGAGACAAAGTCTCTCATGGGCCTGGACCTTGTCAAGCTGGCTAGGCTAGCTGCGCAGTGAGCCTGGGGGGCCCTGGTCTGCTTCCCTAATAGGATTACAAGCACATGCTATCACTCTCAGCTTTTTTTTTTCATACATATATACAATGTATTATGATTATATTCATCCCCATTGCTCTGTTGTATACCCTTCCTGTTCCTCTCAACCCCTACTCCTACCACCCATTTAATCTCTTTAGATTTTATATTTATATGGATGATTTAAATTAGCTGAGTCATTTAAGCACACATACTTGTCATAAAAGAAATTCAAACCAAGCCATATAGATCATAAAGTTAAACTCCTCCTGGGGTAGGGTGAAACATGAGGACATGAGTTCAGATTCCCAGAAGTCTTGCGAACTCCTCCAGGCACAGCAGGGCAAACCTGTAATCCCAACACTGGAGGCTGGAGACAGGCAGATCCCAGGGGCTCCCTAGCCAGTCAGTTTAGCCAAAAGAGTGAGCTTCAGGTTCCAAAAGAAGTCCTGTCTCAAAAAATTAAAGTAGAGAAGTAATGAAAGATCGCAGTGTTAACCTCTGATCTGCACAAATTCCTGCATAGAAGAGAGAATCCTCACATACATGTGTGTGTACATGCACTGTCACATATGCACATACACGTACATGTGTATGCACTCACACACTCACACACATACATGTGTATGCACATACACACATGTATACATACACACATACAAATACATGTGCAAGCACACACATGTACACTTACACACAATTCACAAACACACATGCACATGCAAACTCATACATGCATACACATATATAACACACACACACACACACACACACACACACACACACACACACACACACACACACACTCCTCTATTTACCCAACATTGCCTTCACCTGTGTTGCACAAATTACTGAGCCACTCTTACTAGGGTTCTGAGGGTGGAATTGCTGACTTTTTAGGCATTCGCAGGGTCTTGCATGCATTACGAAACACAGCGAGGCATAACTTACATTCACTGAACATGTAAGTATAAAAACATGCACAGCTCCTGGGAGCTTGTGCTTTTGTTGTTGTTGGGTTCTCTTTTTTTGATTGTTGTTGTTGTGATTTTGTTTCTGTATATCTAGACTTCATGTTACCTGAGATGGAGAAGGACCTTTGGGTTGTGTCTGTTGCTGTGATTAAACACTCTGACTAAACTCAACTTGGGGAGGAAAGGGTTTGTTCCAGCGTATAACTCTCAGGTCACATTCTATCACTGAGGAAAGTCAGGGCAGGGACTCGAGACAGGAACCTAGAGACAGGAACTGAAACATAGGCCGTGGAGGAGTGTTGCTTACTGACATACTGACAAGCCCATGGCTTGTTGGGCGTCTTTTTATTAGCACCTAGGACCAGCAATCCAAGTGTGGCACCACCCACAGTGAGTAGACTCTCCCACACCAAACATCAATCAAGAAAATGTCCCATGTGCTTTCCACAGACCAGTTAATGGAGGGATTTTTCAATTGAGGCTTTGTTTCTCCAAATGACTCTAGCCTGTGTCAATGTGACAAAACTAGCCAGCACAGGTTGTGAGTTTTATTTTGACTCTCTGGTGAAACTTGTGGATTGCAATATGCACTTGTAGTCTTGGGGGCTCAAAGCTCCACTGACCAGCTAGAACCAGTATAGTAGCATTGTGGACTTTTTGTGGTGAAAGGGAACTATAGCATGGCCTAGTTTCTTCAGGAGCCTGGACTGATAACTCATCTGCACATAAGCAGGTCACTCTTAGTCACTGTCCCTTCATTTACTGTCCGTGCAGACAGCAGAGTCGGGACCCACGGAATGAAGGCACACAAGAATACCCCTCAACATTTTCATTTACTCCCCATTTTTAGATATCTTTTTATGACCCCCTCTTCTTCATGGAAAAGCAAGACAGAGTGGAACAGGGTATTCTGGGTGCTGCATATCCTCTTAGAGGCAGAATAAAATCAGAATACCCTGAAGAGGGTAGTGGCTGAATGGCTGGTTCCTCCTGTTTATGTACTGGGGTCTATGTACCTAAGTGATGCTGAAACACCACCACCACCACCACCACCACCAACAACAACAACAACAACAACAAACAAAGATCCAGTCACATGCTGTACCATTTCAGCTTCAAGGCTTGACCTTGTCTCTCCTCCATCTTTTCTTTTTATTTTTTGTTTTTTATTTGTTTGTTTTGGAGGGTGGGGGTTGTTTGTTTGTTTTCATTTTTTGTTAGTTTAATGAGTCATATTTTAAGATGCAACCAAGACTCTGTAGCATAGAGTATATGTAGCTTCAGTACTCTGCTTATGGTGAACAGACAGAAACAGCTTCCTGTTTCAAAAGAGGTTTGGCGGGCTGTGATGATACACATTTTTTCCTTGTGCTTGACTCTTTCTTCCCTTTTCTAGTCAGTGCCAGGGAAGAGCTACACTGACCAGTTTAGCCCTTCAGAGGTTTTTTTGAAGCTAGTGCTACCCTGCCTTTCCCAGCTAGGATGACATGTTTTTATGCCCAGGCCAAGGGGCAACAGTGGCGCACATCTGGGCTGAATTATAGACCTTCAGCCTATGGGGACACATGCCTGATGTAACTCATAGGCCCGCCATTCTAGTAACTTAGCTTACATGTGTAGCACCTAAGTGCTCCTTGCTGGTGGACAATAAGAGCTTTTCCTTTGGACGGTCTGTCTTCAGGCTCATCTGTGGCTTTGCTGTAATATCTGTGGCCTGCAGATCTGCTTCTTTGGAGCAGTAGTTTCAGATAAAGGGTCATTAAAAGTGTGATTGGCCTAAAGGTATCTGTTTCTATTATAAACCCTTCCCTGAGGTTCTGGACACTTGAGTGACCTCACTCAGCAGTACGGATCTTTTTGCTGCTAGAGAGAAATCAGGTGCCCTGGAAGGTTCTTGGCTATGCAGTTATCTTGGAATCCTTGGCCTCCTCAGCATGCCACCTGGCCTCACAGTCTCCAGGAGAAGAATGAGCAGAGACTTGTCATAACACACCTTGGTGCCTACCATGCCTTGGCCTGCTGGTGCGTCTGCACAAGGGTTACTGATTGCAGGCTGGAGGCTTGATGTGTCAGATGTGGAATTCACCATGATGTCTGCAACACACGGATGGGTGGTATCACCCTGTCATCTGCAAATGCTAACCGCCTGTCTTGGCATTCCAGCAAAGGCAACCTCAGAGGAAAGTGCTGAAGAAGAAGTCTGCTTTGATCTTACAGGTCACTGAACCAGCAGGATGACAGTCAAATCTCTGCTTCTCAGACATTCCTCCTTCTGTCCCAGCTCTCAGAGGCCATCTGCTCCAGTTTGCTGTCTTTACAAAGAAAGGGTCCTTGGGGTTGCTGTCCCCAGACCTACTTTAGCCTTGTCCCACACCTGTTTCTAAATTTCCCACATTCTGTTAGTTTTCTCCCCACCAGGCAGGGTTGTTTGGTACTCCCATCCAGATTAGGAGAGCTGAAATGGAAGTGGGAAGGGAGCTGTGTGCAGCAGGCTGCTGTGCCCTCTGACTGGGTTTACCATGGGATGCTTTGGCATAGAGCTGAGGCCTCAGGTAGTCACTAAAATATTTAGAAGGGGGTATTTATCTGAAGGGTTTGTGTTTGTTTGTTTATTTGTTTTGCCCAGTACCAAATCAGGATAGAATGTTTTGGAGAGAAACCATACTTATGCCAGGATTGCAGCATTGCGGTCCTACAGTGAGTTTTATATCTGAGGACAAATCCTTCAAACTATGAGACCATGGAAACTTCTGACAAAGGGAGGGAGTTGACGTTTCATGGCCGTTTCATAGTGCTGGCCTCTGTATGCCTTGTATGTTTCCAAACACAGCCAAACTGGTGCTCATCATGCTCCTTGTGTAGCCAGTGGCTCTGGCCAATGTCATCACCTTGCTGGAGGTTCAGCACGATAACCAGCTCACACCTAGCTCATCCAGAGGAAACTAAAAGAGCAGTGATGTGAAGGGTTTGCTGGAAAAGACAAGACCACAGTCCCTATCTCCATGTGTTTGCTGGAGAGAGAAGGGAGAGAAATGTGTGTCATCAAAGCCACAGGGAAGACAAGCAGGTCCATGGGATTAACATGGAATGAGAAAGAAAGTAGTTGGCCTACAGTCACATTGAGTCACTGGGCCGTAAAACATCAGCGGTTGCTCCTCACAGGACCTGGTGCAATAGTCCATTTGACAGGACTGGAGTTTCCTATTTAATTTGAGCTACAGCTCCTAAATCAGTCAAATGAAAAAATGTAATTTTTAAAATGTCTGGCAGCTCAAAAATTCTGAGATTAAGTTCTGAAGAGGGGAACTGTAAATCAACCAGAAGTGAAGTCATCTTGTGTCCTTCCACCCCTAATAGAAGGGTGGCGAGTGGGGGGCCAGGGTGGCTGCAGGTGGAGGAAGGTAGCCTGAGCTGAGGGAGCAGCTGTAGGCGAGAGGATGAGAACAATGCTAGGGCCTTTGCTGAGCAGGCAGAGGTCAACTATCCCCAAATTTCTGGACTTTATTGGTGTGTATTGTGTTTGCAGTTTTTAACTAACGGGGTTTCCTTGATTTCCACGAGAGCTCCTGCTGCGTTGATGTGCTCATTCAGGCTATCAGGATCCTCCTCCTGTTTCCATCTCTCCTCCATTGGTAAATGATGCCTTCATTTCTCCCCTGATTCCCATAATGGCTCTCTGAAGTCCCTGCTGCAACCACAGAAAAGAGGTGAAGGGGAAAGAGAACTAGGTACAACAGATGTAACATGACTTGTGGGTCACCCATACAAGACCTCCTTCTTACTCCAAAAGGGTCAGACAAATCTTGAGTCCCCAAGTGCATGCTATACTTGTCTTGAAAAGCTCCCTTAGACAGCTGACAAGGAAGATGGCCAGGATGCATGCCCATCCTCTAAGCTGTAGACAGGTCTAGACTCCTTTGAGTGCTGTCTTTGGTTTCCTACCAATACCAACCTTGTCCAAATTGAGCTACTTTTTGGGTGAATGTACATGCCTTGGATTTGTAGTATTGGCCTATCCTGAGAAGCTTAAAGCATTTTGTTTAAAAGGTGATTCAGTAACAGTTGCATTCTGGGACATGTGGGTAGCTGACACTGGCTGTGTCTTGCCTATGGTTCTTTGTTCTTACCTCTTCAGTGCATTCTGGACAGGTCCCATCTGGTCCCATCTGTATTCCTTTACTAAAAGGCTTTCTCTGGAGGCCAGAGTCTATTTATCTCTCTGCTTTGCCATAGCAGCCCCTGTGATACCCTTCAGGAAGTAGTCCCTCTCCTCAGATAGAGAAGTCACAGGTGTGAGGCTCTAGAGCCCTTCAGTAGAGTTAGGTTCCAGTCTCCTCTAGTGATAACCTGCTGTGTAGCCTATTTTATTGACCAACTTTCCCTATCTTAATCCCTTCTTTCCTTCATCACCTTTTGAATAACATGCTTGCACTAAATATTTGTCCCATGCATGGTCTGTTCAGTGGCTCTGAAGCCAATGCATTCCATTGCACTGTCTTTGCAGGTAGACAAGGTTGGAAAGAATTAACTGTGATGAACAGATGTCATCAGAGAAGGGCTGGTGCCTGGAGAAACACTGGCACTTTGGCTGCAGAAGCCACATTATGTCCTCATCTCTGTAACGGATGTTTGTGACGTTTCCAGAAGCACCCCATTAGCTTCTTTAATACCCATTTCCCAAGGCCTACTGCTGTTACCACTAGGTGTGGGATCAAGAGTAAGAGACACTAGCCTTCCCCTCTTTGAAGACCTTTTCGCTCCCCAGCTCCCTCTGGGTGCACTGGATTCTTATAGAATCCTATGGGTGGACAGATAGGTGTGTGGAAAGGAGTCACAGATGTACACCCAGATAGGTTACTAAGAAAAGAACACAAGGCTGAAGGGATGCTTTTCATGTCTCGGAGATAGGCTCACAGGGAGGCCAGTCATGTCCGTGTCCCAGAACCCGACCTTAGGGTCATTCACCTGCTATAACCTACCTGCAAAGCGAGCAAAGTATTCTGTCTAACTTCATGTAGAATGGCTGCCTCAGGCTAAATGATGGACTCCCTTCTCCTTTAGACCTGCTACTCCAGCTGTTCATCCCCCCTTTGAAGACACTCAGAGGGAGAGACCTGGTCTTAGGGGTATAGGAACCTCCCCAGAGCATATGTCAGGTTATCTTCTTAGTTTGCTGGAATGTTAGCCTCAGACTGCCACTTCCTTCTTTAGCCATTACAATTAATTTTGAAGGTAAGACTCAGCTGCATTTAGGGAAATAGAAACAAGAACAAAATAAATCTCACAGCACCATAGATTATCCTGTCTCACGAACATGTAGGAGGGAACAATAGTCAGAATAGGCCAATTCTTTGTTCTCTCTCTGTGTCTCTGTCTCTGTGTGTGTGTCTCTCTCTGTGTGTGTGTCTCTCTCTGTCTCTCTGTCTCTGTCTCTCTCTGTCTCTCTGTCTCTCTGTGTCTCTCTCTGTGTGTCTCTCTGTCTCTCTGTCTCTGTCTCTCTCTGTCTCTCTCTCTCTCTCTCTCTCTCTCTGTGTGTGTGTGTGTGTGTGTGTGTGTGTGTGTGTGTCTGTGTGTGTATGTTCTTTAAAGTGTGTCCTGGGGTTGGAGAGATGACTCAATTAATAAAGTACTGCTTCATAAGCATAAGGACCTGAATTTTTGTATTTCCAGTTCTCACATAAAAAGCCAGATATAGCAGTATATGACTGTTACCCCAGGGCTGGGGAGGTAGAGCTAAAAGAAACTCTGAAGCTTGCTGGTCAGCCAGTCTAGCTTAGCCTGTGAGTTCCAGGTTCCATGTGAGGTTCTGACTCTAAATATGTAAACAGATAAGATGGAGGGGGGTTGAGGAAGACACTCAATATTGACCTCAGGATCAGAGAGAGAGAGAGAGAGAGAGAGAGAGAGAGACAGAGAGAGAAAGACAGAGAGAGAGACAGAGAGAGAGACAGAGAGAGAGACAGAGAGAGAGACAGAGAGAGAGACAGAGAGAGAGACAGAGAGAGAGAGAACCCCCCCAAGCATTTTTCAACAGAACTGGTTCATAAATAAACCAGAGCCTCAGGTGTCTTACTGTTCCAAGGCCCTGCCCTTGAAACTTGGGTGTGACTCAAAGACGGTGCAGTCTTGTGCTCTACCTTCTGTTTCTGTGTTCACTCATACTCATATAGACAGCCCTCTCTCAACACAGATCCTTTCAGCAGAGTCTTTTAGATGCACTTGCTAGTACCCTTTGCATGTATGGCTCTGGGAGACACATAGGAGTGCAGAGATAAATAGCCTCCTTGCCCTGAAGAATAGGGTTTTAGAAGACATGGCTCTGCTCAAAGTGTCTAGCAACAGCATAGCATAAATGTTGACAATTTGAAACTGTCCTAGATGGAAGGGAGCAAGGTGGTGGGGGACTCATGGGGGTTGGTGATGAAGTGGAGCTTTGGAACAGGGAAGCAAAGTAGGAAGTGATAGGGGCAGGGTTATTCACTGAATGGTCCAGAATATGTCAGTATTTGAACCAGTGCTCAACCCACTGGAGCACAGCAGCTGACGTGTGTCCTATTGACCCCTATGGGGTTATGGGATACTCACACCCCCCGCTCATCAGCACTAGGGTGAGATCACCAGAGCTTTTATGGACTGCCAGAAGAGTTCTGGACCAGCATCTCATGTGGATTGATGCAATACAGATCAAAACGGGGCCCATAAAGCCTGCCCACCTGTAATTATGTCTATTTAAATCTCTTGGACATCAAGGCTGCATTTGGAGCCAAATGTGCTTAAAATAAAAGCTGGGTCAAAGGAGCACTTATGTCCTGTGCCCTGCATGACAGGCATCTTGTGGCTTTGTTTCTGTTGAGCACAGACAGGGCCAAGCTTCATTGTTTAGAGAATTGGTATGCATGTGGCATGTGTTTCTGTTTCCATCAAAATATGGTAATTTGCTAACATCATAAAGGTCGAGTTATGAAATTAACATGAGGGGATGCCTGAGTGAAACCTAAAAGATTATTTCTACCTCATTTAGGAGATTGTTGCTGAGCTGTTATTCCAGAGCTCTTGGGTTTGAGCATTGACTCATTTTTCTGAGACAGATGTTGTCTACTGCTTGATTGATGCTACAGTCATTATACCTTTAGTAGGCTGACCTTCTGTGACCTTTTAATAGGGTGTATTTCTGTCTTAGTGTCAACATCTTATACAGGGGTATGTCACATTTGCTTGATCTTTCTGTGTCCATACTTTGTGGTATATATACATAGGCACGACATTATACCACATATTATTACTATATAAGCAAGTGTATGATGATACGTGTATATGTATTTTACATATCATTATGTGTATATTGCATGTATTTAAATATACTTGAAAGTACATTGCAGATAGGCGTCATGACCCATATTTAACTTTATTTAGAAGTACATTGAGGATAGAGATTATGACTCTTTGCTTGGCAACATTTTAACATACGAGCAAAGTACATGATAACATAAGAAAATGTCCCAGTTATACTGAGCTTTCAGCCTTCTCATTAGAGAAGCAGCAGCTGGTCCTCCTCCTCCTCCTCCTCTTCCTCCTCTTCCACAGAACAATTGACTGTGGAATCTCTGGCCCTATATGGGACTTTTATATCTCACAGCTTTCCTAAGGCTCAGGAAAGGTTGTAGAAAGGGGGAAGACAGACGAGCTTGAGGTTGGAGAGGAGTACTGTGAAACAGTGTCCTTTGGACATTTCATGGTCAATGCACTCGTGAATTCTCTGCAGCCATGGATACATGTGCAGGACTGGGCTGCTCAGCATGCATTATGGAAGTGGGATGGGATTATGAAGTTACACCCCTCCCTAGGGAGCTAATGACAGTTGATGGTGCCTGGGGGAAGGACTGTCACTTTCCTCAGTGGTATAGATACTGATATTTCCCATGCCTTAGTAAATAATCTCCCATCCATGCTTATGGACACAACTCTCATTAAACTTGCAGTGTCACACATATACAAGAAATGTGGGCAGAGAAGTGGACATTGGTGGGGACAAGGGGTTGGGGAGTAAGAGAGAGTTGAGGCAGGATAATAGGGGGTGGAAAGGGCAAAACTCATTGTACCCATGTATCAGATTGCCAGAGTAAATAATTCATTTAAAGTATAATTAAAGCCATTATTTTATATGCTAACTGATTAATAAAACATGTTTTTTATTAACATACATACATAAAACCATACATATTAATAAAACATCAGCCTGATCTCCTAGGAACATTCCTAAATACCAACATTATCACACTAAAGAAAAGGGGGTGGCTATCTTGAAGTTTCATATAGAAATATCAGTTCCATGTCAACTTGAGGCCTAAGTGTTGGAAGCAGGAGGAATAATAACTAACTTATCAAGTGGACATTGACTGTGTACTAAGCACCATTGTTGGTGTTGAGAAAGCATGGGGCAGGAAGAATAGGAAAATAAGTGAAGGAAAGAAAAGACGTTTAAGGAAACTCACTTTACACAATGCCGTTCTTGAAAAAATCTTGGAAATTTAAAAGCCACTTGTACTTGTAGGAATCAATACAGATCGTCTAAAATGACCTAACTCTTTTAGGACTATAAGAGATTGGCTGCATCCAAATGTGTTTATAGCAATTAAAATTATATGCCAAAGGTAAATTTCAATGTGTTGAATAAATGTAGTTCTGTTTCTGGTCAGTGTTAATGTCAACAGTATCTAATGCATGTCCTATTCATATCCCTTCCATTGTCTCCCAAAGCCTTTCTTAGATGTGTTTTTCAAGGCAGAATCCACTCTCGAGTCCCACACTGCTTTGTTACATGTTGGGATAGTAAGCTGTTTCCTCCTCTTTCAGATCACTGATATTGTGGCAGATCCAGACCCGCTGACGGGTAGAATGCCAAGTTCTGACTTTCTCATGGTCCCTCCCTGATTTGTGGCAGGTTGAACATTTTTATAAGAAGTATGCCCCATCGGAGTCATATGTCAGCAGGGTTTCCTACCAGCTGGGACACTTGGTCCACTGGGTCAGTGTACTGGCTAGTTTTGTGTGTCAACTTGACACAAGCTGAAGTTATCACAGAGAAAGGAGTTTCAGTTGAGAAAATGCCTCCATGAGATCCAGAGGTAAGGCATTTTCTCAATTAGTGATCAAGGGGAGAGGGCCCCTTGTGGGTGGTACCATCTGTGGGCTGATAGTCTTGGGTTCTATAAGAAAGCAGGCTGAGCAAGCCAGGAGAAGCAAGCAAGCCAGTAAGGAACATCCCTCCATGACCTCTGCATCAGCTCCTGCTTCCTGACCTGCTTGAGTTCCAGTCCTGACTTCCTTTTGTGATGAACAGCAGCATGGAAGTGTAAGCCGAATAAACCCTTTCCTCCCCAACTTGCATCTTGGTCATGATGTTTGTGCAGGAATAGAAACCCTGACTAAGACAGTCAGGGTACCTTTACAGAATGGTTGATTTACTGTGTCTGACTATCCTGCTTCCCAGTGATATTGGGTCATGCTCACCTCTATCAGTTATTATATCCATATAAACAGTGGTTTTCCTATTCATTCAGTGTTGGCATTTAACCTAGACTCTGCCCCACAGTTACCTGGCAACAGTCAGGTATGCCTGATTCCTATAGAAGGAGCTGCTTGCCCCCTCCTCTCTTGCTCTTTCTCTGTCTGCTTGCTCCTGCTCCCACTCTCTCCATTCCATTCCCCTCCCCCCTCTCTCAGTGTGCTCATGGCCGGCCATTACTACTCCTCTTCCTCCTCCTCCTCCTCTTCCTCCTCCTCCTCCTCCTCTTCCTCCTCCTCCTCCTCCTCCTCCTCCTTCTCTCTCTCTCTCCCTCCCTCCCTCCCTCCATCCCTCCCTCCCTCTCTTTTTCTCTTTCTGCCTTTCTCTCTCTCTGCCTTTCTCTCTACTCCCTCAACTCCCCTCCCCATGCCCTGAATAAACTCTATTCTATACTATAGCATCCATGCGGCTGGTCCCTCATGGAGAAGGGACACCTCAGTCTGGGCCCGCAGAGGCGCCCCTTCCCCCACACCTGACTGTACATCCTCTAAACATATCCCTTCCCTCCTTATCTCTTTATAGACTACAACAGTCACTTCTATACTAGCCGATATTCTTCTCTATAGAAATTTTCCCGTTTACGTATCACTCTAGGTTCTGGAGTCTTTCTTATTATTCCCCCTTCCTCAAATCCATTGTCATCATTGTTCTTTAAGAGCTCAGATTGGGTCCGTTTGGCTCACATGATGTGAGCCCATTAATGACGGTATGCTCCTATTGGTCTTCCCAGTCACCCCATCTTGTCTTTCCCTTCTAGGGGTATTTTTGACTCTCCGTGATCTGGAATTGTTCCCTGCAATCTGGACTTTACCAGTTCTGTGAGATCTACTTAGAGTGTGGCGATTTTTTTGCTGTTGTTGTTGCTATTACTGTATATTCTTCTGAATTCCTTGTGTCCACTGGGAGCAGTTAGGAGGCGTCATCCACACATCACCGGGATGCAGCAGCCTTAAGCTCACAGAACACTGTGGCTGTGTTAAGCTCTTCTTCTCTAAGCTGGCTGGGATTAGCTTTCCTTGTCAGCTAGAGCTGATGAAAGAACATAGATGTGGGCAAAAAGGAGCCTGCTTTGGGTGACCACGTTCTCCTTTGAGGATAAATACAATCCTCTTTCTTTTCTAAGCTCTTCTAGTTTTAAGCAAGGAGCTTTGTAAGCAGAATGACCCAGAGTAGAGTTTAACTGTATATGGATAACTGGGGTTAAAGTGCAGGAGGCTCAGTGGCACAGAAGCTTTGGGATAGACCAGCCCGAAAGGAGAGATTTTCCTAGGACCAAGACATTTAGCTGGGGGTTCTTTCTGGCAGAATTTCTCATGTTGTTTTAATTCAAGATATTATTAAATATAAGTAGACCTTTAGAGCCAATGAAATCAGGCTCCATGGAGATGATATGGAGGTCCCCGGACATTCAGATCGCTTTGTACCATAAAGCCTGCTTGTCTGAAGCCTGCTACCCATGATGCCTTCACCATGAATTACACATGCAGTTGGTTCACCTGCAGGCAAATAGGGGATAAAGGAATTTTGATACATTTTTTAAAGTGAATGCCACCTTCTGTCACAGAAGTGCTAGAAATTATATCCAAGAGGTTAATGAAGTGCTACCCCTTTGTCTGTCAAGGTAGCTAAGAATTTTTTTCCCTTAAAACTCTGCTTTCTTTAAATAAGTTCTTATTGTAGCTCTGCAAGACATTTAGATGACATTCGTATCAACATCATCACTGGCATTTTAAAAATTTACTGAGTTAATAATATTTACTTCCTGGCCTGTCACAAACTGGAAGAGTATCTACCTAGGTCATTGAGAGATAAACCAGGCCACACATAAAGAGCTCCAAGCATAATGCCTGGAGTAGAATAAGAATCCAGAGACACTGGCATGGTGAGCTAGTGTGACCTTGGGATACCTCATCATGAAAAATGTTCTTTCCAAGCCATTAAATATTCCTCTTATTTCAGTCATTTGAGACCTCTAGACCATCTTCTGTGGTCTATGGAAGGCTATAAATGGACATCTGAGAGAGAAACCGACTGCCTTTTCCCTTGTCTGAAACAAGAGGAATTATACCAAATGCCACATGTCTCAATGCTTAAAATCCACTCACATCCACATGAAGCCATTTTAATTTCAATAGTTTTCTTACCTATAGAGAGATGGGGCCACTGATATGTCTCTTGCCTAAATTATAAATTTGTTGGCATTTATTATGAACTAACTACTACCCCGATTGATGAACAAAAAAATCTGTCTTTAAGAAAGGTCATTTCCTAGAGTTGTATACTAAGAGATTTCATGACACCACCACTATGTGTCCTGGTCCATGCAGCCTGGTGCTATGGCTAGGACTGCACTGCTCTCTGTGCTCTCAGGACTCTACAACATGACAGTTTCACATCTATACCCATAGTCATAGAAAGTCAAATTGTTGATTAGGGAATGTGATTTCCTTGAACCATGTCTACAGAATACCCAATTAAGCTGCTGAATGGAAAAGCCAAGAACCTGATAGTTTCTCAAGGAATTCAATGTACTATGATGTTTGGAGTAATATTGTGACACCTGCCATCCTTGGGAAATCCATCAGACTGGTACAGGGAGTTAATCCTGGTGGAATCTTCAGTTTGCAGTCTTTACTCTGGAAGCTGATATTCAATAATACAGCTTTTCTGTGATGACAGCTCAGAGGTGAAGGGAAGGTGGAGTTTTTTTTTTTTACAAGGTGACATCATCTCATTCTTACTCATGCTGATCATTTTTTTCCTGCATTCCTAAAATACTCTGGGTGGCCTTGAGGTCAGAATGGGGTCATCCCACAAAGAGATGAAATCTAGATTACAACTCTGAGAGCTGTCACGAGTGAGCAACCCCAGGCTGAGTCAGAATGGATGGCGGTCTCCTTCAGTGCCCTCTGCCATCTTGACCATTCCCGTGGGAGAAGAGGTAGCTACCGGGTTGTAGGCCTGTATTTCTTTCTGAGTGTATTATTCTGTCAGCACATAATTCTTCCTTCATCCAGACTCTGGGAAGCATGGTGGAAAGCTCAAACAGGGGAGAGTTTCATGAAGAAGCCATTTACCATGATTAGAAGTGGGAGAGAATGAAGAGATTTGAATAGCCAGAAGAACATTCCCAGGACCATGGTGCCTACAGGAGGAAAGGAAGAAGATGGGAGGCAACATGGTGAGAGCTTCCTCTATCAGGCACCGGAGAGCAGTGGTCAGCTGGAGATGAACCAGCAGAAGAGGCCCCGGCCCCCTCATTACTGCCACGCTTTGATCTGCCATTTGCCTAGTCCCCAAAGGACTCGGGGTCCAAGCTAGGCGTCCTGTGGCAAAGAGAAGAGGCAGGAATCAGGAGGGACAAAGGAAGGATTTATAACATGTTCTGCCCTCATTTCTTTCTTTGATTTAAAAAAGCATAGAACAGGGCTTGTTTCCTTTGTTTTACAGAAATAGATTCTTTGTTTTAAGGAAAAAGGAAAATAATCTTGCAAATAATTAAGTACTGTTTAGAAATCCATTAAAACAAGATTTTGTGCCAGAAAGAGATGTGATCTGTCCCTTCCAGAGGTTTGGTGCTCTCCACACTTATTTTGACTTATGCCTCTGTATTTCTTTAATTGTATTTTAATTCCCATTAATATTTAACTACCGAGTCTTGGGTTGTTTTGCTATATTCTGTTTCACACAGTGGGAGGAGCATTTTTAGAGCTCTCTCCTATTGTGATTAGCAGAATGCTGGACTAACGGGAAAACCCTGAACTTGCCAGACCCTTGTGGACTCTGTTCATTTGTAGTCCATGGTAGGATTCGGTTATTGTTGGATCACCCAATAGCTACATCCATTCTTTTTCCAAAAAGGTCATTGAGAAAAAGATCCATGCTTAAGTCCCCCAGGTGAAGATGCTTCTGATGAGCATATAAGATGACATTGATATGTACCACACAGTTTGTTACCTATGAACACTACAGTATGATAAATAATAAAATGTCAGCATTTTGCCATTGCAATGTTTTAAATGAGAAAAATCCCCCATAAGTTCATGCATTTGAATACTTGGCCCCCAAGTGCTTAGGGAGTTTATGGGACTCTTAGGACATAGGATCTTGCTGGAGAAAATGCATCACTGGTAGCAGATTTGATAGTTTATAGCCTTGCCCCACTTCCTGCTCACGTATTCTACTTCCTGTGTGTGGTTAAGATGTAAGTTCACAGCTTCCGGTTCTTATCAACCATGCCTGACTGTTGCCATACCTTCCCTGCCATTATGGACTTTAGTCCTCTGAAACTCTTAGCCCAAATAAGCTTTCATCTTGGTCATGGTATTTTATCACAACAATATAAAAAGTGACTCATAACTAATCTTTACCCTCTCTGCTGAGTCTTGGTGTTAACATAGTCCATCACTTTGGAATTAAGTGGAGTCCTCTATTCTCTCATTCCAAGTAGAGCTCACTCAGGTCATTGTCTGACTGTCTGCTTGTTTGAGAGTCTGCTCTATACACAGCAACATATATCATTAGGAATGAACTGATGTGGATTAACATATTTTCAATCTCAAGACCTATAGCATTCTCAGCTCACCATCTTTAGTTCTAATGTGTTTGGTTCTAAATGCGTTTATGTATCATTTTCTACCCTTTCTGTGAGATTTTGTATAAATGATTCATTCATTCATTGAATTGTGTAGTCACTGTAGGCCACTCATTTTGTCTTCTGTGACAATAGGGCAAGGAACAAAAGTAGAGTCCCTCCATATGTGGAGGTTCCATCCAGGCTACAAGATAGTGAAAAAGACAAATAATGAGAAATAAAGTTATTTTGACAATAAAGAGAAAGGGTGTTAGAAAAGTGCAGATAGTCTGGGGAGGGGGAGCTAACAAGGACAGAGGTGCAGTGGGGTTGCCACTTTAAGTCAAGGTAAAACTCTGAGAATGGCATTTGAACAACTTCAAATTGGGGAAGGGATGAAGGAAGAAATCAGAGAAACACCTAAGCAACAGCAAGAAGGGATGTCAGAGCAAGATGCCAACGAGAAGGAAGCATGGTGGACATGCATGTGAGGCAGAACAGAGGTTGCTGAAGTGGAATAAGTAAATAGGAGAGAGGGCGAAGGGATGCGATAACCAGACCTTGAAGTCCACTAGAGTTCTCTTACTTTCACAGAAGAATGAAGAGCCTCTTCCTTCCTTCCTTCCTTCCTTCCTTCCTTCCTTCCTTCCTTCCTTCCTTCCTTCCTTCCTTCCTTCCTTCTTTCCTTCCTTCCTTCCTTCCTTCCTTCCTTCCTTCTTTCCTTCCTTCCTTCTTTTCTTTCTTTTCTATGTTTTACAATTTTTTATTCACTTTACATCCTGATTACTGTCCCCCTTCCCAGTCTTCCCCTCCCACAGTCCCATCCCTTTACCCTTCTCCTCTGAGAGAATGGAGGCCACCCCGGGTATCCCCCTACCCTGGCACATCAAGTCTCTGCAGGGTTAGGTGCTTCTTCTCCCACTGTGGCCAGACAACACAGCCGAGTTAGAGCCTTATTTTTTAACCTCAAGAAGTGGTACATTTACACAATGGAGTACTACTCAGCTATTAAAAACAATGACTTAATGAAATTTGCAGGCAAATGGATGGAACTTGAAAATATCATCCTGAGCGAGGTAACTCAGTCACAAAAGAACGAACACGGTATGTACTCACTGATAAGTGGATATTAGCCCAAAAGTTCGGAATACCCAAGTTTTACTTTACAGTAGCTGCTGGACTGAGAGTGAGGTCCCAGATGGAGGAATTGGAGAAGGGACTGAAGGAGCTGAGGGAGTCTGCAGCCCCATGGAGGGAGCAACAGTGTCAACTGGCCTGACACCCCCCCCCCAGTCCTCCTGGAGGCTGGACCACCA
Source organism: Uromys caudimaculatus (assembly GCA_028551405.1). Taxonomy (NCBI): domain Eukaryota; kingdom Metazoa; phylum Chordata; class Mammalia; order Rodentia; family Muridae; genus Uromys; species Uromys caudimaculatus. The sequence goes on along the minus strand of CM052701.1, from coordinate 31,343,283 downwards.
ACCAAAGAATACACATGGAGGAACCCATGGTTCGGACCACATATGTGGCAGAGGAGGGCCTTGTTGGCCATCAGGGGGAGGAGAGGCCCCAGTAAAGGGGAATGTCAAGGTGAGAATACGGGAGTGGGTGGGTGGGTGGGTGGGAGGTGGAATACTCTCATAGAGGTGGGGGAGGGGGAGGGGATAGGTGGTTTCCAAAGAGGAGACCTAGAAAGGGGGAAACATTGGAAATGTAAATAAAGTATCAAAAAAAAAGTGACATGACTAGGCTAGGGTTTCTTAAGGGTCAACTAGGATGCTAGATTGATAAATTACAAAGGGCAAGTGGAAAGTTTAATATACTGTTAAGAAGTCATGGCTCACAATGGGCTGATGACAGTGGAGAGCATGAGAAGGCATTAAATTCTAGGTGCAGTATGAAGATATGACAACCTCCTGAAAGAATGGGCATGGGTAAGAAGTCCTTAGGGCAGTCACAGGTTCTTGATCTGAGTGGGTGCAAAAAAGGTTGAGAAAGCTTGTGTGAAGAAAGCTCTGCAGGGAGATAAAATGTCTGTTCTGGAGTTATGTTCTAGAAATTCATGTAGGTTGAGGCCATAAAAGTCAGGTGATTATGAGAAATGTTCATCTGGTGTGAGTTCATGTCAGACAACAGGTCAGAGCTGAAGATGGAGCAGGAGACTGTGGCATAAATCTGCTCTTATAGATATGGAGAGTCCCCATGGGAGAGTGTGAACAGGGATTGATCCAGAACTTAGCCCAGGCACCACAGAGAGTCAATCAAAGTAACTGAGAAGAGCCAGAAATGTGGTCCTAGAAGCTGGCAACCTAGGCAGGGAGAGAGCAGGCAGCAGAGTGCTAACTGCTGACCTATCAGTTGACTAGAGGCCATTGACAAGATGGATGAGAACACGATGTGGTGCTGATGAGAACTAAATATAGACTAGAATGGTTACAGAAGAGGATTCCAGGAGAGCTGGAGATAGATCAGATAGGTAACTTTTGGCAGAAGTTTTATAGAAATGCATGTAGTATAGTAGTGCAGAGAAGTGGGAGAATGACTTGTTTTACTTGTTTAAAGGATATGGAATGTCCACTCTAATGGAATGAATGATCCTTGTTCCCCGGAATAACTGGCTTTAGTCTTTTGTCTTTTTATTAACTGATATTAATTCTGCAAATGTGGCTTTCTTTTCATCAATAGACACAGATGATCATTACTCCTATAGCTTACTAAGCATGTAGAAGCCATTCTATAGCTCACCATGTAAGTTTTCACTTACCTTAAATCATACAATTAATTGTTAGTCTGTCTTACAGATATGAAGATGATCTCATATATACTGTTTTCATGCTTGTTTAACTTGTAGAGAAATAAGATGGGCCATGAAACTTTTAGGAAGATATAGCATTTCTCCAGCTGCATTTTTGTTCTCCTTCATACATAAAATCCCAGATCAATTAGTTTGTGGTTAAAATCATGCTTACTGGTCCTGTGTTTGCTGTTGGCTTTACCTCGTCTAATTAATATACAGTGAGTTCAGTGCTGTTACCCATGATAGTTCAAGGCTATAAGTTTTGACCTTGGCAGTAGCATAACAGGACCCTGGCACCTGAGACCCTTGGTATTACAGCATTCTAGTGGGACACCCACAGTTACATACAGTTTATAAAAACCACTGCCATTTTATTCTCCATTTGAGTCTTAGGTTTGACTGTACTAATACACCCTTCCACTACCACCAGCTTCCTCCAAGGGTCTCTGAAGCATACTTAGATGGTGCTTTAAATGACCCTGTATGTGTGAGGTTTGAGGGCAAGGTGTTAAAGAGCCCCATGGGAAAAGTCAGGAATTGTTGACCAGAGAGAGAACTCAGAAGAAAGTTTTACAAAGGAATATACTTTTGTGTGCGAATTTGATTTTTGTTGTGCAAATAAAATGTTACTAATGAGGCTTGCTATTTTTTTGTTTGTTTGTTTGTTTGCAGTAAAACTCTTGGATGTGGTTGAACACCAGACACGGTGTTGATTTATAAAAATGGAAAGGAAGAAGTACTAATATGATTATTGCTTAGTATTTTGTCATTTTCAGTGGTAGCTAATTAACCTTTAGTGCATGTGAATTTGATACTTAGATACAAAATATGTGCTATCACACTGCCTGAAACCACCTACAGTGAAACAACACCCTGTGAATCGTATTCTAAAAGCAAAAGGAGGCCAAGAGTGTGGCTCTAAAGAGTAAACAAAATTGCTGCCACTAACATTTTCAGTAACGAGTGTCAAACCAACACTATGGATACACTGAAAACTTACCAAATCACATGCTTCCCGTGGTTGAATGGGATGGGATAGGAACCATATCTGAACAAAAAGGTAGCGAGAGAAATGGGCAGATAGACCTGACCATGAAGAAATTGGGTTTTAGAAGTCACACAGGAAATAAGGGAAATGAGCAGCCCTGTCCTCTGTGGCTGGGCTCCATTTATTCTAATGACTTGCTATTGGCTAAAGGGCCTGAGAGCTGGACTGTGGGAATTGCTTTCAGAGCCTGGGACATGTTCTTTTCAGTATTCTCAATGGGGGCCAGATGTCACTGAAGAGTGGCTTGATTTTTGGAAAGAGCTAAATGTTCTAAAAGTAGAACTGGCAATTAAGCAAATGATCAAGTTGAGAAATATCAACACAGTAAAAAAAAGAAAAAGTTCAAGAGTGTTGCAAAGCACAGAAAATATAGAAAGTATCTGCACACAGTAAGACAGTTAAAGGCGTACTTCTTTTCCCTGAGATCTTGTATGCTAATTCCACAAATGATGGTCATTTTTACCAGTGAAATTAGCTAGGTCTCAGACAGCAACATTCAGTGCCAAGATAAATGTGACTGTCTTACTGACATAACTGTCTTAGTTAGGTTCCCTCAGAACTAACCCAAGTTGAGCAAGTAAGGGGAGTGTGAGCCAGCAGGCAATCACATGGGAAATCTGGGTTTGCTGTTACCAGGCAACTCTGGAAGCCTCAAGAGAATATGTCACTCAGAGTGACCAAGCTAGACCCCATGGCAGTTGGGATGTTTGTTCACTGATCTCTACCTGTCATATGTCAGGTGTTTGTAGGTGCTGCTGTTCTGGTCTGCACAAGGCCCAGTGTGCCCTCCAAACCAGGGACCATGCACAAACGTAGAGAGTTCATTTCTCTGATGGCAGCTTTATAGTGTCTCCAAACTATACACTGAACATAATAGCCTCCGCTGCCTTATTCTAAACTAGAAGACTGTTTGGAATTTCAGTGAGAGGCATTTTTCTCTCTCTGTACCATATAGTGATGTAGCTTGAAATGGGACTAATAGGAAAGAATTAAATTTTAAATTTTACTTAATTTTGATTTGCGTGACTATGTAGAGTTAGTGGTTACCATTTTAACAATACCATTTCCAATAGGAAACAAAGCCCTCCATGTCTGCTTGTATCAAACTTAGTATTAAGAAGGAAGTAATTGATATCCAAAGTCTTTTAGTCCTTTGCACTTCCGCTGGTTAGATTTTCATACTTAGCTAATAGACAAGACTACACTCAGCTGAAGATGGTGGTGAATTAATTTTATTCAAGTTTTTAAAGGACCTTTATAGGAAATCTCTGTCCATTTACCCTACTTTATACACAAAAGAGTAATATCTGAGGTCTCCATTGATGGGTCCATGCCTGTCTTAATGTTTGATGTTTGATCCTGCCTAGATAAGCAATGGTCAGCTCCGTATGGTTGCAAGGAAGTTCCTGGAGTTATCATTTGATTTGATTGACAGTGATTACTGAGAATACTTGTGATAGGCAGTTTTGTTTAGTCTTAAGCTTCACTCTACAGGCCAGTGTTTTGAAAAAAAAAATGTCTTATATAAAGATGTCAAAAAATCACTTAGTGAGGGAATTCCGAAGTTTACTCACACCTGTTTCTGAAGCCTGAATTACCATTAAATTTTATTGTGAATGAGCATTGGCACAATAGACCATACATGGCAGCCGTGCTGGGTGTCTGACCTACCTCCCATCATCTCTCTTCTTTTTTTTTTTTTTTTTTTTTTTTTTTCTCAAAGCAGAATGTTCTTATGCACCAATATAAAGCCTCATATGTTCTCAGTCTGAGCTGGGAGCTCATATATGGCAAATAACTCAAGATGAGTCCATTCATTAACAAACAATTAGTCATCTCTCATATTATAAAAAGGGTTGATGATTCAGATGCTATTAATATTAAGACACTTTTTAATAGACTTTTATTACTGTTTCCTAACTGTGGGGAATAAGAGCACTACTAACATTTCCATATATTTCTCCTCCCCTGTTCAATCCTGCAGCTATGACTTAACAAACTGTGTCTGCTTTTGTAGAGTAAATGCTGCTTTTTGTAGGGTAAATTCAGTCACCCCCTCTCATTTGTATGTTTCTGTGGCTGGTTATGTGGTAGAATGAGACTATATGGACTAGAACAGCTGAAGTATTGACTGTCTGGCTCATAGGTTAAGCTTTCTAAGCCTAGGCTAGACTCATCTCCTGATGTTTGTATGGGGTAAATAGCTCTCCTTCCTGGGTACCAGAGAGAAGTGGGTAGTCTCTGCTTGTCCTTTTGCACTGGAGGGAATCTGAGAGACTGGTTACTCTTGGACCCTCCTACTGAATAAATGCACATGAAGTTGCTGCCCAGTCATGATGGAAACTTTTCAAACCTTGCACAGCATAATTAATTAATTAATTAATTAATCACTAATTAGAGACAGAACTTTCTAAGCATGTGAGCTTGAGATAAAGTTGGCCTTAGATTCACTTTTTCTGATGTCACATACCATGTGACTTTAGCCCACTCGACCTCTCCAAGTTTCTAATATGAAAATATTAAATCTCAATATGGCTATGTGGCTATGGAGAATATTTGCTACCAGAATTAAATAAGAAAATGGAGCAGAAAAAGTGTTAGGTGTTAGCACCTAACACATAAAATAGCAGACGTGGTAGTATGTTTTTATAGAGAATGGACACTAGCACAGAACAAACTCCTGTCTGCCTCGTGAATATGTTGGGAAAAAAAAGCTTTCATTCATACTCTGGGAAACCTGCTGTATCAGTTAGCTATAGCTGCATAACAAATATCCTTAAACTTGGTTGCTTCAATCTAGCCATGTCTACTATGGTGCATGGATCCATGAGTCAGCTGAGCATTCATGCTGAACTGGACAAGATCATCTGGTCTCAAAAGAGCCTGTTTGTCTGAGCATGACCATTCGGGTAATAGGTGAGTGAGAAGGATTAGGATGGTTTCACATGTCCTGAGGTTGACTAACTGTTGGCTAGCTCTCTTATTCCTACCCTATCTGCAGTGTCTTTCTCAGATTCATTGAAAGGGGTGGTGGAGAGCTGGGAAGTACACATGGTCCCTGAAGCCTGACCTAGGAAAATGAAGTAGTATCATTTTCAGTGATTTTTCATAGTCAAAGCAAGGCACAAAGACAGTCCAAGTTCAAGAGATGGCACCATCTACTAGTGAGAAGAGCAGAAAAATATAATTGCGAAGGGATAAATGAAGAACAAGCTCATAGTTGGTCATTCCATCACGTTCACGAGCTCCTCGTAGATGTTTTTAAAAATTATTTATTAGGAAGCCACCAATACCACATAACTTTTAACCTTATGAAATCTTTTAAAATATGCAAATATTTTTACCTACAGCTTTAAAATATTTTATAAACTATTATAAAATACTTACAAGTATACAACCATCATATTGACATTAATCGACCCAGAGTCCTACATCTAAGCAAATAGAATAGCCATTCTGTAGGCTCAACTGCAGCTCTGTAGCTTTATGAGAAGACAGTAACTATACCTTCTTAGTTTGGGTGGGAAGAAACTGTGTGAAATGGAGTCTCTTCCCACTTATTAGTTAGTTCTTGGCTAAGCCAAGCTCTCCCCTGACCTGTCAGTTTTGCTATGTAATGTGGCCAGGGAAGCCTCTAGCATGGTCAGATGTTAATTTGGGTCTGGCTTCCCACAGTTTGACTAATATAGCTGGGCTACAGACCTTCAGGGCTAGTTGGTCTGCGCATATCAGTTTTCTTTATTTGAAATTTCCTGGAGCATAAGTCCTCAGATACTCTTAGGAAGGAACCCGAGACAACCTCACTTCCCAGACTAAAGAGTCCACAGGCTATGTATTCTCCTTGAGGCTACTTGAAAAGTGAACTTTATGGCAGGTAGGGTGTCATTTTGGTACCTGGGATTGGGCCCTCCTGGTGGACTGCCAGCTTGGGCTCATTGGCTGTTCAGTGTTAGTCAGTTGTTAGGGCTAAGTGTGGAGAAGAAGAGAGTTTGAGTTTGTCCTCTGGGGTTTATAACAGTATAGAAACCTGGTTCCTCCACATGCAGCTGTAACCTTGGACAACATGCTGCCCTTTGGAGGCTTCCAGTTTGTTTAAAGACCATGGGAGTAATAATGGCCCTTCATATACCAGCTGTGAAGATTGCTCGTGTTCCTTATGGTGGTATACTTGACTTCTATGTATGGAGCAAGGCCCTAGTCCCTGAGAGCTTTTGTTTCCACCATTGTTTTATGGATCTGTAGCAGGCCCCTGGCAACTATTAAATCTAAGACATGGGCCTTGCCTGTCCTCTTTAAAGGATTCTCCACTGTCTTTTTAAGGCCAGATCTAGAAGGCCCACTTTGAGTGGAAACATCTATGTGTTGCTATGGTGATGTCATTTTTTATTCACAAGGCACTTTCTGTATTTTGAAGTGGATAACTTCTCCTCTGCTCAGGGATATTTGCCAAGCTCTGAAAGAGTCATAAACTTACTGAATTGTGGAAAGGCATTCTTGGGTACTGAGCTCCCCATAAACCTGTTTGTAATTACTCCGAATGCTTTCAGAGCTTCCCGTTGTAGCTTCCCTGGTATATTCCCATGGGAAATGCCTCAGGCCGTAGCTGCATGTGGATGTTTGAGTATAGTCTTCATTCCTATCCAGGAGATCACATTTTAGCAGAGGACAGTTAGCTTTTGTCTCCAGGTGTCTATTTGATTTTTTTTCCCTCCTCCACTTAGAATGTATGTGGGTGCTCATTCTTCAGAAAGGACTAAATAAACACATTCAGTGAAGAATCCATGACAAAATGTATTCATAACCACCACTGAGTCTATACAACAATCAGTGAGAGATCCTTTTAAAAATTCATTTCACTTTCTTAGCTGTTCTAAACTTCTATGCCCTGTTTTGTTTGGAAAAGTAAAAGGAACACATTAGGAAAAAGTTAACCTAATGTATGTCTGTGTTAGAAGAGACAGAAATTGTTAAATAACTGTTGGAGTTTCATTTCACTCTGCTGCCCACATGGTGTTCTAGAGAGGACCCACCCTGGTATACCTGCTGGGCAGAACTGTGTTCTTAACCCAGGGCTACAGGGTTTGCCAAGACTAGGGGCTGAAGTCCAGGAACCAAGAGGGAACTAGGGGCAAGCACTAAACTCAAGACATTCCCCCAAATTTCAAGCCAGTAGCAAGTTACCCAAAAGCAGCCCAGGGTTAGCAACACTTTACTCACTGTTCAATAAGTCCTGCTTAGGCAGAAGGACAGAAGGAAGAAGGGGAGGACACAGATGTGTTGTAGAAAGAGAGTGAGTTCCATGTGATCTCTAAAGGATTTCCTTCTGGTAGTTTCTGAAGCAAGATGTGTTGGATGAAGTACTGTTTTAGCTGTTTTAGCCAAGCCAAGTCTGAGCAATTCTCCATGACCCCTTCATGCCTTTAGAACAAGTACCATATGGGAAACTCTTGCACTTTACCAAGTGTGGCTGCCATTATGAGATGCAGCTTTGGCCCCTTCTGGACCACGGCTTCTGTGTTTGACTCCAAATAATACTTCCCAGAAGATTTCATCTCTATGATGCTCTAGTCTCTTCTTAACCACCACTCATTTCTCCGTTCCAGCTAACCAGTATATATTGTCCCAATAATGCAAAGGTTTTAGTTTTGTGATTCTGGTCTCTTGAATTTCCTTTGTTATCAGTTAACCACAGCTGAGAATGTGAGGATGCATGCAGATGTTTGGGTGAGGTGTCTACAATCCAGGGACACCGAAGGTTGGCAGCAAATTGCTGGAATCTGGGAAGAAGCTGAAATGGATTGTCTCTCATAGACCTTGGATGGACTAGTGCTACCTGCTCTTTGATCTTGGATGTTTGCCTCAAGAACCCATAAGATAATGGTCATCTATCATTGAAGTCACCCAGTCTATATTGCTGAGTTGCAGCAACTGCAGCAAATTCACACAGATGTCTCTGGGGAACAGCATGGGTAGTCTTTTTCAATGTCCCACTGTCCTGGTTATATTCTCTCATAGCATGGGCAGATAGATAGAGTGGGGTTCCAAAAGAATAGGACAGAATTCAATGTGCGGACATTGCCAGGTCCCCTTAAAAAGGCTAGGGATAATCTAGCATTGTACTAATACACACCCAAAAATTAGGGCATAGATTAATTTCTCTCTTTAATCTTGCCGTGTAGACTTTCTGTTTATAACAAAATCACCATTGTATAGCATTCCTCCTTTGGGGAATGTTACAATAACAGAAGGAAATTCAAGTATACACCTATTGAATGTTTGCCATAGCAAATGAATTAGGTCTTTCTGGTCCCTTATTATGACAGAACAGACTCTGGCATAAATGACTAGTACAGGTAAAGGACTGAATCAGGGATCAAGTAAGGGACACTTAACTTGCTGGCTCTATACTTTTCCCTCTACTCTGTAGGGCAAGCACATCAAATCCAGGGTGGTGGCTGATTCCTCTGGTCTTGGTGGGGTCTGGGCATGGGGACTTTTCGGCTCTCGTACACTAAGACTTTCCGATGAATTATTTAAGGCTAGCAGATGCTTTGAGACCTTTATCTTGTTCAGAGATGCTCACAGAGACCTGTGACAATCACCTGGGGAATTGCTCCTGATGTGCAGTTTCTGGGATCCATCCCAGGCATACAGATCAGGGTTTCTAGAACTGAAGTTCAGGGAATAGTGTTTTACAAGATATTCAACAGCTATGGAAGGATCACAGTGGTTTGGGTACTAGTTCTACTTCGTCCCTTTTGGAGTACATTCTGGAATCTAGCTAATAAAGAAGCCTATGGTCTCCTAAAATCTGTCCTAAAAGACCGAGGGACATGGTCCTCTTATTGTTTTAGCTATTCCATAAATATTACAGAATATCTAAATATTTCTAATGCCACATTCAAAGCATTCCAAAGGGACTGGGATATAAAGAGAGTATCTACTCTTTCACTCAACAACTGCATATACCTTCCAGACATCAGGAACCCTGGCATAAAATTTAGCAAATTTTCATAATCCCTTAGATAGAAATCATTTCTCATTCCACATATACACAGATCTTTTGATGTGATCTAGCCAAATTCTTCATTCTGCAAATGAACTTAAGGTCTATATTCTATGTGCTCCCTTCAAAGGGCAGGCAGGTCATCTAGGATTGAAGGTTCTTAATTCCAATTGTTATGTTCTTTTCATTGTCTCTGTTTCTGACCATGGATAGATCTGTTTCTAACTGTGATTGCCTATCTGCATTTCTGAGGTATCTGTGCCCCAGCTGGAGCTCTTGCTACAGAGGCACCATGCTGTGCAACAAATGAAGCTATCTTGGAAAGAGTGTAAGCTGGGAACGTGAGGAGCGTGTCTGAGAACAAAGATATCCCAGTTTGCATGCACAGCCTAAGTCAGATGAGTCTGGGTTTTCTTGCAGCATATTCTAGAACAGTTGTCTTAAGTCTTCGGATGCAGTCCAACACATTTGTAAACAAGTGTCATATTGCTGTATCAAAGGATGCCCTTGTTCTAGAATGAATTCTAGAATTCTGGAAGGTTGCCTATAACTCGGAGGAGCACCTGACCTGCATCCTGTAGGTAAATGGATTATCACTTGCTTTCATTATGAAACCCTTGCCCAGGAGTGTTTTATTGTCTGTGTTGCAAGGATGTTGGAGAGGCAGCATGATATGATAAAAAAATGAGCACCATGTTTAGGGTTGGAGGCGTGGGTGTTGGATTACAGACAATTCTGCTAGGTTCCACCCAATAGCAACCTAGCAACAGCTCGTGCCTCCACCCATCAGGTACAAGCCAGGCATAGATGAAGACCACTGGTTACCAAACTCTCTCTCTCCATCTCTTCTCCTTCTTTACTCATTCTCTCTTTCTCTGTCCCCACATATTGCTGGCTAGCCTCTCCGATTTCCTCCTCTCTTCTTGTCTTCCTTTCTTCCTCTCTTTCTGTCCTTCTCCCCTCTTTTCCCTGCCTTTACCCATTTCCAGGTCTCCTTCGCTTCCCCCAATAAACTTCCTTTTCTACCAGGCCTGTCATATGGTGTGATTGTTTAGGGGGCCCCTCAGCACGGACCCACCAAGGAATTCCCCCCCCTTCCCTCACTACGATTGTACTGCATTATACCACTGTTAGAAAGCATAACACTGAGACTTGAGGGTTAACTTCCCCGGGGTCACAGGGGATAAACCCCTGAGGCTGTCTGGGTTTCTGTTTCGCATCTCTGATAATATCTGTGTTTGCAGTATTCTTGAAAATCAAATGGTGTGGTGAGTGTTCAAGCATCATATTTTTATAAAGCATTGATTATTGTTACTGGTGTTACTGGGACATTAGTCCTGATGGGGAAACTGAATGTGGAGTACCAGCTTTAATTTGTATTTACAAAAACCAAGTGTTAGGAACCTGTATCTGTTTGTTTTCATGGCTAGCCTTTAAATAGTTAAATAATGCACTATGGTAAATATGGTAAGTTAAGCTGATTATCCTTCTGTTCTAAAGCTTTAAATCCATGCCAGAAAATAAATATTGGCAGTAATGAAAATGGCTGGGCCATTGGCCAATGCAGGTCCATTAATAAATCAATCTTTACATCTTGCCTAGGCACTGTGGGAAACTGGTGTAGAGCCACAGACCTGCACTCTGCCAGTGTTCCAAAAATTGGCCCGTTGGTATCTGTCATGACAAATTTCTGCTGAGCTGGCCATGTTAATCTTTGGAGAGATCTGATGTTTAAAATCATATTCAATTATAATACTCATGCATTAGAAGGTTGGGCAATCATAAATTAAGCTGTTAATGTTGAGTGACATGGGAACATGTTTACAGTAACTATTTTTGTGCAGTGTGGAAATATGTGTACCAAGTGTTAAGAATGTGTTCCTGTTGGCAAAAGAAGTTATTTTTATTTTCATCTTTGTATCTGTTGAGATTTTTTTAAAAAAGAAATGTTAAGTCTGCTGGTGAATGTGACTTCTTCGGACATGTGACATTTGAGGAGGGTCCTCGTGAATGTATAGAAGGTAAGAAAGGCAGAAGCAAGTGCCTGTGGAGTGAGAGTAGCATGGGTTAATTAAGTAGCAGCCTGATCTGTTCTGACCTCGTGGCAGTTTAGAGTAGGCCGCATTCAGGTCAACAGTTGTTAAGACGGTGTAACACTGTGGTACCTACATAATCCAAGTTTAAGTTTTGGCTTTACTATTTTAACTGTGCAATGTTGGAAGCATCAGCTTACCTTCTTCTCTATTCTCAATGCCTCCATTTGTGAAATGGAAGAAGCATTAGGACCAAGGTCTGGGGAGAGTGTAATTGAATGATTAGTCTGTGAAGTCATTAAGCTTATACCCAAATCATAGATAGTACTCGGCAAGTATCAGCAATGGTATAATGTAGTCTGTCATGTCTCATTGTTAAGGTAGACATCGTGTTGGGCCCCACAGAAGTATATATAGCCTTGTTTCTCTGACAGCTGGAGAGACTCCATGGAGGATAAGTTCTCTATGGAATTTCTAAAATCATTCAGACAGAGAGAAAAAGGGTGGGTATTGTCCTAGCATGGATGCTACCAGGTGATAAAAATTCTGTTGTGTTCAGAATGTCTGGTGAGTTTTGCCTATAGTAAGTAGAAAGGGTGGGCAATGTTGGGAGACAATGTTGGATACGTTCTGTGAAACGCAACATGGAGAGAGGCTATAAAGGAAAGCAAGCTAGGATGTGAGTGAACAGGTGTAGCATCCTTGGCGGAAGCATGTGTGGTGTGGACCCATCCTATTTCCCAAAGCTGTGGGGTTGTATTTCTCATGGACCTCATCTATGACAAGTACTGATCTAGAGGAATTTTGATCTCTCTTTTCCCACAGTATTAGTTATAAGCTCTGACTGCTGAGACAAGAAGGAATCATGGTAGACTTCCCTTCTGAGTGTTAGCATCTTGGCTAGAGGGAGCAGATGCCTCTGGATCCCTCCTCCTTCAGTAGATAGACAGGACCATGGATCGTTATGAAGGAGCCGTGCACATGTGAAGGCCACAGCAGAGTGCATAGCTATCTCACTTTTTAAAAAGTTTGTTTACCTTTTAACTTTTCTTAATTTTTGGCTACCTCATTATTTTTGATATTTTAATGATATGGTTAAGATGCAAACACGACTGGGTTTCTGGTTGGAATAGTGGTTATGTTTCTAAGCCAGCATTCTGAGTGCTAACTTTTACACTTATGGATAGACTTACAGCTTTATAATCCCTCCCAAATCAACACGTAGATTCAGAGAAACCCCAATCAAAGCCCAGAAGATGTAAGGATGTTAGCAGAATGACTCTAACGTTCATATGCAGAGGCGAAAGCTCAACTCTGAGCTGCCTGATAAGGGAAGAACAATTAGGCAACTAATACCTGACTTCAACACAAAGTGACAGACAGCAAGTTAATGTGGCTAGAGAACAGAATAGACAAAGAAAGAAAGAAAGAAAGAAAGAAAGAAAGAAAGAAAGAAAGAAAGAAAGAAAGAAAGAAAGAAATACATATACATATACATATACATATACATATACATATACATATACATATACATATACATATATATATGTATATATATATATATATATATATATATATATATATAGAGAGAGAGAGAGAGAGAGAGAGAGAGAACTGGCCCTAGACAATACCTCAATCCAAACTGAAACCAACGAGGACACCCTCAGTAGGTGTGTAATGAATGAAATGTGGCGCATTCATAAGTTAAAGTCAAGCCATGAAAAGACACAGGTAACTTTAGTGCATATTGCTAAGTAAAACCTGCCAATCTGAAGAGGTTGTGCATTACCTGACTGCAGGTGCATGATACAGGCCATACTATTAAAAAGAAGGGGTTAGTGATTACCTGGAGTTTCAGGGGCATGAGAAAGGGAGCACCAGGGAAATTTTGGGGAAAAGGAAGTAATCTGTATGACAGTGTAATGGTGGGTTCATGGCCTTACACATTATAAAATCTCAGAGAGCACATCAGTGATGAACCCTGATATAAACCAGGGGCTCATCAGCAGTATTGGTTAATCACTTGTTATAAAAAACACTTCATCAAGGGGAGAGATGGGAAAACACATTTGGGCTGATTATGAATTCTGTTCAATTGTTCTGTGAACTCAAAACCTCTCTGAAAATTAAAATCTAGAGATCAGTGAACAGAGTAAAGTAAACCTGGAAACTAGGAGTTTTAAGGGAATGGTTGTGGCCAATTAACTTTTAAAATATGTTCAAATAGATTCTGGGCTATGCCCACAACAGTATGTCCAGTACAAAAGATGAAAGGTTAATATTATCGCATCAAAAATCATATATTTAGAGAGATGCATGGCATTGCAGGAGGCCACATGAAATTGGAGATCAGTCTATTTAAATCTTATCTCAGACCATCTCTGAAATGCAGTATACTTACTGTACTTTTGCATCCTCAAAGTGAGGGTGGCCAGACCTACCCCCTGGGGTTATAATTAAGATGAAGGAGATAGGGTCTGTAAAGTGGTTAGGGCAGCAGGGCACTTGGAGCTTTGCCCTCCCAGTGCTGAACAGAGCATTTCTCTGCATTTCAGTCAAGAGGCATGCCATCTTTGGCTTGCATCCTGTGATGGGGCTGCCAATCGATGACAGACAGCTCCTCTGGCAGGTCACAACAAGGTGGTAATTGACCTTGCTTCTCCCAGGACATCTGTTCAAGCTCTGCTAGAAGCCAAGGACTCCCCAATGTGGGGTTTTGGTTTCACATTGTGGCAGTCCAAACATTCTTTATGGGCTGGCAAAAAGCATTTCACACTTCAGATGGGCCTCAGGAGGCTGATTTGCTTTCTTCAAGAAGGGCTGGGAATTTCCAGATGATTGGAAGTTTCCACCCTGTTCATTTTAATGCTCTCAGATAGACTCCCCCAAAGCACTCAGTCATATCAGAGAAGTGATCGTGCAGTAACAGGAGGTGAACTGTCACTATGTTGGACAATACAGATCCCAAATAAGTCCACTGTTTGCGAAGGTTCTGCTATGGCACAGAAGACACAGAATGTTCTGGCCTTTGCACGACACCCTTTTTATCTCTGACAAGTATCTCCCCTTTGCTTTTAGTGTGGTCACACCCCAGTTCTGCTCTAAGTATTCACTTGACAATTATCTTTCTTTCAGCAGGCTGCCTGTAGCACTGAGGCTCTGGTTCCTGATGGCAGGCTTACTCCTCTGCTCAGTGCTCAGATTTTTGCTAGGATCCCAGGACATCCAGAACAGTTTTGCTTCCCCACTCCCGAAGATATGGCAAGAGGGAGTGCAGGTCCCTGAGGAGTCCAGAGATGTCAGATCCCCTTGAGTTAGAGTTACAGGCAGTTGTGGGTTGCCTGATATGGGTGCTGATAATTGAACTGGAGTCCTATGCAAGCTTGGTATTTACTCTTAACTGCTGAGCCAACTCTCCATCCTCCATAGCAACTTATAGTGTCATTTCCCCAAGGAGTTTGTTTCTAAGCCCCCATAGCAACAAGCCAGCAATCCTACATTGATTCCATCTAGGGAGACCTCTAGAGCCTCTACCTCATTGCTGGCCTCTCTCTTTGTATCATCCCCTCCCCATCTGTGTCTTTGATAAGCAAACACACAGGTCATGTGTCTCCCTACAAGGAAGATATTATTAGACACTGTCCTTGGTCACTTCGTGTCCATCAAGCCTTATTAAGTGGTTATTTCCCACGCTTCTTACTGTCCAATCCTGAGGCTTTCAGCCTGCAGTTTAGGAGGTTTTGAAATATGTAGAAGGACCACTCTGTCTTCTCCACAAAGCAGACTAGGTGTTCCAGGGAAATAGATAGCCATGGGACAAGTTTTCAACCAAGAACCAATGAGAGGCAGTATGGAGATGCCCTCTGGGTGGCCTGGTCATAAGAGTGCATGCTTCATCTGGTTTTCTAGAGTTCTCAGCTGAGGCCAGCTGACCACAGGAGTAACTGAGTTGGTCTATTTCCTTTTGTGGGTTCCCTTATTCCTATCCCACCCTTGCTTGCTACTATGTTTCTCCTTGTCTCAGTACAACTAGATGCCTTTAGTCTCTAAGTCCTGTTTTTGGAGAACCCAAATATAGATTGAGTGGCAGTTAAACAGTCTTCATTTCTGACATACGGGCTCCTTCAATTTCACCACCCTTTGATCTTGCATAGCCAGTTCTTTGCTAATATAGTTTATGGCTGTGTGCCACATGTTATTATTCGCATAGCTGGAATTGTCTATGATTGTCCTGTTCCTGTCACAAAATAATCCTGGTAAATGTGATGCCCAAGTACAGACCTAGGAAGGCGGAGAACAGGCCTCGAGAGATTATGCCCTTTTTGAGGTATTCAGGAGCCAAGCAGTGACTGCTGTAGCTCTCTCTCTGAAGCCAGAGAATAACCGGCTCTGCAATTTGTAAGGAATGAATTCATAGCTGGGGGCTATAAATGAGAAGTGGAAAATAGAGTTTTATTGTGAAATTTCATTTGTTCTGTAGCTGATTTTAAAAAGAGAGAACATTTGGTTAAAATAGAATTTTGTGGAAAAGACCAGTTACCTTATAAAATTACTGTTCAATTTAATTCTATCTAAATTCTCTCATTTCTTTTTTGGTATCTGTGGTGGTTTGAATACGCTTGGCCCAAGAAGTGACACTATTTGGATGTATGGCCTTGTTGGAATAGGTGTGGCCTTGTTGGAGTAGGTGTGTCACTGTGGGTATGGGCTTTAAGACCCTAGTCCTATCTGCCTGGATCCAGTCCTCTCCTAGCAGCCTTCAGATGAAGATGTAGAACTCTTAGCTCTTGTTGCACCATGCCTGCCTGGACACTGCCATGCTCCTGCCTTGATGATAATGGACTGAACCTCTGAACCTGTAAGCCAGCCCCAATTTAATGTTATCCTCATAAGAGTTGCCTTGGTCATGGTATCTGTTCACAGCAGTAAAACCCTAAGTAAGACAGTATCCTATCTTCTTTTTCTATTATTCTTTCATTTTTTCTTTTTTAGCTACTACTAGTTGTAGTACTGTGTTTAGAAAATATTAATTTTTGAAATACATATACTCATAATTTGTCTTAACTATTAGTATTTGAACTTACCATTAGTATCTACACAGAAAAAAAGTGTGTGTGTGTATGTGTGTGTGTGTGTCTGTGTGTGTGTGTGTGTGTGTCTGTGTGTGTGTAATTTGCTACCATCTTATATCTATTATTCTTTCCAGGCATCAACAGTCATTTCTATCACCTCTTTGAGCTTCTGGTATATATTGATAGTTGATGGACACTAATTGAGAGCCAGTGTAAACTGGTTAGATTGAGAACATCAACTGAGGCCAGTGCTTGGTTGGTATGCTAGTGTTTTCATGTGCCATGTGTTGGAAAAATGAAGCTAAATGATTGGCTCAGAATCATTTAGAATCAGACAGGATGGTTCTTTAATTTTCATGATGTTTGAATCAGCTTGTAATGCTTTACTTCAGCTGGAGAAATTGCAAGGAATGGTGGAATCAAAGACTGTTTTTCCATTCACCTATCCCCAGACCCTGACAACCATTTAAGAGTATGTATAGATAGAATTCTTGCTTTCCTCTTGTGAATTTTATGCACATTAATACCACTGAGGCTTCCCCATGATCCAGCTACATATCCCATTAGTCACTGGGATTTTCTTCTCTTGAATTCCTTAGTATTTGTGATGGTCATCAACAGTCCTAGTTCAAGAATGATCCCTATTGAGTTTCTTGGGGGAGAGATGAGAAGGGATATTCCTCATTGCTCAGTTCATCTTAGTTTTTCCCAGAAACCTAATTCTACACTATGAGAATCTCACTGATTTTCTATCAGTTCCATCCCAAGTTATCTTTATCCTTTAGATCTTCTAGTCTTTTCAGACAATGTGTATGGGATCATCTTCCCCTCCCTTATCAACTTTCTCCTAAACAGACATGAATTCTTGATATTTCTTCTGTCTGATCTCTACTGGTTAGATAGAATCCTAGGCAACCTTTGAAGAGATAAATCATCTCATCCATGAAACTTCATGGCTATCCCTCCCTTCCTAACTTCCTTTGTTCTTTTACCCTTATATCACTGGAGGTCAGTCAGCTTGGAGAATGTCTTCAGTGTCTGCTGTATGTCCAAAGCTCAATCGCTAGGTTTGTTGTTATCCTACACCCGTGTGGGACTAAGAACTAATACTATTTGCTGCTCTCAGATTTTCCTATAATTTCTTCCCTGGAATATTTTCTAATGCTTTCTATATCACTGACATATAGGAGATTTGTTTTTGTGAGTTCTTCTCTGTACACTGCCCCCCACCAAGGTTTCAGGAAATGCCTCTCATTTGATGGCTCATTTATTTCACTTTGCCCAGGTGATTAGTTTAAGGTAGACTGAACATAATAACAGTCATAGACTCCATGGGTTTCAAAAGGCACAGAAAGTATGAAATTTTATTTTAGCTTTGATCCTTTGCAACTCCTGAAGTCAGAAAGCATAACTTCAAAAAAATATTACCCTCATTATCATCAATGAATCATAAAAGAAATTGTGTCTCAGATATTTTGGGGTATCTTATGTGGGATTGCCAGTTGTAAATTCGGTGGCAGTGATTCATGATACGTGGTTTGTTGGGAATAGCACCCAGGAGAGGCCTGTGAAAGAGGTAGGAATACAGTTATGAACAGGGATAGAACCAGAAATGGATATGGGGTCAGCACTTGCCTAATCTGTTGTAGAATTTTTATAGCTAAAACTACAGTTAGGCTCACACTTACTGAGACAAGGTGTCAACCCCCTGTGCATCTACTTAATCAGTCAGTGAATCCCCTGGAAGTGGGGATAGGGGGGGGCTTGACTGATGAAAGAAAGTTCTTCAGAGAGAGTTTGAACTTTAGTCTTATAACTCAACAACTGGGAGATGGTGGTACCAGCTGTTAGAGATAAGAGGAGGATTTTGGAGATTGAAATAGGGCCTGTTTATGCTAGGCCTGCTCTTTACCCCTGAACTTCTTCTCTAGCCTGTTTTTGTGGTTTCCAAATAAGGAATGTGAACCTGGGTAAGAATCAGGAGTTTCCTAAACCTGAGAAGTACTAAGCAGAAGAGCCAGGATTTGAACCCAGACCCTACTTTCTTCACAGCACTGGCCCACATTACTGAATTGCTTCATTTGTTCTTGCCCCTGTTTCAACCTGTGAGTTCCCAGCCTGGTGAGAAAGATGTTATATCAGAGTCCTTAAGGCCCCAGCAAATACTCATTTGCATTTATTTATTCATTTGTGAATTTAGAAGTCTAAACAAACTTGTCAGCTTATGAACAAGCTCATAGTCAATTCAAATTGCCTGTTTGGAAGGTAGGTCATCTACAGGCAGGGGAAAATTGGAGATCCGAAATAAAGAAAGAGACAGTTTAATTATAGCAATTTAAAAAATAATCAGTCTTGCACCAATCAGAATAGAGAATCCTACAGCTCAGCACTCTTCAATAGGACCCAAGAATGTCATTAAATTATATTCTACAATTAACTAGAATTTGTTCCCCCTTTTTCCAGCAGAGTTCAATTGAACACCTTCCATGTGTCAGATACTATGCCAATAATATAAAAATATGGTTCTCACTGGGCAGTGGGGGTACATGCCTTTAATCCCAGCACTTGGAGGCAGTGGCAGGTGGATTTCTGAGTTCGAGGACAGCCTGGTCTACAGAGTGAGTTCCAGGACAGCCAGGGCTACACAGAGAAACCCTGTCTCGAGAAAAAATGAAAGAAAGAAAGAAAAAAAAAACATATGGTTCTCATGCACAAAGAGTTTCCATCTTAAATACTGCTTGGCTCCAACGAGGGTGAAAAAGGAAGTAAAAGCTAAGATTGGGTGCCTTCTCTGAGTAGGAGGCTTTATCTCATTAACCAGACTCATAAACATACAGCACTCAATAAGCTCATTGAGGATGCTTAACAACTAATCAGTAGTTATTGGAAAATGAAAATAAAAAAGACCATGAGCTACTACTATATACTTACATAAATGGCTCAAATTTAAAAGATGACAATACCAAATGTTGGCAAAGATGGGGAGCAACTGGAATGTCTTGTCAATGGAAATGTAAAATGTGAAGAAGCCACTTTAGGAAACAGTTTAGAGGTTTTTTTCTTATGAAATAAATGAATTTACCATGTGATTTATGTATTCTGCCTCTGTAGGAATTAATACAGGAAAGATGAAAAGATATGAAGAGCTCTTATCTCTTTCTCTTGCTTCTCTCTTACTTCTCTTACCTCTCCTCATTCCCTTCCCCCCCTCTCTCCACGTGGTCATGGCCAGCCTCCACTCCTCTACTTCTCTACTCTCTCCCTCTCTCTGCCTTTCTCTGCCTCTACTACCCTCTTAACACCCCTTCCCATGCCCTAAATAAACTCTATTTCTATACTAAAAAAAAGAAAAGAAAAGAAAAGAAAAGATATGAAGATAAGCCAGGAGTCTGGGAGTGTACCTGAAGTCCTAGTTACTTGAGAGGCTGAGACAGAAGATGGCTTGAGTCCAGGAATTTGAAGCCAACCTGGGTAACATAGCAAAACTTTGTCTCAAACATAATTAAATTAAAACATTAAAGATATGCACATGAATGTGCTTAGTTTTATATTATATTCTGAATCTAGAAAAACCCAAATGTCCATAAAATGGTAAATGAATGAGCAAATAAAGATGTCTCTATGCAATGGAGTATTATGCGGCAAGGAACCAAGACACAGAGGATGTCAGAGAACACTATGCTGAGTGAATGAAAGAAACTAGACATAAAAGAATGCACCCCATGTGATGATTACATTTGTAAGCAACCTAAGCTACTAAAGCAGAAAGCAAATCATAGTCACGTGGGGTGCTGGTGCACGGGTGTCAGAGGGGAACTTTAATGGCCGCAGTTCATTATATAGAAATAATACCTAGAAGCACACCTAGCCCATAGTATACAGTCGATAAAATAGCTATTTGGTTATTTAGTACTTTGGCTACTTTTCTCACAAAAGAAATCAATGATAATGATGAAAATAATGCAAATAGACTCTTTAACAAATGACTTCATACTTTTCTGTTTACCATTTATTTATTCAACAATATTTATGCACAAGCTACACTTGTAGCCTCAAAGGCAGGAGAATGACAAGAAATACAGGTCTCTGTGTATCTGTCCCTAGTCTAAACGTTCATTTGAATTCTTTTCTAAGTTAGCATGGAAGAGTGACATGCTTCATTAGGGTGTTTCTGTGCATGGGCATCATTTCACCCCATCACCACTCCTTTTCCTTCCTCCTCCCCAGTTATTCTCTGCTTTCATGTCATAAATACACAAATTTGTACATAAATATATATTTAAATCCAGGTTATCTGACCTCTTTATTGAGGTGTTTCATATGGTTTGCTCCACGATGGGAGCTGAACCAGGATGATTGTGTAATATAAGTAAATCAAGTTACTTTGTCCAAATTCTTATTGCTTTCTGTGTCAGGAGTCAGCTTTTAATCGCAGAGCTGTATAAAAGGCTTCAGTTTTTCAGGCAAAAGTCAATGGGCGGTAGGTGGTATGAAATATGCTTGCCAACCTGTCTTCTTGATCCGAGGTTGGTGCCTTGTTCTATGGCACAGAACTCTCCCGTCTCCTTCTAAGTAAGGCGGCAAGGTGCCCTTTACCTTCTCTTCCTGGGGGCAATTGTGTAAATGTTGCAAATGAGGCTCCCTTCTACCGCAAGCAATTATCTCTTATCTATCTTGGTCTAGTATGACCCTGGCCACATTCCCAAGGCCTTTGTCCTAGTTTGACTTTCTGCTGCTATGATAAACTACATGTCCCAAAATAACTTGGGAAAGAAAGGGTTTATTTCAGATGACAGCTTATAGTCATTCATGAAGGGAAGTCAAGGGAAGAGCTCAAGGCAGGAACCTGGAGGCAGGAACTGCAGCAGAGACCATGGAGGAGCACTGCTGACTGCCTTGCTCCTTATGGCTTGCCCAGTTTGCTTTCTTACAGAACCCAAGACCACCCTCCCATGGTGGTACCACCCACAGAGGGCTAGACCCTCCCAAATCAATCATGAATCAATCAAAAAATGTCTCAGAGGGGTGTCCATGGAACAGTCTGATGGAGGCAATCTCTCAATTGAGATTTCCATTCCAGATATGTCTAAATGTGTGACAAGTTGATAAAAAATCTAGTCATCACAGCCTATTTGCTCCACCGCAGGTCCCCAGGCTGGGCAGAGTCAGGACATCCTAATGGCTAGAAGAAGATCACCACATGTGGTTCTCCTCACGGAATGCGGAGAGCAGCTGTCACAGGCTTCAGTTTCTGTTCTGTTTGGAGACTCCACCCACTAGTTCAGTTCCTGTGTTGAATTTATGACAGTTCAGACCACTTCACAAGATAGTTCCTGATTAAAATCCAATAAAACAAGACAGGGAGAAAATGGGTTAGCAAAGATGACATGTCCGAAAATAGCTCGTCTTAATTTATGAGCTCTGCAAGAAACATCTGCTAAGACAAACAAGTACCACTTCCCGGATTCCAAATTGAGTCTCACCTCTGCTTTCTCTGACCCAGTGCTCTGGGGCCCTCCAGAGACCTTCTGTAGTGCTGACCCAGCCCTCCATTTCCAGGGACTCTGAACACCTGAGCAGGGCAGTTTAAAGAAAGGAAGGGAGGGAGGGAGGGAGGGAGAGAGACAGAGAGAAAGAAAGAGAGAGAGAAAGAGAGAGAGAGAGAATACACAAGAGCACCAAAAGGTATTTTTATTGAAATCTGGTTATCAGCACAATAAATAAAGAGGCAGCTAGTAGAAGGATCCTGGGTTTCTTTCTTGCAGTATTTAGTAGGGAGATCTGGTGGGGGCCCTGAGGATCTTTTGAATTGCTGATGTGCATGTACAGTATTTGGGAATGTCTGTCATACTGTAATGTGCCATAAAATGCCCAAATGCTGTTTGTCATAAATTAATGATAACCACTCATTGTTGCCTAATGCTTTAGTGGTAAGTAGAGCCTTTCAGGTACTCTAGAGATCCAGTGAGAGAATTACACTAGAAGATACTTGGCTATGTCTTCAAACAATGTTTTTGCCAAATGGCCATGCTAATTATTTTGAGGCTGAGTTTGGTAGTTGTCACCTCTGGTACCTTTTAGTGATGACTTAGACTTCTATTCAGTGTCTACCACTCATCACGACTCATGCTTGTGGCTCAGCTAAGCTAGCAGGGCTGTTCTCCATCCTGCTCTTGCATTCACTATTTTTTTTTATTTTTAAATTTTTAGCCAAATTTTTAATTAGTACATTTTAAAAATATTTTCTACCAATAATACAGACTAATAACAAAGACTTTGCAAATGCCTCCACGGTATGCCAGTTGATGGAGGAGTGACAGGCTGTATAAGGGCAGGTTCTACTCCAAGTTGGAGCCTGGCCAGACAAATGTTGCCCTCACAGCATATCCAGGCTCTGGAGGATTGTGGAGCCTCAGAGGTGAGCAACTGAGGGAAGAAGATGGTGCTGTTGTCCTTGTCAGTATCTGGGGGAAGGGAGCTTGTCTCCAGGAAAAAGTTATACAACTTGTCAGACCAACCACCTTTTCAGGAAAAAATAGAACCCAGATAATGATGGGTCAATAATGGGTGAGCCCACCTCTCATCATGGACAGTGTAGCTATGCATAACTCTGGCCCTACTTAAATCTACACTTTGTACCAAGACCCTAAATATAAAGTTGGTAGGGGACATACGTCATTGGACTCACCTTGTACCTCTTCTCAATGTGACCATATTCATTAAGTCTTCTCTTCTTTTTACTATTATTTGTTCGTTTAATTGGCTTAGTAAAGATGGTGGCCAAACATGCCATATTAAGGCTATCAGTGCAGACTCTGACCATTAATACTTAAGGTAATGGATATGTACACGGCATTCCCATATAGATGGCAATCCCATCCTGTGCCAGGGAATGTCCTCAGACAGAGAGATTCAAAAAGTCTATATGCACAGATAAAAATCTCCAAAGATTTAATACATGTTTGCTGCAGGGGAAAGGATGTGGAAGAATATTTGATAGCTGCTATCGAGAATGAATGAGAATTTACATCTTATCTGAAATGGTTCAATGTCCAGCACTTGTGTGAAAAGACCTAAACCTCTCCAGGTGTGAACATGTGTACAAGTCAACATTAAAAACATCTCCACACCTGAATATGAACACTTCGACACCTGTAGATATCTCAGAATTTCAATTTAACAATGTCCCAACATCTCACCCTGTGAATGACTCAACATGCTAGCTCAGCTGTCACATCAGCATCTGTCCTTGGAATGTTTTAACATCTCAACATGCTAATGTAACAACATGAACCTGTGTCTCAATGCCTCAGTGGCTAAAACCATCTTGACATGACGCAACAATATCTGAACTAAATGTCTCCTCATAGCCACATGAAAACGCCATTATTACAGCAAATAATTTGTTGAGTGAGACATCTTCCTTACTCATCCAGTTCCTCAAAACTATATTGAGATGCTAATTGGGGTGGGGTCTGCTCTTTTGCAGATAGCAGAGCTGGCCCAGCTTTGGAACAATTAATTCATCAGCACTGAACTTCCTTGGAAATTAGGATGCTGGCTCTCTCAGAGGCTTCCAAACCTTTGTTGAAAATGAAGAGAACACTCATACCCATGCACTTCCCCAAAAGTAGCTTTGGATTTGCCCCCAGGATCCTTACCAACATCACTGCAGAAAACACAAAGTCGCAAGATTGAGAACACATTGAGGTTTCCTGTCAAGTTACAGCTGAAAGTTAGCATCCCAGGGAGAGTGGGTGTGTCCACGGGGAAAGGGTAGGGAGCCTCCCAGCGCATGGTCAGTGGGTGGACAAAGCTTTAGGGTAGGCAGGGTATTTATTTGCCAGATCAAGTGAATGCACACTTGAGATCTCTGCATTTCATTATGTGCCTTTAATCATATTTTTGTAAACAAATACCACAAACAAATGATGTGTGTACTGAACTATTCAAGGACAAGTACATAGATGATGCCTGAAATGTATGTTTCAAGTTTTATGTAGTGTTGTTGGGAGTAGAGGGCACATCTTATAAAGCCCATGTGTAGAGAGAGGGACAGTCCATGGAGTTCTACTTTCAGATAGGAGCAGGGATGGAACTCTGGTTGCCAAGGTTTCAAAGCAGGCCTCCTTACCTACTGTGCCATCTCAATGGCCCTGTAATATATTTTTAAATGTATTTTAAAATAATAGATTTATTGATATGTACATGGATGAATATATTATAAACCAAGTATTTTTGCAATGTCATCATAAAATCTAAGAGGTGGTAGAACTTAGAAAAATGTGAAAATTACTCCAATAAAATATTCTAGAAAAATAGTAGTCTGAGAAAGCTAACAAGTCTAGCCATCAGGAGTCGTTCTGCCCACGTCACAGACTAGTACTTTTACCCACAGTACCTCACTTAACTTGATACTTATTAATATCAGGGGCTATTTTTAGAAATCTTAAATTCTAGTTCATGTGTATTTAAGACAAGGGAAAAAAACATAATTACTTTTGGAAATTTTCCATTAAAAAATCTCTGGACTAAAAATGGAGTTGATTCTTAATTAAAGGTAAGCTTTATATACCTGGAAAATCCCATTTAACTGAAGCCTTGTAGAAATGTCATGTTAATTAGCATTTCTGGTTTTTGGGCTCCCCCCCCCCCGAACCTTCACTTGGCTTCATCATCTCTGGGGCGTTTCTATTACATGTATCACTTCAGGGGTTCAGAGAAAGGATCTTTGAGTTAAAGTCATCTTAATTTGAGTTCTATCTTGCTGCTTGCTGGGTGAGGGACCATAAAGACCCTTAATTGGTTTGGGCTCAATGCTTTCTGGTGACAAATGAAATGATGATGCTCCAGCCAGTTGATGACAACACTTAGGAGGCAGAGGCAGGAAGATCAAGAATTCAAGTTCAGCCTGGGCTACGTAGTGAGACCCTGTCTTCAAAAACAAAACTGGAAATTCTTCAACAAGCTTGCTGTGATTGTTGTGAAAACAATTAACTACTGGGTCTTTGCATATGTCACCCAAAGAATCTCAGACTTGAGCTGACACTGCCATCAATCTGAGGTCATAGAGTAGCATCCACAGAAGTCTTCCTGGCACTAAGCTCTCTAGGTGGACCGCCATTCTCACATTCTGTGGTTCATCTCTCTGACCCTTCAATAGCATCCTTTCTTTTCCTACCTGGAGCCAAGAACTGATGAGAAGGTAGCTCAGGAGTAGTCCCACAGGGCAGCAATTGCCTTTCAAATGCCCATATGTCCTTTCAAACACACTACTTTTTCCTCGATATTTAAGGTTTTATTTATTTTTCCTTTGTAGAGAAAGACTGTGGAGTTTAGGCTGGCGCTGAACTCATGCTCCTCCTGCCTCTACTTCCTGAGTTCTGGCACTGGAGATCTATACCATCATGTCTGATCATACACCTAAGTTCTAGGGAAGCTTGCATGTCTTCTTAGGATCATCATCAAAAACTGATAACAAGTCTTACTTACAATGTAGAAGGATAAGACAGCGGTCCACTAGAGAATCTCACTATCTTTTTCAGTTTTGAATGCTCTCTTGATTCTGAAAGGGTGAATCAAGGAACCCAGCCAGCATGTGTCTGCCTGGGGATGCCCATTCAGGGTGCTTTGTGGCATGTCAGAACCATGGAAGGAACAAAGTACACTGGGACCAACCCCAGGAGAGAAGCTGAGGCCAAAGAACACACACCCTCTTGTGACTTATTGTTTTTAGAGCATGTTAGAGAATTACAACAGACAGCTTGGAGCCTTAACAATCACTTGTTTTGTATTGGATGCTTTTTTTAAAAAAAGCAAAGGGTTTTTTTTTTCTTTGTGTGTTATACATATGCCAGGAAAAATAGTTCCTGGTGAATGAAAACAACTCAAGGGTCAGTTTGTAACTTGAGAGGGTCCATTGGGTCCAGTTTTGAAGATGCCATTTTCTCTGGAGTAATGAGGCTTAGTGTCCTAGGGAGAGACAGATTCCAGATTAGGTGGGTAGGCTTGAAGGCAAATGGTTTCTGTTTTTAACGAGAGCCCAGCCAAGTCTTACGGAGAACCTTAAGGTGCAGTAAGACTTTGCTTCCTCTGTCCTATAGGGATATGAGCTCCTGGACAACTTTTGTCCAAAAGTTAATGGAGAACAGATCTCTGGCATGATGTACCAGCCCCGATGTCCATACATGGCTCCCGGCTTCCTCCAGAGCAGTTTGCTTTTAAACCATGTGTTGCCTCAGCATCTCCAGGGCTGGCCTGGGAAACTCATCCAGACCCTGGTTTTCTTTGGGCTGTGCTATTGTCTACAGGGCCAAGAACCTGCCAATCAGCAGCTGCAAGGGTATGCAATAGAGATGTAAAAAGAAGGAAGAAGAAAACACAGCCCAACTTGTAAGTTAACCCAGGGCTGTGATGTACAGCTTCCCTAAAGACCACAGAGAAGAGATCTGGGGGCAGGGCACAGGGGTGGGAGAGCACAGGCACGGTGCACACAAGTAATTAGAATGGCACTCTCAACATGGCTTCTTCCTGGAGCCATACCGCTGGGCTGGGTGATGACAAATGCATCCTGGGCACTTGGCTCCAAGGACAGATTTGATCACATTGACCACTTCAGTTTGACTTCCTTTTAAACCAACTTCTAGGAACACTGGGAGTCATTCAAGCAGTTTCTCTCAAAGAATGATCTAATGACTCCATCTCAGCTTACTATGAGAGCATGTAGGAAATGTAGATTCTTAGGCCCCCATCCCAGACCTACGAAACTGGGAATTCTGGGGGGAGCATGGGAGTCTGAGTCTTCATTAGCCCTTCATGGGAGCCTGATCAGCACTCCTAGTTCAAATCCCCAGCTGTGGCAAAGTTACAATAGTTTTTGCAGAAAAAGAACAGATGGCCAGGTAAGAAGTGTCCCTACTGTTGGGTGTTCCTTTAGCCCATTCTTCACTTGGTGCTAGCTGCAATTAGGTTCCTATAAGTGAGGGTCTCTGGGGATATCTGAGGCAAAGATCTGCTGAAATGGTAACTTAGAGCTGTATTTGAATTTTCTATGTAGAAAATCATAGTTAACAAATTCGATGATATGGGTCAGGACTCTAGTACTTTTGTTCACACTTTACATAAGAGTAAGCAGCCACCAGGGCTCTCAGGTTTGCTTCCAAGCCTACTTTTATAATTGCTGCTGATGAGAGGTAGCACTGTTCCTGCCCTCCACCCTACGGCTCCAGTGGCAACATGCATCCATTTTCTGGTTTAGGATGCTGATTTGGGAAAACTGAAGACTTTCTTTTTCTCCCTGACTTTCCTCTGACACATGGGTCCAGGTATTGTTTATTATCTGTTTTTTTTCTCCTTGCCTCCAAGCTATGGCTATATTTAAGCCAATTCAAACTTTGCAAACCTTAAAAATAACTCTCCCCTTGCTAACCTCTTCTAGGTCTGGCAGGGGCTTCACTGGAACAGGAAATCTATCTTCCTACCTGCCCAGCTCCTGTGCTTAACTCACCCCATGATCCCTTCTAACTTTTTCAAGCTGTTATAATACTATTTGACAAAGCCTTTTCCCCCCTTTGGTGGTGATGGTCAGGGTGAGTATGGAGGTGTTGATTCCCCTGTCCCATTACTGAAGATCCTGATTTTTAATGGCAAAAATTAGAAAGATTAACTTCTTTGAAGACAAACAGTCCCCTGTAGGAGTGATGAATGTCAAGTTCATCTTTGCTCACTACTCTGAAAGTCTAGATCTAGAAGTGAATGTAACTGTGATGATTTTAAATCCTTCCTACCCATGACACAAGTAAACTGATAATTATCGCCAAAGAGAATTACTTTCATATAGAGAGGAGGCCCCAGGAGAATATTATTCTCTTGTGGTTTCTCCATTAAAAAATTTTATATATATTTGTAGGTTCGAGACCCTATTCTCCAACAGGTTTTCATTTATTTTTAATAACTGATGCTTACTGTCCCTAAAAACAAAACACAATTGCAATCGTCAAATGCATCATCCCCAGAAGAAGCCTCCCCAACCCTTCATTTCTCTGTTCATGAAATCTTGAGAAATATGAACAGGCACGTTATCCCCGGAGGGTCTTGGTAGATTTAAATGGGCTTGCTTAGTAATTATGGGCAACTCGGGGATTAGTGATGCAGTGCTGTGTAGAAGCAAGTTTTACCTTGCTAAGAAATGAAGAGTGGGGCATCTTTGGAAGGTAGGTGGTTAGTAGAAGAAAGAAAAGGGTCAAAGCCTCCCGTCCCTACCTCTCAATCTCATCTGTACATGTCCTGGACCGACCACCACCCATGGCCATGTGGAAACTACAGTCTGAGAAGTCACTGGGTGGCTCAAACCCAGACTTCCTCTACTTTGGCATACGTACTCACTGGTCAGGTCCAACATCCAATACAGCTTCTTACAACATCACATATATTCTGTCCTGTTTAGTTTTATTGCCATTTGCCACCATGTCAGTGTGGCTAAAAGAGCATGTCTTGAGATGTATTTAATTAGCATTTACTTTTAAACAGCCCTGTGTCTACCATGTTGGATAGCTGGAAGACAGGAAATAGGATTGTATGAACAGGGGCCTTTGCCTTTGCTACCTGATGTTTCGGCTAGACAGAGGCCATGGGAGCAAATTGGCTTCTTAAAGAGAAGTTCATTCCAAAATCTGTTTCCGTGACAAATGGAGAAAATCAAGGCTTCAGGTTTTCGCTGTGGTGAAGCAGAGCATTTCCTTGGCTAGGAAAGGGTACAAAGAGTCCATGTCTGATCTGTTGCCCAGGCTTTCAATTAGCTTTGTGCACTGGCTTCCAGTTTTCCCACCCTGCTGAGCCACACCTTTGAGAAGGGACCAAAGAAGGAAAGAGAACTAACTGATGCTACCCTTGCTGACCAGAGTCAGGAGATAAGTGATAGAGATTTTTGGTTTTGAAACATTCCAGACAAAGGCTAGAAGACGTTAGGTGGTATCTGGTACCATTTGCAGCTGGTGTGGGGGCCATATTTATCTGAGAAAGCAGTTCTATTTGGGCATGATTCTTGGCAATGATTGGCTAATTGCCACTGTTGATGTCTGCTGGATGACAGGCTCTATACTTTGAGATTCAGTGAAACATCATTATGTTTGCCTATCTGTTTGTCGTGATATGAAGGACTGAGCCAAAGGTCCCCCACAGGCGAGGTGAGTGCTCCACTACTGAGCTTATCCCCAGCACCACCCCCTTTTAAACCTTTCATCTTGAAGCAGACACTCTAAGTCACCTAGCTGGCCTTGAACTGGTTCTGAAGTAGACACGTCTTGACCTTGGGATCAGACTGTTCAGAATGCTCCAACCTCCCGAGTAGCTGAGACTGCACACACATAGACCACTAGTCCCTTCTTACAGAAATGCATCATTTTAAACCACAGGATACATAAGCATGAAATTGGAAAGCTAAAATAAGCAGTATCTTCAACATTTATGTTTTTGAGAATATAATACGGGTTCTATATTTATATAATCTCCACTACTCTCTCTTCTCCTCCAACTCTTCTCATGCTCCCCACTCCTCCTCAACTTTGTGACTTAATTATTATCATTATATGCTCCCTCACACATCCACACATGTACACATACACACACACACATGCACGCACGTTGAACACAACCGATAACCTGCAACCTGCTGAGTCCACTTACTTTTGCTCATATGTGTAAGTATCTATGAATGTGCAATGTTGAGATAAATTGCACCAACAGTCATTTTCAGTGTTAATTTCTGGGTGCAGAGTAAGGATAGGTGTGTGTGTGTGTGTGTGTGTGTGTGTGTGTGTGTGTGTGTGTGTGTGTATACAGAATCCCTAATGCCTTGGTGCAGTAAGTCAACACCACTTGTTAGAGGGATTGGGGTAGCTTTGATCCTGAGAACAATCATGGCTGATATACACACTCAGGACAGTCCAGCAATTGGGGATGGTGAGTGGGACAAGGTATAGCCAGAGTACAAAATGGGCCAAACAAGGTCAAAAAGAGCAAGCCAGGGTCAGAAGATTTCCCTGGGAATCTGGCACTCTACTCCCATGTTCTTGTATTGGTATCATCTTTCGTCCTTTGATCTTGGCTTCCCGTCATACCTCTTGGCATGTGCCCTTGGAGGGGTCTCAGCTCTGCCTGGTTCAAAGGCTTTGGAGTTGGCTGTATGTCCTCTGTTTACATTGTTAGTGGCCCTTCCCATAGTATCTGCTGAGCCCAGCTGAGGTTCTGGCATTGAGCCTCCTTCCTGGGTCCTCATAGGGGCTATCTCCATTTCCTCCTTAGTCCCTAGCCCTTATTGGCTTTACCTCTTTTTGTGTAACAAACAACCATGGCAGCCATTTTCTCCAACATAAATCAATATAGCAAGTAATGTCTTAATTAAAGGCAGGCACTGAAGAACACTCAAATTGATTCCAAAACAGAAATAAGACCTGTGATCCCTTAGGATCCCAGAGAATTTTATATTTCACTGTGTCAGAATGGTATACGAGTTGATTTAAAGGGCTGGCTTTGGCCAAATCTGAGATAATTTTAATATAAAAAGATAACAATATTGGCAGCTTATAATTCAGAGAATAAAAGCAGAATCTATGAGTTTGCATTGGAAGGAATGGGGGAGGGAAAGAGAGAGGGAGAGAGGAAGGAGGAAATGGAGTGAGTAGAGACAATGATGGAAGTTGAATAATGCCCATTTAGCAGGCATTATGATGACACAACATGTGCTTGTCAGCCTCCTATCGCTCTAAAACACACCCTTGAGATGACTAACTTATACAGAGAAAGACTGGTTTTGTTCCACAGCACTAATGGTTCCAGTCCCTTGTCAGACTGGTCCATTGCCTGGGGCCATTGGTAGACATGCGGGATAGCAATGATGGGAGTGTGGGAGGAGTAAAAGAGGCAAAGCCTGCCACCTCCAGGTCTCCCTTGAGGCACACTCCTGGTGTCCCCTGGACCTCCTACTGACCCTTATACCCTAATGCCTTCAATGACGCAACTCTCAATAGCACCGCCCAAGGGACCAAGACTTCCACACATGGACCTTGTGAGCATTCAAGGTCCAAGGGATATCTTCCACGTGACATCTCAGTCTCTGGCGGGCTGCTTAGTAATAGTAGTTCCATAGAATTAGAATGGATTTGCAAGAGTGCTGCTGCTGCTGCTGTTTATAGTCATCATAACAGGTTAGTGTAGCACACTTACACGCTTGCAGTGATGGAGATATGGACTCCTGAGCTGCCAGGCGTGTGAAAGCATGGCACGCTGTTATGTACAGAACAAAACACTTGGTGCCAGTAAATGATGGTTAAAGGTTTTATTTACTACTTCAAACTTATTTCTTAAATCATGGTCCTTCTATTTATAGAAAGAAGTCACTGTAAAACAGCGTGTCATAGTATTCTGGCAGAAGCCACATATATTTTACGTTTACTTTGTCTCTTGGTTGCATCATTTTCTGTTGTGCTTGATTTAATCTTGTGCACCTTTGTTTATCACAACCCTCGGATAGTGTATCTGTGAGTGTGTGCATATGTCTGTGTGTGTTTGTGTGTGTATGTGTGTATCTTGTTTGTATATGCATGAAGCTATAGACCATATATTCCAAGTGTCTAGTTACCTATCGTATGTTTCTGTAAGTGCCTCTGATGCTTGTGCAATAAATTAATTAAGCATGCCTGCCCGCCCACCTGCCCTCCCTCCTTCTCTCCCTCCTTTTTTTCTTCTTTCCTCCCTTCCTCCTTTCTTCGTTTTTTTCTCCTTCCTTTTTTTGTGTGAAAAGCAGAGTTCGGGGTCTCATGAATACTAAGCAAGTACCCTATCTACACCTCAGTCCTTGCGGGTATATTTAAAAGAACATATTCCTGTCATAAAGCAATACAGAATTGTAATTATTTCAAACAAACAGTTTAAATGAATCCTAAACCTAGTGCTAACAAATTGGTAAACAGGACATTAGCATATTCTCAAAGTGGATTCCCAAAGAATAGTCAGTGATTACACAGGGAGCCATGGTTGCTTCACAGCCCAGCTAACGCCCACTCCTTGTGAGTGTTTGTTATTGACATAGTGAAGGCAGACACAGGAATGTGCTGCCTGGTGAAGGGTGAGCGACGTGCCTGGAACAGCCATGGCATCACTTGTGGCTTCTTCTGTCTAACATGTGTAGCTTGAAACTAATTGCAAGCTCTCATCAGGCAAGCCCAGATTTAGACACTCTAGCAAAGTTCCAGCTTGTAGCTTTCCAAACTGAGGAAGGAGGAGGTGAAAGGCACCACAAGACCAAGTTACTGCCCCAGACTAGAGGTGATGAGACAGCTAAGGAGATAGGGGGACATGTAAGTACATGTGGCTGGTGGAATCCAGATCCATAAATTATTATTTTCCCTATAAAATTATTAGTGTCATAATGAGCAAAATGAAGAAGAGCTGAGGATTAGATAAATTGTAATGCTATCCCTGTTTCATGTTTTGACAAGTCAGGGTTCGTTGTAGAAGGGAATGGCCTCATTCCTAGGAAATATACTAAAATGTTTGGACATTCAAGGGCATGGTATCTGGCTTGCTGACTTGAAGTGACACAAAAAGAACACAGCCGAGTGCAGAACTGTTCTTTAGCATTGTGGGTTGTAGTGCACCAAGAAATTCGTATTTGACAAATTTTATTAAACTTACACTGGAAAGCTGCATAAATCAGAACAAAAATACGCACTCAAAAAATAATAAGCATTCAAAAATTCCACAATGGCTCAGTGTGTAAGTCATTGCAGTGGGTGTGTGAATCTCTCACAATGGCTACTTCAAAATTTCAGTGAAGTCTCTCATCAATACATATTACCTTTTAAAAATAATTTCCTTTTTGTTACCTGTTATTTCCCTCATAGTCTTTAGTGCCACATGGATCATCATAAATATTTGTCAATTGATTGATGGCCATAATTGCCATTATTATAATCTGTGTCTTATTTGAGATCTAGCAGATGGGAAAGACATTGTGTTTATTGAGAGGAACAAACGTTGATCCTAAAGGTGACTTTCTAAGAACTCAGAGTCTCTGTGGAAGGATCTTGAGAAACATCTTTGCAATGGTGGAATAGCAATGAGAAGGTCTACAAACTCCACAGCTCTGTGAAATGGAGCTAGCCAAGCCACTGATAGGGGTTTCCCTGTAAGGCGTATCTGTCAACTTCCTGCCCTGTCAAAATTTGGAGAAATTATTTGTGGTTTTTCAGATCACACTCTTGTGCCAGGATATTGTAATTCCTTGGCCTACAAATTAGTTGGAGTAAAACTCTCCAGCTAGCCTGGTCTGGCCCAGCAGGAGGGAAAGATGTGCAAATATAAAGAGTAGAGTTCAGGTCGGGGAGCAGAGTAAAGTTTTCATTCTGGCAGCACACAGCTGGACCATTACTCAGAGTGCTCAAGCACTGAAGCGTGCATCTCACACTAAGCCAGCACCAGGCTCCTGGCATCTTGGAAGATCATGATGCTGGTTCTACCCCCTCAGCCCATGTTTGAGGCAGGTGGGATTCTGATCCTTATTTGTAGATGATGATGCAGAGGCTATTTTAAGTTGAATCTGAAATGTTCTCTACATGGTTAAGTTTGAAATACTTGGTCCCAGTCTCCTACAATTCTTTAAGGAGATTCTGGAAGCTTGAGAGGTACAGACTACCTTTATAATATACTGGGAAGCTAAAGATATAGCTTAGTTGGTAGAGTTCTTGCCTAGCATGCACAAAATCCTGAGTTTGATACCTGGTACCACATAAGCCAGCTACTATATATCCATAAAACTATACATGGTAATACGTACCTGTAATCCCAGCACTTAGGATGTAGAGACAAGAGGAATAGGATTTAAAGGTTATTTTGGTTACATAGTGGGTCCAAGGCAAGACTGGGATACATGAGACCTTGTTTTAAAAACAAGAAAAAGAGAGAGAGAGAGAGAGAGAGAGAGAGAGAGAGAGAGAGAGAGAGAGAGAGAGAGAAAGATAAAAAGAAAGAGAAAGAAAGGAAGAAGGAAAGAAAGGAAGGAAGAGAGAGAGAGAGAGAGAGAGAATGAATGTATGAGGTGAGTCCTTAAAGGTAGAGCATCTCTGCTCACTTCCTGTCATTCTCTCTGCTTCTACTCATCTGTGACTGAGCAGTTATTCTTTGACATATGCTCCCTCTGCTATAATGTTCAGCCTGAGCACATGTGGCCAAACACTCAAAGGCCAAATGTGCTCTCTGAGATGATAACCTAAAAATAAATCTATTCTCTCTTGAGTTGTTTCTGTCAAATGTTTTGGTCACAGTGGTATAAAAGTCATGAACGTGGAGGCTCAGGGATAAGACCTCCCTAGAATTTGGGCTCTCTTCATCTTTCCCAAGGCTTGTCTTGGTGTGGCTTCTCTCAGAAGCAGATTCTGAGCAAGGATTTGAGGCTAGGTCATCCACATGGGAGAGGAAGCAGGAGAAAGAAGGAAGTTCTGGAAGCCCCTGAGCCAGCATTCACCCTGCTGGGGGAGTTTGTAAAATATATTTCTACATATTCACTCCCCCAAGGAGTGGGAAGTGGTTGTGACTCCTGAGGCAGCTGTCATTAGTTCTTGGTCAAGGCTGCAGAAAGGTGGGATTGGAGTACTGATTCCTTTTGCCTCTTGCACATTTGGGCAATGAGACGCAATGCTGAGTACTGGTAAGCATTAAAAAAGCAAAGGTAGAGGAGCAACAGCAGTGTTCAACAGGGTCCACCATGCTGCCTTTTGTGTTGGACCAAGTGGAACAGAGCAAGAGTCCTGAGCAGAAAACAAACATTCTGGAATGTACTTCAGGCCTGTCTCTGGAATAGGCATACACTGATGTTTGAGACAGTGTTTGAGTAGAGTTGAAAGGTTCTCACTGGTTGTGAGAAAGGGGCAGAACTCAACCAGGTGACTAGCATTAATCACAATTCAACCATCCTTCACCCAAATGTAGGGGAGCCCCCCTGCAATATTTCCCACACTCTCCATACAAGTGAAAAGCTTTGGTCCCTCCCTCCCTCCCTCCCTTCTGTCCCTCCTCTTTTTTTCTGTTTATGCCAGGTGGAAGATCCAAGCCATGTTGGTCAAGTTCTTGAGCCCCATCATGTCTGTTTCTTATGTGCTTCAAACTGAGGGGAAGAGACATGAGAATGAGGCTCTGGGGATACAGGAAGGAAGTGTTGTGAATAAGTGAACCATCCTGGGGCACAGAGAGGGCAGAGATGTCTCCGTGCCACCCACACTGGCTCTTGGGGCCATATCTGAATCAGCTGAGCCATCATCCATCTGGGTGTAAGGGATAATTTCAAGGAAGAGTTGAAAACTGAAAACAGGTGGTGGAGGTGGTTTGTGGGGGATGGTTCTTCCTCCTTAGCTCTGTTTGCCATAGGTCCTGTATATCATATCATTCTCTCTCTCTCTCTCTCTCTCTCTCTCTCTCTCTCTCTCTCTCTCTCTCTCTCTCTCTCTCTCTCTCTCTAACCAAAATGGGCACACATGACAGAACAGAGGAATGAATCAACACAGCCATCACATGAACCAAGCCTTGGAGATGTGTCCAAAATCTCTACCAAGAATCTTGCCTAGTTGGAGGGAGAGCCCTGGGAGAAAGCTTCCTCCCTGAGCTCCCCAGGCCACCTCAGTGACAGAGGGAGGCAGTTGGAGCAGGAAGAGGGTGGGGCGACTCCAGAGAGAAACTTGAAAATGTGCAAGACCAAGGCAAAGCTTTCCCTCCACCTGTTCGGTGCCAAGCCAGGGACACAGAGCAAGCAGTAAATCCTATTGCTCCAGCGGGCAGAAGTTGAGATTTCATCAGATGGCATCAGAGGGCAAATATTTGTAACTGTCTATGGAAAGTTCTTCTGATTCACCATTTCCTGTGGCGGCCTGGGGCTGGAAGAGACCGCAAGGAAAATGAGCTACCCAGAGAGGATATATACTTAAGCTGGGTGGGAAGGGGCATGGGCTGGTGGCTAGTACATGTATACACCTTACACTTTGTGATCTTTGGGGGCCCTTTTTATTAAAAGGCTGTTACTCTGGCATCTCCGGATGGTGGGGTTCAGGAGCATGCAAGCTGGCTCTCTGCCCTCACCTCATTTCATCCTTTCACGAGGATGCTTTTGGGCTGGTTTTGGTTTGTTCCTGCTCTTCAGGAGACTGACTTATACAACCCAGTTTCTCCCTTGGCAGACCCAAAGGAAAGCAGACCTTTACTGGAATGTTCCTGGTCCTGCAGGCCAACATCAGCCCCACTGCCACCTCTTGCCATCTCAATGGCAGATACTGAGGCTGAGCTCATCTTCCACCTGGCCAGGAAGCTGGGTGGGCATTGCTAGTCTGTGAGAAAGTAAGTGCCACATTGGCTTATGCTGTCAAAAGTTCAGGAAAAAATCAAAGGTGACTCGAATAATAAAGGGGTTGGGGATGGAAGATGCAAAGGAAGGGCTGGGATAAAGGAAAAGTGGACTCCCAGTTCTTAGAGAAGAATGCGGACAGCCCCCAGCATGGAGGAACATTTAAAAGCCATTCCAAGTTTCAAACCCCGACCTCTTCATCAGAAGAATACAAGAGAGAAAAGAACAATGAGGATCAAGGCTAAGGGTCTAGAAATGCTTCTTGGGCAAAATGAGCTTTGATTTAAAAATGTTGACTCTCAACAACAGATTTTATATGTGAAAAGTCATATCCATCCCGTGCCCAGGGATACCAAAATATATCACTTAAGAGATAATCTATTTTTGTCATATTTATCAAAATAGCCCATGTACTCATATGTCCTCTGTAACAGATCTGTATTCTCTTAGTAGTAGTATTCTCTTGTAGTTTAGGATAATGGCTAATAGTAAAATTATTGAGGCTGTGGATTGGGTGATGAAATATTTTGTTGCTGCTTCAGTTGATCGTGGAGTTTTTTTGTTGGTTAGTAATGGGATGATTGCTAATAAACTTATTTCTAGTCCTACTCATATAATTCGTAGGTTGGTACTGGATATTGTAATTACTGGGCCTATGAGAATGGTAAAGTAGATGATGATAAGAGTGATGGGATTAATTAGTACGGGAAGGATTTAAACCAACGTTTTCGGGGTATGGGCCCGATAGCTTAATTAGCTGACCTTACTGTAGAATGAGGTGTTTAGGTGGCACGGAGAATTTTGGATTCTTAGGAGTAGGTTCAAGTCCTGCTGTTCTAGAAATAAGAGGATTTATACCTCTATGATTTACTCTATCAAAGTAACTCTTTTGTCAGACATATTTCTATATGTATGGGGGAATACTTGCTAAAAAAATTGGTAGAGAGATGTGTCATATACAGAATCCTAGGTATTGTTTTAGACTAGGATGGTGGTTTCTGACTTCTGGGGTCTTGTGAATAAACTGATTATAATGGCTATGAATTTGGACTTAAATTTTGCACAGTACTTGGGAACATTCAAGTTATCCTATAGATCCTAGGCCCCCTGTCCGAGGTTAGAAAGCTATTGTCTAGACAGATGTGACAGGAAACGTAAGGTGGAGGAAGACCTTTATCTCCGACTAGGTGTCATTTTTTGGAAAGGGTGGACTCCTGGGTGTGGTTGTGTCTGCCAAAGTCATTTTAAAGCTGGTATGAAGCTATATGAGGAGTGTGAGAGTGGTGTGTGTAGAAGGAGTGTTGTCTATCTGGCCATCCAAGATCCCTCTTGGGCTTAGTCACAGCTTCTTGTAGAATCCTGAGTGGGTTTGTTCTAGCCTTAAATAATTATTCATCCATATAGTTATTGACTGTCTATTGGAATCAGATTTTCACACCATTGTTTTCTAATGAAGCATGGATACTTTGATGGTGAAATGTCTTTGCTTAAGGACCTAGTAAGGAAGAGGGCTCAGAAGCTGTCTGTGGGATCCTGGGCTACATAGCTTCTTGTCCTGGGCTAACCTGAGCTACTTACACACACACACACACACACACACACACACACACACACACACATGACCTCAGCCTAAGGAAGTGTAAAGTGACACTTCATCCTTCAGTCTGAGAGCAAAGCAAAGACTCTCAGTCATGCTTCAAAACCAGCAAAGCCTCCCAGTTTATCTGCCTAACTAACCCCAAGAAAAGAGTTCAGATCTCAAAATATCACTCTGGAGTGGACTGAGAGAGATCAGGGTGGACTGTTGTTACCGTGCAGCTCAAGGGCCTTTTCTTTCTGGTCATACATGAGTAAACATAACCCTGCTATAGTGACATGGTTTCTCCAAGCTGGAACCCTGATGGATTCCAGGTTGGATTCACTTGAGCTCTTCAACAAGCAGGCTGAACCTTGAGCAGGTTCTTAGCTCTTTGAAAATTATGCTGAGTATCCTCTCATTATGTCTCAGTCAAGTGGAATCCTGACTGCTGAATGAGCCTCCTCTTGAGGTCATGTTGTAAGACACAGAAGGCCAGTGCCTGCCTTTTGTATCCCTTGGAGCCTGTGGTAGACTCCCAGCACCCCTGCAGCTTTGAGCAGTTAACAATCTTACCACACTTTCTTATTTGCACAGTGGGTTCACAGTCATCTGTCATCTGTCCACATCCACATGGAGGAGGTATGCTGGTGCTGTTTTCTAGATGAGAATATAGGTGTGTGTTACAGAAGATCAGACATAAGTCTGTCACAGCTCTGCTCAATGAGCAGACATCAGACTCAAGAACTACTCAGTCCTGTGAATACCTCAGGACACCAGTAAGTAGTCCTTTGCCTAAGGGCTACCTCTGGCCACCTGTCTTAGTTACTTCTATATTGCTATGAAGAGACATTATGAAGAAAGAGTTTATTGGTGGCTTACATGCTCTTCCGGGAGTAAATATATACTCATTATGGTGGGGAGCAGGTGGCAGACAGAAACTGGGGTAGTAGCTGAGAACTTATATCCTTATCTGCAAGGAGGCAAAAGAGGACTAATTGAGGATAGTGTGGGCTTTTGAAAGCTCAAAGATTCCCCTAGGATCCCCCTGTGATACACTTCCTCCACCTCCAAGGCCACACCTCCTGATTCTTCCCAAACAGTTCCACTAATTGGGAACCAAGTTAGCTATTCAAATATATGAATGTGTTGG
Source organism: Uromys caudimaculatus (assembly GCA_028551405.1). Classification (NCBI taxonomy): domain Eukaryota; kingdom Metazoa; phylum Chordata; class Mammalia; order Rodentia; family Muridae; genus Uromys; species Uromys caudimaculatus. Next base: position 31,303,693 of record CM052701.1, on the reverse strand, counting down.
GGCTATTCTTATTCAAACCAACACACCACTTCAAAGCACCTTGCCTGTCTTTGTAGTAAACCAGAAATAAGAGGAGAATATACTTCCTGAGGTAGCCATATTGTGACGGAAGGGTAAAGATGTACATTCATCCCTTGAGTAAGATAATGTTTGAGGTACATGGCGCTTTCAGGCTTGCATTTTCCCTGGGTTTCTTGCTGGAAGTTAACCTTTTATAATGTGCTTCATGATTCTTGGAAACATGCCTGACTGGATGCCTTCCCTTCCCAGTAGCACCTCCCCATCTCTGTGTTAGTATGCCATTACTTTGCAAAGTATAACACTGAAACCATATTTCCGAGTCTGTCACTGGGATAACTCATTGAAACTCCAGATTCTTGGACACCATGGCTTGGCTTTTTCCTTCCAAGGGCAAATGTTCTTACCAGGCTCTGTGAAGTCAGAACAAAGTATGTTCCAGCAGGTGAACAACCCACATCAGTCCTGTGGTGCAGAGAGTGCAGTGAAGTAGGGAGAGAAAGAAACCTGGACGGGGCTGGAATTACTGCACAAGCTTACTGCCAGCCTCCCATAGCCTACACTCCTTTCTCATAAAGAGAATTTGCCTAATGCAGCGGCAGGGTGAGCAGAGACGGAAGAGAATACTTATGGTCACAGCCTCTGACCTGGAAAGACAGATTGCATCCAGACAGGTTACAGAGTTCATGATGCTGTTGCATTTGTTTAGCAGATAGCCTCAGCATCTGAGGGGAAGAAGCACCATGTCCAGCTCTGTGACAGCCATTATAAACCATGGGCGATCCGTTGTGGCCACCTCCTTGTGGAGGCTGGGAAATGAAACTGTATGTCAAATCAAGAACCAATGTTGCATTTATCCTCAGCCATCTTGGCTGGGCCTCTGGCTAACAGGAGATGGGAGGGGACACTGGGGTGTCCATGAGTTGGGGCTTTGCATATTCTTCAGAGAATGTTCAGACATGTTTGAAAATCACAGAAGCCTAGCAAGGATATCCGAGTGTTCTAGAGTATTTTTCCCAATTTGCTAAAATGATCCATAATTTGCCATGGGAGTAAAGAAGGACTTTTAAAATGACACCCAATCTTCAAAGTTCTTACCCCTGCCTAGAAAGTACTTTTCAGTGTCTGGAAAGAGGTTGAAGTGAAGAAAGGGTGTTGAATACAGCCTGGCTTTCTCATTCAGATCTGATAATGAAAGCCCAATCATTTTACTTTTATTTGCACTTCTATTTATATATGTATTTATGTATGGCATGTATTTATGAATATGAAAATAAGTATGCACTGCTGTGTAGGTATATGCAGACAGGCATGAGTGATCAAGAGTGGGTACTCTCACAGAAGAACACCCTAGAAGCTGTGCAGGGGTCAGAGGACAGAATGTCAGCAAGCCTTGTGGAGGACATTGCTTAGCCCAACTAAGAGTGCTTATAATTTTATTATTTTATTTATAATTCTATTCTCTGTTGCTGAAACCGTCAATATGAGGACACTGTTTTAGGCTCTCAGTGGCCACAGTCAACAAGAAACCAAAAGGACAAAGACAAGTGCAAATGGAAAGCTATATGTCTTTCGAGATTGCCCCTTGGTTAGTGCTCTGGTGAATATTATTAGAAACGTAAAGACTAGCTGCAAGGGTAAGCTGAGAGCTATAAATGAGACCCCAGAGTCTTCTCCAGATTGTTCTCTGCTTTGTTCCTGTGTGTCCCCAGAGTGGATGTTCATGGCAGCTTATTGCCGTGGGTTTGCTGGGAAGATGATTTCAAGCCATTTTCCCCTCTACCACGAGCAAGCTTAGGGGAAAGGATATTCCCAGAATCACAGTGTTCCAAGCATTCTGAAAGGTCATCGCCATATTTTCTTCAGTAGCTCTGAGCAAGGCAGAAGTGCTTGGATGTCAACCCTGTCCCTTTAACACACGGCTGTGAGCTGACTCATTTGTTGGAGATGAAACTTCCCTCTTGGTCTAGGAGTGTTCACGGCTGAGTTGGCCATGAGACAGAGGACCCTGTGTTCCTAATTATTTCTGGATGAAAAGTCCTGCAGGCGAGTGGAGATTCAGGGCAAGGATGGCCAGGTGGAGCCATCACCAGTGTGCAGTGAATTGTAGAAATGGAGATATAATTAAATTAAGAGAGGCAGGTGCAAGCATTGAGAAATAACCATGGGTGTTAATTATGCAGTCCAGCCTCACAGTCCAGTGTCAGCAAAGGAAATGCCACAGGCTTGTCCATCACATGGCTTGTGAAAAGCCTGGGAGAAACACATTCATGGGCTCTACAGAATTTGCCAGGCCAGCCTACTTGGGATTCTAGTGACACAAGAATTATTTATTAGTTGCACTGGGCTGCACATTTCCCCCTGAGCCAAGATGGCTATTTTGGTGTGTGTGTGTGTGTGGTGTAGGGGATTAACTTTGATCACATAGAAATCTGAATGTAGCATAGATGCCTGAATATGCTTTCAATGTAGGCACTTCTGAAGGTATTTCTTCTCCTTTTGACTTGAGATGATTTTATGGGCCAGAGGCAAGGTGCCCTTGTTGTGAAGAGGTAGTGATAGATCACAGAGTGTCTGCGCAAGTGTGGAGCATAACAATAAAAAATAATGGGTGCAAATAGCCACAGTGGCACATGGCTGGATTGCAAATACAATAAACTGAACAAAGGCACAATGCCTCAGAGTCTACTTCATGTGGTTCCATTTGGGTGCATCCCGTAATAGATTAAGCTGTTGTGGGCTGGGAATTAGCTAATTGGTAGAGTGCTCGCTTAGCATGCAAGAGGGCATGAACTGGTGAGGAGGTGCGTGCTTGTAATCCTCGAATTAGGGATATGAGGGCTGGGGGATCAGAAGGTCAAGGTCTTTCTTAGGGACACAGCCTTGGAGGCCAACTTGGGTTATAGGAGACTATCTCACATAAACAGACAATTTAAGCTACAGTGATAGGTTATCGGGACTTCATGGGTTACACAGAAATGTCACAGGGTGGTAGGAATGTTTTGTTTCTTGGGTGATGATTCTGTGGATATAAACATTTTTTTTTCAAAACTTGTCTAATGTGCCCTTTAAAATCTTTGGATTTTCTTCCTGGTAAATAATGTCAGTCTGCAACAAATGTGAAAACACCTTCAATGCTTTGACCTTACATGGGTTTTGGACCCTGGGCAGCTTATGTCAACACACACAACATAAATGGCTGTTGCCCAGAGTTTTCCAGTTCTTAACTGTCCTTAAATGTTTGTCATTAAAGTAAAAGTAAAGACTATGGACAGCGAAGCACAGCCTTTGTCTAGATCCACACACCTACATTCTTCTATGAGTAGTTGTCTTCAGACACAGCCATAACCACCCATTTCTGTGTCTTTACTGTCATTGTTATTTTGTTCCAGTGGCAGGTAGGTAGCCTGTCCCTGAGCCCCACTGGACCACAAGCCTAAAGGGTTTACTCCCTTAATAGAAAAAGTTTGAGTCTGGGAGTAAAGAATAATTTCTGTTTGGAGCCTCTCACTTCACTCTGTGTGGGTAGGGTTTTCTGATAGAGTGTGCTGCCAAAGAAAAATAACATTCTAGAAAAGACAGAACAGGACAGATCAAGAGTATGCTTACCATTTGAGTACAGCTGCTCAAGCCAGAGTTTGCTGGACATGCATGGTCCCAAGAATCTGCACAACTTGGCCTATATAAAATCTAAATAAAGTTTTCTGGGTCATTGTTGTTAGGAGAGGAGAAATAAATCTGGCCTGGAAGCTGTCAGTGACCAAAGCTGGACTCGCTTTTTAAACTTGGAGTTGTTGGCTGGGATTACCCTTCACAGAAAATAAAGCCACACTAATTGATGGTGGTGACGGTGGATCTGATCTGCTTAAGCATAGACAACACAGTTGGCAGTGTTTGTTCAGAAAATGAAGGAACAAATTGAACCAATGGAGAATTGGTTTGAATTTGGGACTAAATGAGTCATTTGGTTGAAGGTCTTCTGTATTGTTATCTCCTTTAATAAGGTTTAAATGTCCATCTTCTCCTTGACCTTCCACCCGAAATGAGTGCTCATGGCCAGGCAGGAAGTCCCTGGGGGATTTAGTAATGAGACACGCGAGTTCCAAAGTTCCATCTTTCTTCATTTGGCAAGTACTTAGTTTCCTTATCTCTCTGCTTTCCTGTTAAAGAATTTGATCTTTGGTCTAGGAGGATCAATAGCTTTTCTAATGAATAGTACCCAAGATAGAGAGGCAGATCCTTAACTCCAAAACAAAACAAAACAACAAATGGAGGGATCTAACTATAGACCTGGCATCTTTATACACACCACGCAGAGCCTCAATTTCTTGTAATGGCTGTTCTTGAACCCAGGTTGCAGTGATTGTGAACGGGTAAGCTGTACCTCCCTGAGACATCACAGGAACAGAAAGATGGTTCAGTGTTGTGTTCCATGCAATGCAAGTATTGCTGACTTGATTTTCTAGTGCCTTTTAGATGGACATTTGTTGCTGTATTCTGTTTCATCTGCTTAGAACTACTGGAGCATCTGACTCTGCTCTAAAACTGCCTGAGGAGCATCCTCCCCATGTCCCTGGTTCATGGGCCTTTTTAAGGGTGATAGCTGAAGTGAAAAACTCTTTGGCAATATGTGGCACTCATTATCATCCATCCTGGGTCTGATATTGAATCCATGATCTGTGAGGAGTCACTGTATGCTGCTTTGTGATGAAGGGACCTGGTGAGTCCCAGGCTCATCAGTTGGTGGTAAGCCAAAACTGGAGTGTGTTGCTGTTTGTGTTGGGGAAGGGATCCAGTGGGCTCTTGGGTGGGCGTGAGAGTTGGCTGAGTTATCAGCCCACCCACAGTTATCATCTAGAAGAGAGTCAGAAACTGCCAGATACTCCACAGACCACAGCTACTCTCTAGTTCTACTGCAAATAGTCTGAAATAATTAAATCCCTGCACAAACCTCCCCACTGTCCCTCAGGTCACCAAAGCTGACAATATTAAGAGCAGCAGCAATGAATATACCATAATTTGCGTTTTTCCCTTATACCTTCAGTTATGGATTTGGGACTGACAGAGAGAATATTATTTTTTAATACTTGTTCCAAAGATGTATAAAGTATTTTATAGGTATTTTCATAGAATTGGTAATAAGCCCATGAATAAGAATTCCATATTCGCAACACAATCTGGTGAATATTTTCTGTGTATTTGTTCATGCATCTATTAGGTCATGAACTCATCTTTATGAAACATATCACCATATGTGAAGTTTGCTACTTATTGCTGGGAAGTAACAGTAGCATAAACAAACTCATTCCTTGCAGCTTAGTAAAGAAGGCAGATGATTGTATAATAATGTGCAAATCTGTGCTTGCAAGTTTAGAAAAACATTGTGAGAAATGTGGATTAATTAATGATCTGGGAATCAAGAAAGACTTCTAAAGATGGAAGTGGCACAGGCTGGATTCTACGGTAATACTTACCAGGTGACTATTGGAAGAAGCCAAGCAAGCGCCACACCACAACAAAGTCCCAGGATAAAAAGATAACAGCGTTGCTAGGTTGTCTTCTGAAAAGATGGGAGAAGTTGCTTCCTCTCAATTGTTATGACGCTTGTGAAAAATAACTCACTTTATTTTGCTCTTCAGACTCTTTTCTTCTTCCTCCCCCTAAATAGCCTACATAGTTTCAATTGGTCATAATATCATCAACAACAGTCATCAGGTCGTTAGACCTTTCCCCAAACTCAGATCATGCCCTATGCAGTGTCAGGCTTCTGAGTTATGTTATTACCCCTACTCCTCTACTGTGTTTGCAGCCCTGGAATGTGGACCAATCAGGAAAATTCACAGCATATTCACATGTAATGAGTCATAAATTGCTGACAATTTTACCAAGATGTTGACATGCTAAGATGCTTCCTGGTCCCCAGCCAAGAACTGACATGTGGCAGACATCCACATGGATGTCAGGAGCAGTGTTCGTGGCAGGGAACACCATCCGTGGAATGGAGAACAGATGCCGCCAATGCTACTGTAGGAACATTTCGGCTACAGACGTGTTCCTTTTGAATTCAGCTTCAGTGTGTCAACCTCTGGCACTTATTGCTGTGTTCCAGCCTTAAGAGCCTGCTTGCCTCTCCAGACACCATGAGGCTGGATAAGTGCAGAATTTTGTTTGTCATGAATATTGTCTAAAAGGAGATACAGTCCTACTGTGACTCAATGTTCTTGAGGCAGCTCTTCTCAGGACCTTTGCTCAGTGAAGGAATGGCTTCAGTCCTAACCTATGCTGAGGCATTAACAGGAAGGCAGGAAAAGCATTAGAGATCAAGACAGAAAAGAGAAAGTGGATGTCAGTGACTCTATTAGAGTTGCTAACTATTCCACTTAGAAAGGAGTCTACTTTTGTTAATAAAAGTTAGTAGTTATTATAAGAGAGGCCCTGGATACACAGCAGACACAGCAGAGAGCTGAGCTCAAGTCCTCAGAGCACCTGGTACTGCAGAGCCTACATACCTGCTATTCTCATGTGCTCCTCCTCTTTCTCCCCCTCTCCCTTTCAAGACAACACCAAAAGTTACAGAACACATTGAAACTGGATGACCAGATTGCCTCAGTGTGAGGGAAGAGAGACGGCAAGTCTGAGTTGTATGCTCTTTCATTGCCCATCTCCTCCCATCTAGAGATTGATGTGTGAAACAAACACAGCCTGAGTGTCCTCGGGGACTCGGGCAGGAGGCTGGTGCAGCCTGGCTAGGGGTGAAGCAGCAGCTGGCTCCGGTCTCACCATGAATTCACTACAATCTTTTGTGGCTGCCTGGTGTCTCTATTGTGAAGCTTACAACATTATGAGCATCTACGAGCACAATTGCCACGAACTCAGCTGCCAGTGCATATTTTCTGTCTGTTTCTGACAGAGGCTCTGTCTGAATAGAAGAGGAGGGATGATCTCCTTTCAGAGTGACTCCAGCCTGATTCTCAAAGTACAAGTGGTCAAGTCACCAAGTCTAATTGAAATGAATTTATCTTTTCTGGCAGTCTTGATCAATACCCTACCAGAAGGCCAGGCTATAAATGGGAGGTGATCATAACAATATATACCTTTGTCTTTGCTACCTGGCTAAGCCAGCCCATTTCCTGTGAATATTACTTCAGACAACGGCTGTTGCCTTGTGCGTCTTGAAAGTTTTCAGGTGAACCCGATCTTCCTTTTGTGGATGGCCTTGAGTCACCTGTTAAGCTTGGGATGGGACAGAGTGTCCCGTCCTCTGCTTTTGCATTTTCCTATAGAAATTATATCTTTTGCATGATTGTATGATATGCATGCAGTTATACATGATAATCCATGGGTATTCGCTGATGCCCCACGTATACCGACCATCAGTCTTTGCATTGTCATGTTGCATGTTTTGGTTGACATGTACATTGTTTTGGGTTTCATTACAATAAAATTTTTACATTTGCATGGCTGTCCCATGTGCCAACTGACTCTGCAGAGGGAAACCTAGGAAACTCTTTCTGTTTTGACCTGTTTCATGCAATACTTCTTGCTTTACCTCCTGAAGCTGAATGCTTTCTTCAGCCATCAATTACTGCCTACTTAAAAACTAGACAATTGAGAGATTGAGGGACAGCAACTTCTGGGGGGCGGCCGGGAACCTCAGCTTGGGCCACAGGGCTCCATAGCAAATTAGTGCCAGGAAAAAGATCCCTCTCAGGAGCTCGGAAAAGCCTGGAGAGGGCCAAAGACACGCCCCACAGCTCACCAGGAACTGCCCCGAACCCGCGAGACACAGGTACCGAGATCAGACCCTGTGCCACAGCTCTCCAAACCCAAACACCTCACAGAGAGAGCTGGTCTTCAGGGAGTACTGACGCAGAGACCTGCAGGAGGGGCAAGCCACAACCAGACAGAGTAAGATCAGCTAACAACAGAGTCAACAAGATGGCAAAAGGCAAGGGCAAGAACATAAAGAACAGAAACCAAGAGTACTCTGCACCATCAGAACCCAGCTCTCCCACCACAGCAAGCCCTGGATACCCCAACACACCAGAAAAGCAAGACTCAGATTTAAA
>CM052701.1:31264499-31287888 GCA_028551405.1 Uromys caudimaculatus | reverse complement strand
TTCTGAATCCATTCCTCTGATGAGGGACATCTGGGTTGTTTCCAGCTTCTGGCTATTATAAATAGGGTTGCTATGAACATAGTGGAGCATGTGTCTTTATTACATGTTGGAGCATCTTATGGGTATATGCCCAGGAGTGGTATAGCTGGGTCCTCAGGTAGTATTGTGTTCATTTTTCTGAGGGTCCACCAAACTGATTTCCAGAGTGGTTGTACCAGCTTGCAATCCCACCAACAATGGAGGAGTGTTCTTCTTTCTCCACATCCTCGCCAGCATCTGCTGTCACCTGAGTTTTTGATCTTAGCCATTCTGACTGGTGTGAGGTGGAATCTCAGACTTGTTTTGATTTGCATTTCCCTGATGACTAAGGATGCTGAGCATTTCTTTAGGTGCTTTTCAGCCTTTCGAATTTCCTCAGTTGAGAACTCTCTGTTTAGCTCTGTTTCTCATTTTTTGATGGGGTTATTTGCTTTTCTGGAGTCTAACTTCTTGAGTTCCTTGTATATGTTGGATATTAGCCCTTCAATCTATTCCACAAAATAGAAACAGAAAGAACACTTCCCAATTCCTTCTATGAGGCCACAGTTACACTGATACCAAAACCTCACAAAGACCCAACAAAGAAAGAAACCTTCAGACCAATTTCCATCATGAATATCAATGCAAAAATACTCAATAAAATTCTCACAAACCGAATCCAAGAACACATCAAAATGATCACTCACCATGATCAAGTAGGCTTCATCCCAGGGATGCAGGGATGGTTCAATACCCGGAAATCCATCCATGTAATCCACTACATAAACAAACTCAAAGAAGAAAACCACATGGTCATTTCATTAGATGCTGAAAAAGCATTTGACAAAATTCAACATCCCTTCATGATAAAAGTCCTGGAAAGATCAGGAATTCAAGGCCCATACCTAAACATAGTAAAAGCAATATACAGCAAACCAGTAGCCAACATCTCTGGCCATTTTCAAAATTCTTTTTGTTGTTGCTTTTTGAGAATTTTATTATAACCTGTGTTGGGAAAGATTCCTTTATATTTAATCTTCTCTGGATTCTTTGGGTTTATGGATTTAAATGGGCATTCTCTTTACAGATTGTAGAAGCCTTCATCACTGTTGCTTTAAATGACGTTTCAGTCACTTTATCTTTTGCTAAGCCTCTGGAACTTATAGAATGTACATACTGGTTTGCTTGACAGTGTCTGTTATTCTCACAGGCCTTTTAAAACCTTTTTCATTCTGTTTTCTTTTTGTTTCTCTGATTGTTAAATTTTAGCTAAGCCATCGTCTGATTCACTCATTCTGGCTTTTGCTTGATCAACTCTGCTAGGGGGAAAAACCAGAACTTCTCACTTCAGTCACTGTAATTTTTACTCTCAGTGTTTTTCTTGGTTTTTTGATTTCTCAAGACTCTTAGTTAACTTATCATTTTCTTTGTGTTTTATTTTACTTCATTTTATTTGGCTTAGTGTCCCTTTTTGTTTTGTTTTGTTTTGTTTTGTTGTTGTTTTGAGACATAACAAGTTCCAGGCTAGATAGGGCTACATAATGAAATCTCTATGGCACATGTTCATTCCTATGCATTAGAAGAAACCAGCTCCTAGCCTAGTCTTTACAGACTACCATTGATAGTGAAAACCCTTGACCAATCAGCTGGTTTAAATTCTGGGGCTGGGCATGGTACATGCTTTTAATTCCAGCACCCAGGAAGAACAGACAGAAGGATCTCTGTTAGCTCAAGGTAAGTCTTGTCTGCATAGTGGGATCTAGAACATCCAGGGCTATATATAGAGAGACCCTGTCTCTAACAACAACAACAACAACAACGACGACGACGATGATGATGATGATGATGATGATGACGACGACGACAACAACGATGATGATAAAGATTCTAGGAAGGCATTTTGGCAGGGTCTATAGGAGGCTTTCTTTCTTCTGAAGTCCTTGAATATGCCAAGCATGGAGATCTGGCTACAAGAGTAACCTGGAATCTGGGAATATAGAGACTGGGCCTACAACCAGGTTTATTGTAACCATTGCAGCTGGGAGGTCAGCTAGATATTGGAGGCATGGGCAATAGCCTAGAACTTGTATCTGAAGGGAATATTAAGGTCCATCTGTATACTGGCTGGTTTTGTGTCAACTTGACAGAAGCTGAAGTTATCACAGAGAAAGGAGTTTCAGTTGAGAAAATGCCTCCATGAGATCCAGAGGTAAGGCAGGTTCTCAATTGGTGATCAAGGGGGGAAGGCCCCTTGTGGGTGGTACCATCTGTGGGCTGGTAGTCTTGGACTCTATAAGAAAGCAGGCTGAGCAAGCCAGGAGAAGCAAGCAAGCCAGTAAGTTACATCCCTCCATGGCCTTTGCATCAGCTCCTGCTTCTTGCCCTGCTTGAGTTCCAGTCCTGATTTCCTTTCGTGATGAACAGCAATGTGGAAATGTAAGCTGAAAAAACCCTTTCCTTCCCAACTTGCTTCTTGGTCATGATGTTTGTGTAGGAATATAAACTCTGACTAAGACAATCTGTTAATGCCCTGTGAGCATAGGTGGAGTATATCGAAATCTGGGGGCTCTCTATTAGTGTGAGCCTGGAGCCTTGGGTGCATCTATGCATCTATACTGGGTAATATTGAAGACTGGTTTTGCAGAAATGGAACCAGTAGTGGGGCTGGTTTATATACTAGCCTAGTACCAGGGGCACTTGACTTTTGGAGTGAATGGGGCTTACCCATTGCTAGAACATGTCTGAAGCTTAGAGTTGCAGAGCCATCCAGGAGTCTGAGTTTATGGGAGCTGGCCTATTGGTCTATAGCAAAGTAAGGTACTTAATATGTCTTACTCTATGTTGGAGAGCGTCACTACCCTTCACTGCTTGGGTTTGAGTGGAAGTTGGCTCAGGAAACTTGAACCTGTCTTTCTGATCCACATAAGTAGGTCTTCCTCTGCACCCTGATGCTATTGTCTCTGTTCTGTGATTCTCAACTCTTGCCAAGCTATTTTCCTTCACGGATTGATGCTCAGATGATGTTTCTGGGAGAGGATGAGCACCTCTAGTCCAATTATACTGTTCTGCTGATGACATCACTTTCAGTGTCTCAGATATTTATTTGTTAATTTTCTGCTTCTCCTACTCTCTGTGACAAATCTAGGGATTTATTTTGTTTATTGTTGGATTTCTAGCCAAAGATAGTGTCTGAAAATTTAATCAATAGGAAAAACCACACTTATGATTTTCCTACGTATCTTTCCTTTTGAGCTCTTATTACATGCTCTACGTTCTTTAATCTCTGCTCCCAAATTACAGGCTTCCTTTTCTATCATTATTTGGTTGTGAGAATTTTCAATCAAAGTAAGAACACTTCGCTAATATTCATGTAGCCACGATGTAGATCTTACTGTTGGCATTCACTAGACTTGCGTTATTGCCCATTTTCCCATTAATCTAAAATGCAAAATATTCTTTAAATTAAAAGTATGAATGAAGATAGGAAGCTTCAAGTCTTGCTGAATTCATTCCAATATGATGTCATAATCTGAGTCTTGTAAGCCCTTCAGATAACCTCAGAAAGACAGTCTGGCTAATTGACAAAGGGGTGGTAAGTATCTCCAGTGACTCTCCTGGGATCTCCCTTAGTTTGACTTTGTAACTAATGAGAACTGATAACCACTTAGATCATGCATCTTTGGATGGGCTTCTTCCCCAGGCCTGGGCACTGCATATTTGCTTGGAGAAGTTCTACCCCAATAAAACTTTAGATATGCACAGGAGGGCATGTGTCCATGGTATTTTGTCACTGTTCACCTAGCATGTAACCCTAGGCTGTCTTGTTTAACTGATATGAGGAGGTTCAGCCCCATCTACAAGATCCTGAGCTTCCTAGGTCAGGCTCCAAATGTGTTTTATTTTTATATCCCACAATATCTTCGGGCTATAGTGAACATATTAGTCAGGGTTCTCCTAAGGAACGGAATCAATAGAATATATACAACTATAAAAGGGGATGTATTAGACTGTCTCATATGATTAAAGGCTGAACCATCTTACAATGGCTGCCTGTCAGCAGTAAAGTCTAGTAATCCAGTAGCTACTCAGTGTAAGAAGCCGGGAATCTCAAAACAAAGTAGACCAAAGATATAGCCTCAGTTAAAGGCTGAAGGCCTGGAAACTCCTTGAAGACTTCTGGTCCAAATTCAGGCTCAGACTGATGTATCCGGAATCTAAGGTACACAGGTAACACAACACCAGCACAATTCAAACTTGCTCGTGAACACACATGAGCTTCCATCTTGTGCTGCTGCTCTGTCCCACCTGGACCTACTGGATAGGCTTGTGGCAGAGCTTTCACATTCAGTTTACTGACCTGTTCACAAATCTTCTCTGGAAGTACTTTCCAAAACACACCCCAAAGCATGTTTTAGATGGCTTTTGATCCTTTTAGTGTTGACAGCCAACAGAGAACATACAATGAGGCTCCTTAGTGACTAAAATCTTAAAGGATTGTTGGTAAGTCAACATGTCTCCCAATCATGAGTCCAGATCTGTTAACTGAAGAATGTTAAAAGACTCTCTAGTCTGATAAAGAACTGCTTGCATTCTTTCCAAGGCATTGGGTCCCACCATTCAGTTTTCTTTATGTGCATAACCAATACTTCGCAGATTGGAATCATCAGCTGGTAGTACAGGCATCAACCAGTAGTCTCTTGGAGATACAAATCTCAGTTCCTGAATCAGAACCCCTGGGGTGGTGCCCTGCAGTGTATTCTGTAGCCAACCCCCAAGTAGATTTTAGATCTAGATTCCCCTCCAAGTGTGAGGAGCAATGGGCCAAGCCCCAGTACATCTGGCTGTGCTATCAAAGGGAGCTAACCCCATATTTGGGAAGGTATTGCTGATTACCAAGAAGACTTTTTCAGGCTGTGTGTCTAGAGGCATGTCTCGGAAAAATGCAGAAGTTTTTCTTTTGTTATTGTTTTTGTCATGGTTTTGTATCTGCTAAGAATCACTCCTCCACCCTCTAAGACCCACATCTGAGGCTAGGTTTGAGGACATACTGAGAATTTCTGCACCTGCTGTATGGATCATGGGTCACCTGGCCTGGGGTAGTGCTGTCAGTCCAATGCATGGAGAAGGAAATGGATGTTTTAGTCTCTGGTGAGTGCATTCAATCTGTCTCCCTTGGGACAGTTGAACTCTGAGTCCAGGGCTGGAGCATCTTATCATTTGCCTTGTGTAGTTCTAACTCAGAGCAGTAACATAATAAATATACAATGAATAGAAAGGTCCATGGAATTTAGATGTCTAGAGGTCAGAAAATGAGTTAAGGTCCATGTTTCAATGGTTTCCCTATGCCAAGTTGTGGGGTTTTTGGTTTTTTGGTTTTTCTTTTGTTTGTCTTTTTATTTTTTGTGACAAATAAGCAACAGCCACACCTAGTGGCCTCTAATACCAGGCCTTCAAGTCACGTGAATGTTGGGTGCGTAGAAAGGTGACCACAGAGGGAACACAATAATTTACAATGTTTCAGTTTGATATAAATGGCCTCAAAGCATAAACACTGAATTCCACCATTTTCTGCTATCTTCTTTGAGAGTAGAGGCTGTGTGCAACCCTTCTTTGATGAAATGATGAGAATCCATCCCCTAAAGCACCCAGGTTTTCCCAGCTCATCACATCCCAAAATGAAGCCGCTCTCCAGCATCCACAATTATGACCATCTGGAGTACCCTCAGGGCCACTGAAATTGTTGATCATCTCTGTCTTCTGAGGCAAGGACCCCCTTCGAATTATCCTTGAATACCATCCTTAAGTCAGAGCACAAGTTTCTCAGCCATTGCTCCTTAACATACAGGCGTGCTATGCATCGTTTCGGATGACAAAAGTGGGTGTTCAACCCCAGTACTAGCAAGAAAAAAATTAAAAATATATAACTCTAAACTGTGAATGTTTCCTGTGGAAAAGTCATCAGAGAAAGACTCCACAGTGATATGTGACCTCATGATGCTAATCATGCAACCCATGTCAAGGGAATAAGAGTTTGTGATCTGAAGTGAAGATCTCTTCCTATGTTATCCAAGTTCTTTGGTTCTGTTTGTGACAAAACCAAAATATGCCATGTTTCATGTTTATCTCTTATTTCTGATCACATCGTCAGTTAAATTTCAGCAAAGAATAGATTTTTAATAAAGTAATTCAGTCACAATAGGCCCAATAAGTTCTTGTTTGTTGAATGAATTTTCATTGGATTGTAAACAAATTTACATGATCCCTGCCTAATGCTTATAAAAAATTTATAATAAGAAAATATAAAAAGCTCATCAATATCCAATGTTAGCATACTCAGTGGTGAAAGATTGAAAGTTCATTATTGTTGAAAGCAAGGAACACAATCAGGATACCATTTGTATTCAGCATATCCTTGAAAGGCCTGGCAGAGTAAGCAGGTGATTATTTTTAAATCCTAACTTGGATGTACTGATAAAATTATTCTGTGGCAAACATGATCCTATATTTTTTTTAAAAACTAAGATTACACACATCAACATATATAATCAACATACAAAAATCAATTTTATAAACTATTAGTAAATAACCTGAAAAGCAATCTAAGAAAGCAATTACATTTAAATATTATCCAAACTATTTCCGAAAGAAAATTTATAAGGCATAAATAGAATATTGCTAAGATGACAGCCTACTAAAAGTATTCTTAATATTTCATATAGTCTATATCAAAGTCACTATTTTTCCATAAATAGAAAAACATATCTTAAAATTTTTGTAGAGTCTTAAATGGATCCCAAAGAGCTATAACCATCATGACAAAGTGGAGGTTTCATGCTGGCTGGTTTCAAATTTTCCTAAATCCACAGGGGTCCAGAGAATATGGCAGGGCCAAAATGACTGACATGTGGCTCAGTGGCACCAAGCAGGACATCCAGGCATATGTTGCACACATATGAGCAAATGTTTTTCAACAGGGTGCCAAGACCATGAGAAAGGAAAAGGATAATATTTAACAAATAATGTTGGGGAAATTTTGTGTACACACAAAAGAATAAAATTTATGCACCATATTTAAAAACTAGCTCAAAATCAGGGGCCAGAGTCCAAGGTTTAAAACTATAGAAAAGAACCCGCACAGTGGTGCATTCCTGTAATTCTGGGCCTCTGGGGGCAGAGAGAGGAGAGTTATGAGCTAAAGGCTTGGCTAGGCTACCTAGGGGTATTCTGTCTCAAAGCAACAATCCAAAGAAACAAACTCAAAGCATAAGACTTAAAATAAAATACTAACAGAAAGCTCATGACATTGGGTTATTCCTCAGATATAATGTCAAAATATAGACAACTGAAGTCAAAACAGATAAACAGAATCATATCAAAGGTTATAACCTCCATTAGTGAAATGACATTACAAATAGAATAAAAGATAATGGAGGAAAGTATTTCAGATTTATCTGATGAGCAGTTTGTATCTAGAATATAGAAAGCACTTCTAAAATCCAAATATTATAAGCAAATCGTAATAACTCAATGTAAAGTGGACAAAGGACTTAGATTGACATTTTTTTCCAAGATGATCTACAAGTTACCAGCAAGTGTATAAACAGGTGCTTAATGCCAAAAGTCTTTGGGAACGTTCTGATCCAACAGTCACCTTATACCAGGGACATGGGCTGCTATATCACAAAAAAGAAAATCAACATTGCTGGCAAGCGTGTGGATAAATTGGAACACACTTGTACTGGGAGAAGAGCTGTACAGTGACATCACTGTTGGAATTTCTCATTCAAACTGGAACTGCCATATGCTCTAGCAGCTCTACGTCCAGGCATATTCCTAAAGAATTGAAGTCAGGGGCTCTAGCTGATACTTGCATCCTCACATCCACAGAAACACCTTTCACAGTAGCCAAAGGTACAGGCAGCCCTCCTGCCCGATGATGGGGGATTACAAAATAAGTTGTAGTGTCTATAGACAAGAAG
The DNA here is from genome assembly GCA_028551405.1 of Uromys caudimaculatus. Lineage (NCBI taxonomy): Eukaryota > Metazoa > Chordata > Mammalia > Rodentia > Muridae > Uromys > Uromys caudimaculatus. The sequence goes on along the minus strand of CM052701.1, from coordinate 31,279,891 downwards.
GTTCTGATATATGTGGCAATGTATATGAACCTTGGAGAATAAGCCAGTCATAAAAAGGGGAATACTATATGGTTTCTCTTATAAGAGGTACTTTGTGTAGCTCTGCTCATAGAGGTTGAATGCTGGTTGCCAGGGGCTAGAAGGAATAACCACGAGGAGTTACAGTTTGATGGACCTAGAGTTTCAGTTCTGAGAGATGAAAACTTCTGGGAACGTGTTGTAAAAATGTGAATACAGTTAAACCTACTGAAGTGTTCATTTACAAATGGTTCTGATGGAAAATTTGCCTGTGTATTTTACTGCATTTTTTAACATTATCAATCTAGTGGTAGATAGATACCAAAATAGCTGGAATATAACTCTCTTAGATTTCTTCTTCCTGTGTGTATGTGTTTGCAAGTGTCTACGTAGACACATGCATGGATGCATATATGCACACAGAGTCACACCAGCATAGCACTATTGCTGGTTCTATCCTGTTGGAGGCACAGAGCATGGTACAGATCACATGACCTGGGCTCTGTTTACATGATCAAACAATTGCAGGGAAACTTAGCTGAACCACAGTGATTAAAAAAGTAAAAATGAAGAACTACTGGAGCAGAGCAGGTTTATTCTGCAAATGAGGGGGTGACTGTGTTATGTTAATATATGTGTAGGAGTTTTACAGACAGAAAGAGGAAGTCACATTCTAAGAAGCAAAAAATATGTGAAAAGGGTGAAGAAGCATGAAAGTTGCAATGTATTTTGGGAATGTTAAAAAAAATCAATGTGTTTGGAGCATTGGGGTGTGGCAAAGGGGGACAAGGCAGGAGCTTATAGTTTGGAGTAACAATTAGGGATCTAGCTATTGCCCCAAAAGTGTTCCCACTCCTAACCCCCAAAATGATTTGCTGCTTTTAAAGGAGGAGAATGATATTTCAGTAGCAACAGCAGCCTTAGTGATCTTTGGCAATCGGTAGTCACTGAAGAAGTTGTACAGCGAGCCATGAAGATAACTGTTTACAGCTTGAAAAGAGAAATCCAGAAGAGCTTGGCTCCTGAGCGATTAGACTTCTTACACATGAGAACTTTGACTCTTAGGAGAGTAATATGCTCTTTGTGTTACTTTTAAAATAGACTAAGTAGTGAGATCATAGAAGCTATCCATCCCTACCATTCAGGACAGCTCTGTCCAGGAGATAGAATGCAAGACATGTAATGTACTTTTACATTTCCTAATAGCTACCTTAAATAAAATAAAAGGCAAGAAATGGAACTGACCTGACAGAATATTTGATTTCACCCATTGTTGAAATTACTTCATTTTGACATGAAACTAGTATAAAATTTGTTAATGATGTTTTTAAGTTCTCTTTTGATCTCTGGGGTTCAAATTCCAGTGTGTTTTACACATACAATCATCTCAATACAGACTGCCAGCTTCGTGATACATATTGCAGTGGTTATGCCCCCACTGTGAGTACAACATGCTACGTATGCTTCAAGACAATCATAAGAGCCTTTCATTGTCCATGACTTTAATTGGACTAAAACATGATCACCGTGAGTATCTTCTGCTCAGCCTTTGCTCACGAGTACATATCTAATTACTCCCTTGCCTCTTAGGAGAGGTTTAGCTGATGGACTATAATCTTAATTGAGACTTTAGTTTGCCAGAATTCTTTATAGTGTCTAAAACCTATATAGACATGATAAATCATGGTGACTGTTGTCAGGGAGGAACTTGGGACATACATGTAGGCTCTTACACTTCTACTTGTCAGCTTTAACAGTGTATGGTCTTTCTTTTGCATTTTCATCCTGGCCAATAGAATTCCTCTATAGAATATGTACATCCAGCTAAGTATATAATACAGGTAGGACTGAATTTATAAGATATTGGACTGAAGAGTAAATGAGAAAATTTCCATTGACATGACTACATGATAGAGATTACAAACACATACAACACATACATATGCATAAGACATGCTAATAAACATTTGCATCTTTCTATACCTTTCAACCCAACCAGTAGAATTAATTATTTAGGTCTCAATTTAAGTACAGTCTAGGTGTACTTCCCAGATTTTTCCCTCTTCCCACATCTGGCCTATTTTTAATTTATAAATTTGGAACCTTTAAACTCTTCATTTCCTTTTTTTCCTCACTACCAAAACTTCTCCTACGAGCCATATGCTCTTATTCATTCAAAATAAGATTTGCTTTCATCATAACCAGTTAGATTCTTGCCAACAGTACAAGATACCCTCTGAGAAGGCATAGCAAAGCCCGACCCTCTGATCAAGCAAAGAGACTAATTGGAAACCACAGCAGTAGGAAAGCAAACAAGATGCAGGAGTTTAGCAGGGTTTACAAACTTTGAGGAAAATAAAATCCTACAAACAATTCATTAGGCCAGCATTGGTTGTTTTCAAAGCTTCTTTCCTGTGCCTTGCTTCTTTTTACCTTTCTCACACTGCAGGTAGTTGTAAAGGTAAATGATGTGTCTTTTCTTTCCAGTGGAAATTAAAATGATAAAGGAGGCAAGGTAAAGGTTGTAAAGTTAAAGGCTAGCAAAAATATCCAGAGCCTTTTATCTGTTCTATAAGTTGGAAGCTTCCGTCATCATGATGTTCAAAGGGCTTGGTAAGTCTTGACTCCATGTGAGAGCCTGCAGGAATGGGAATGCTGCACTGTAGCCTTGCTTCCTGAGTCTTGTGAGGCAGCAACAGGAACTGAGATCCCAGGAGGAAGCTAAAAGGAAGTAAGAATCATGGTTGTTCTCTCTCAAGGAGCAAGGAAGAGCACCAACTGTGTGTGCAGGGGGCGGGGACTATCAATACCTTTCACTGTTTTATTAGATTCTAGGTGTTGTGTGATTCTGTTGTCTTGCTCTCTCTCTCTCTCAAACCTTTATGTTTTACTTATTTTGATGTTTGGAGCCTTCTCTCCCCTCCTTTGATAATCCTTTTCTTTTGGCTTATGATAAAATTTATAAAACTTGTTGATTTGTCTCAGCATTTAATTTAACTGAAAGGGACTGGCTCCTTTCTTCTTTTTTAAAAAAGAAACCCCTTGGGATCTTGATCAGGATGTCTTGAATAAATAAATAAAATTAGAGAGAACTGGCAGATTGGAGAGAATTCTGAGCCTTCTGATATTTAAGTATGGCACAGCCATTTAGTTGTTTAGGGGTTTAGCATCTCCAAGCAGTCATTGTAATTTACAGTATACAGATTTTTGTATACCATTTTATCAGAATCATCCCTTATTTATAGTTTTAGTGCTAAAGCATATTGGCTCTTAAACATTTTTCTTTTAGTTTTGACATTTTCATTTTAAGTTTTGGTTGTTGATAGCATTTAAGGCACAATGGATTTTGTATATTTACTTTGTATTCTGTAACTTCACAAAACTTATGTGTTGCTTCTAATAGATTTACATTCACTGGATTATGTTTTCTAAATGAAGGACTATATTGTCTGTAAATGAGAGTTTTCTACTTTGTCATCCTAATTTTTATTTACTATTCTATTTTTTTATACTACATATAAATATATATATGTCCTATATATTCTAATTTTATTTATTTTTTTGCCTTATTGCACTAACTAGAGATTGCATTTTTTTGAAATTGCAAAATTTTTAGCAAAAATAGAAAGAATAGATAGCCTTGTCTTGCCTATTCTTTTTGAGAAATGGATACTGATACCAACTCTAACTCTTAAATAAGATATATACTGTAGGAATTTTTTGTAGTTATTATTTATCAAGTGAGGGAGTTCCTCTCTGTTCCTAGATTATTGAGAATTTTTATTGAAAATAAGAATTGATTTCATCAGGTATTTTTATTAGTCTATTAAGATGATTGTGTAATGTTTATTTATGGTTTGTTAATATTGACTGACACCTGGGGATCAGGCAAATATTTAAACCTCTGATGGTTTTTCAACTTTCAGTCCTATTTCATAGGGACTGGTGTGAGGGTGCGTAAGCTGGTGGATGTCAAGTGTTTAGAACATTCCTGTCAGATAGCAGATGTCCTTCATTCAGGTCTGAGGTCCAAAAGAGAAAATGACCTCAGCTGCTTTTTCTGGAGCTTGTCATACAGTTGCCTGGGGGTCTACAGAGGTATCACAGATGGCTTTAGTTTCTGTCATCCCTCAGAGTATCTCCATGGTAAAACCAGACTACACCTCAAATTCTTCTGAAGTGTCAGGGGAACCCAGACACTCAAATGAGTTATAGGTCAGGAAGCTTGTTATACCTGATGGCTTACTGCCAGGTGAGAGATAGTGCAGGGTATCCACTTGGATACCTGATGGAAAGTAATCCAAAGACTCAGGGAAGTTACAGAATCTTCTGAACCTTGTAGATAATCTACCTTTGTCCCTTCATTAGGCAGTGGAAAGCTTACGTGTGTTTCCCCAAGCATTCCCAATACAAATAGATGAGGAACCTGGTTGAGAGGGCCATAGTACAGTCATGGCGGTAGACAGAGCCTCTCACCCTTACCACTTCAGGGAATCTCCATCTATGTCCTGGGTCATAGTACTTGCATTTCTTTTCATTCACATGTATTAATTGTATATATCTATGGGGTCCATTTTCCTATTTTCCCATGTATAAAAGGCCCCCCTTTTGATAGGTTTTTGTGACTAATACACTATGCCTATCCAGTAGGATGTGGAAAAATACCACTGGGTCCAGGAATCACCTTCCTTGGCTGCCCATGGGGGTTGGTGTGTACCCCAGTTCCTTTCCTCTGAGTGATGTCCCTTACACATGGAGTTTGACCCTGCATGTGGGAGCTGGTTTCCTGACATATCTTTCATTGACTGCCTTCACTTTGCTTTCTTGACCTTCTGCTTCCTGGTAGTATTTCTTCCTCTTCACTCTTGTAGAGCATCATTTGCCTATAAATGTTTGCCTTAGTATCTGCTTCTCGGAGAATCAAAGCTAAGACAGGGGCTACATGGGGACAAGTTACAACCCTTAGGTAAGGCAGAAATCCCTTTTTAATGTAATATTATGAAAGAGGAAAGAAAGAATTACTGCTCTAAAGCTCTAATCTAAAGATTAGACAGAAGCCTTGAAAGAAATGATCACAAAATAATCAAATCCATGATGATCTCAGACAAAGTAAGCCAGCAAATGAAGAATGTGCAGTCCAGGAAAGCGGATTTTCTAGGTTTTTCTCTCTCTAGCCATTCCCAATCATCGTGTGACAGTGAGAGATGAATGCACATACTACAGCAGTGGTTCAGCAACCCAAAGCTTGGCTTCCCAAAGACCCTAACCAGGGCCCCAAGAATGGAGCTTAGCTGGTAGATGGATCCGTCATGCAGGAAGCCCTAGGTTGACCCCAGCACTGCATACCACTAGGCATGATAGTGCATACCTGTCATCCCGGTATGCAGGAGGTAGAGGCCAAAGGATGAGAAGTTCAAAGCTGGCCCGGGCTACATGGGATCCTGTCTCAAAAAAATTTTTAAAGGGAATCAATCATGGTCTCAGAAGGATAGGAATGCCAAAAAGCCACCAAACATGACTATGTGGACTTCACATAGTCAAGACACCTCAGAAACGAGACTGTATCCTCAAAGAGAAGGTAGATGAGACAACCCAGTGACAGAAAGACAGTGGTGAGGGGACCAACCTTGAATGCAAGCTGCTTCAGCAAAGAACATGAAAATGGCGATGAAGGCAGGGTATGCTGGGCAGAAGGAAAGACCAGAGAACTTTGTTTACTTGACAAATGAACAATTTAAAAATCTTTCTTGTTTCTACCTTTTTAGAAAAGATAAATGGCGAGTATGTGGCTGTAAAAAAAAAAAAAAAGTTGCAGTTATTGTGTTAGAAAGAAGAAGAACCCAAATTGGGAACAATCTGGATGACCCAAAGCATGGAATGTGCAGAGCTGAGGAGGCCCAGAACACTAGTCCAGTGCACTGGGAGACATGATCAGACACTGTAGGCAGTATGGTAACAACTACAGTCAACCGATCTTGAGAGCTAAAGGAAAGGCTAGTGTGAGTGAACTGAGGTTTTATTTTATTTCACTTTAATCACTGTAAATGCATGTAGCACATGTGCTTGAAGACTCTCAAATTCTGTAACCCAGAATGTATCCCAGGGTCATTTTAGATGTTTCAGAGGGACCACTTGGACTATTATTTTGAGATATCTTCTAGGACAGACAGAGAACTCTGTAAAAGAGCCAGTGATGTTTTTTTCTCCCTTTCACTAAGACAAATGAGTCACTAGAAACCATAGGTTTGTCCAACATCATAAGCTGTGTAGGATGGAATTCTCATAGTAATCTTGTGTAACCCTTATGTAATGTCTTTTGTGGCCCTTTCTCAATCTTTCTCTCTCTCTCTCTCTCTCTCTCTCTCTCTCTCTCTCTCTCTCTCTCTCTCTCTCTATCTCTCCCTCCCTCCCTCCCTCCCTCCCTCCCTCCCTCCCCCCCTCTCTCTCTGTGTGACTGATGTTGAGTGCTTGGGGTCACAGATGTGCTACTATTTACCCACACTCCACTGCTGAGCTATATCTCTGGCTTTTTGTTTTGCCTTTGATTTTCATTTTGAAGTAGAGCTCTCAATAAATAGCCAACTTTGGCCTTAAACCCACTCTGTAGTCCAGGCAAATTTTAACTTGTGATCTTTCTGCTTAGTCTCCTGAGTGTCTATTGCTTTGTCATTCATTCATTTATTTCTTCAGGAAATAGTCATTAAAGCATGAGTTCAGCTTTGAGGACACAGACACAGACGGCCTCTTCATACTCAGGGAGATGAGGAGATGGTAATTTAGCAAGAGGAACAGACGTCAGACCAATAATTACATTGATTTACTTAATTATGACCATGCAAATACCATCATTAAAAGGGCAGAGTACTATGAGGACCAGTACCAAGGCTCAGACTCATCTGAAGGTGGCAGGTGGCCTTCCTAAGGAAATAAATTTGAGAAGAAATTAGTCTGGCAGAGATGCAGCAGTGAGTAGGCAGGAAAGAACATTCCAGATCAAGGGAACAGCATGTATGCTGGCCCTGGGGAAGCAAAGATATTGTTTTATTTTTGGAGTAATAAGGCTAACAATGTAAGGCTGTGGGAAAAGCCCTTACCATGCAAGCATAAGGACAAGAGTTTGTTGGATACCCAGGACCAAAGAACATGCTGAGTGGAGGCTTGCATGTAATCCCTAAATTCAAAAGCTAAAGACAGAGACCCCTGGGACAAGCTATCCAGAGAGAGACAAAGACAGACAGAGAAAGATAGAGAGACACATACAGAGAAAGACAGATAAACAGAGAGAAAGAGGGGACATATGAACATCTATATATGTAAACATACCTATACACACACACACACACACACACACACACACACACACACAAGTATAGCCATAATAAACCCTAAGGGATTATATATAGTCATATAATAGAGTCTATAGGAACAATAGACCTCAGTAATTTTTCCAATCTATTGTTTATTAGCAGTGGAATTTCACAGTCAAACCAGTCTTATAAGTAAATGCCATGTCCCAGTGGATGAAAGCTGACGTGCTCAGCTTTCCTATGTATCTCTACAGGGAAGAGGCCCCTGCAAACTTTGGTCTGAGCATCAAGTTAGGTAGAAAACACTGCTGGAGGCAATGCTTGCTTCATATGTGAGAAACCCAAAGAGCAAATCACCTATGGGAAATGGCCAAGATTGCGTATCTAGCCTAAAGCAAAACAGACAAGCACTATGTCACATTATTGCAGAAGAAAAAAATCCAAATCTCAATTCGGGATTCAATTTTGCCCATCAGGTGTTTCTGGCAACACAAGCACGTGCCAGGTATGGCCCCAGAAGCTGACCCTGCATTGATTAACACAGTAAGCTGTAAGCTCTTCTCTAGTTCAATTTTGTGAGCCCACACTCATATTGACTGTTGGGCTAGACAAGCTCAAAAACCGTCTAGTTTTAGAAATACTTAAGTTCTTATGACAGGACTGTGGATCAAAATATAATGTTTAAAGTTTGCTTTATCCAGTTGTCATAGTTCCATAAGCGAGTAGGAAAATGATTATGGAGTCACTGAGTGTTAAGTACTTGGTGAATATAGCTTTGAACATTGCCAAGAGAGAAGGTACCTGTGGCCTTAGGGGTATAGTCATTTTATTGCAGTTCTTTCTGTTCCTGCATGCATTTGTAAATTACAGCCTCTTATTGATGTTTCAAGCATAGAGTTCAGTCAAGTTCCATGCAGACTTCAGTATGATCCAGCGTGCTGCTGGTGGTGGCACTCAAGGGTAGTTTGTTGCTCTTCTGAGCTATCTCCTTTTGCACATGCTGCTCACTGTTCACCTGAGCCTTAGCGTGGCTGAAGAAGTGAAGGGCACCTGTGCAGCAGATGGGCTCTCCTCAGGTGAGTGGCTTCTTTCACCTGACATGGAAGAACAGTGGTCTTCATTTCTCCTAAGCCTGTCAGTGGTGAAACGATTTTATTTTTATTTTTTTAGAACCCTAATCCTGAGGCTAGAGAGATGTTTTGGCAGTTAAGAAAGCATACTATTCTGGCAGAGGACCAGAGTTTGGTTCCCAGAATCCACAGGGTGACTTAAAACCATCTATGACTCCAGCTCCATGGGATCTGATGCCCTCCTCTGGCTTTTGAGGGGGACATGCACACATGTGGTACGGACAGATAGACATATTGACAGACAGTTAGGCAAAACACTAATACATATAAAATGAAAGATAAAACTAAGAAAGAACCTTAATCTCTTCCTATAAAATTCTTAGAGTATATAGAACAGACAGATAGTAAGGACAGCCTTCCCAGCCTTTCCCAGGGACCACCAATTGGTACATGTAGGAAAACCACGAGTCCTCTGCACACTGAATAGCTTCTAGCTGAAAGTTGGGAATCAGTTTGTGTATGTCATCAACCTCCATGTGTTTGTAGTCTTGATTCCAAGATCCAGTGTGTTTCTTCATGGTCCCTGCTCACGGAGTCTCTGGTATCCTCCATGCATTGCAGCTACAGTAAAAAAATTTTCCTTCATTCAGTTGGTGTGACCGAACTGAGGCCTTGGAACCCACCTGTCCCATCTTTCTCCTTACGGTTCTCCAGGAAAACCAGACATGCACACTCCTGTGCCACCGCCAGTCAGTTTCAGCTCCCTCCATGTGTCCATTGCCTCTGTAAATTAAAACTGAACAGCTAGGGACAGTTCTATGTCTCAGAAAACAAAATAGTGTTGAGTGTCGTCCTACCTGCTACTGGTACCTTTTCATTTTAAAGCACAGAATGGAGAACTAGGCAAATTGCACTAGTGACCAGATCATATGTGGAAGAATCACTAAAGCCAAAAAGCCAGAGAAGCAGCTTACAAGTGGCCTCATGGAAGCAGAACTGTGTCTGCCTCGCAGTTGCTGTCTCCTCTACATTTCCATTAACCACCACCCCGAAACAAATCATCTAATTCCTGTGTGATTATCAATAGCATGGTTTCTAGTCAGTTTGAGGCAAAAAGGACAAAGCAGGAAGTTTTGAAGAATTATGCTTTTATTTCTATTCAAATAAAATTCTGCCTATCAGAAGACAGCTCCCAGGCTAACAGAATGTCATACTGGATAAGATAATGTGGAGGTGTGGTTTAAAGTTTTTTGGAGAAGCAACTTTGGGTAGAATAATGAAGTCATTTTAACACATGTATTTGGAAATGTATTCAGGTTTGTTCAGTGAATGATTTCCTGTGCTGAAGGATTATATTAATAAAGACTCTGTCAGCAAATGGATTTCAAAATGAAACTTCTGAAAAATCTGATTTTGAATTGCTTCGTCAAACCTGCAAAAATCTTGTGTGTACCCTTCATTTCTTACTTGATTGCTTTTAAAAGTCCTTAGAATTCAGTCTAAGAGGCTTACCTAACTTTTAGAACATTGGGGTGCTGCACCCAAAGGTCTCAGTATTTTAGCAGAATGCCCAGTGTTCTTAAATGTTTGTCCGGGGTGGGGTAGGGAGTGGAGAGAAGGAAAAGGGAGGGCAGGAAGAAGAAAGGAGCACAGAGAGAGCTTGACTGCTGGTATCAAATCATTTCCCATCTGGAAGATTTCTTCTTAGAAATATTTCATAAATATTCTTGTACTTGTGTGAGAGCAATTGTGAAATTACAGAGGATTAGTAAAGTTGATTTAGAATTGAGGAACTTGGAGTTGGATTTTATAGCTCTTCTGCCTCTCATCCCTTTAATATCTATGCAAAGCGAAAATAATTGACTTTTCAGTCTTCATCTACAGAGTCAGTTCAGCTCAATGCACAAATGCTTATTGAGAACCGTGCCAGCTCTATCTACAGCCAAACTACCCTGAATACATCTGATCTCCGAAGCTAAACAGGGTTGTGCCTGGTTAATATTTAGATGGGAGAACCTTGTCAGTGATTTTGACAAAGCAGGATTTGACTCCTTCCTACAAGAATTTTTTTTCATCTAGCAGGGGATGAAAACATTGCAGTACAGAGATCAGTGGGGTGAGTAGGCATAGAGTACAGGAGTATGGCAAGAAAAGAGGAAGAATCCGCACATGTGGGGGGTGTGGTCACAGCCTTCTCCTTGACCGCAGTGGCCAGGTCAGCCCTGTACTCTTCCAGTGGAATGAGGCAGTGCTGTGTCATTTACATCCAAGTGCCCACATGAAGTTAGTAATTTTCTAACTCTAGTGTATAGTACAGAAGTACCCCACCTCTGTTGCAAAGATATCATCAGTACAAGACCTCGAAGGTAAGGGGGAATATCCAGTAAGGGATGGCAGCCTACAGATTTGTGGTAGTCACTTGCCCTTCTCCCAAGACCAGTGGCATCAGACATCAAAAGATCAATCATGGTACCTTCTCCTGTTGACTCTCTCAGCAAGGTTAACTAGGCAGTTCCTTCCAACCAGTGAGTTGTCCTTAGCAGGATACTTTTATTAGTCAGGGTTTTGTCACCAAGACAAATACCTGAGAGAGTTTTTTTAAGAGTATGTTTGTTACAGACACCAGCATAACAACAGCCAGTGTGTTCTGCTTTAACGAGGAATGAAGTACAGCTGGTATGAAGGTGGTACCCGGCCAAAAGTATTGGTCAGTGGAGTAGTGTCAATGTCCTTTGTATCAATGAAAGATTTCAGGTTAAAATTCTGTACAATGGTGGTCAGAAGCAAAAACAGCTCCCTGCGAGTCAGGGCCTCTCCCACGCACGTTCGCTCTCCTGTTGAGAAACAGGGGTACTCTCCATATCCTTTCCACTGTTAGGGACATCTCTCTCATTTCTCCTCTCACGTCTTTTCATTCTCCCACAGTCCAGTCATCATCCATCATTGTTTCAGAAGATTTTCCAGAGTTATCATGCAAATCCATCCTCTGCGCCCTTCAGTCTGTAACACTTATATTGACTGTGAACTGTACTAAGACATGCGCTGTGTTACCAATATGTTATGGGTGTAACAGGAGCGTTCAACTGAGAGCCATCTCTGCTTTGCTTGATTCAAAATAAAAGGAGTTTATTAACTGGAAAAAAAGAGTATGTTTGTTTTCTTCAGGCTCATGAGTTCATCCTGTGGTTGCTTGCCTCTGCAGTACCTATTACCTGTGAAGCTACAGAGGCAAGTGGGACTCAGTGTTGGTAAAGGGATGATGGAGGCTCCCAACCAGCATCCATTCTTTTTAGAACCCACAGGTATAAAAGTAGGGCATGCTGGGAGACCTTGCACAGCAGTACTGAGAGCAGAAAGTTCAAGGCTAAGAAAGAGTTAGGAGAGCTTGAGGGATGAGCAGTTAAAATAAAGGGGGTGAGACATTTCTGGAGAGTTGGAAATGCCCTTCAGATGGAAGAGATTTGTCATTTTCATTTGTCCTGTTATTCCAAAGCTGTGTCCTCATTTCTGTCTCTCTCCTGGGAGTTGAGGAAGGGACAGGCTATGCTCTGATGGAGCCTGTTCCAGCTGCTCCAGGCATTGGGGGAGGCCACCTGGCAGGGTGGAGCTGGCTTTCATGTCAGAAACCGAGATGGGAAAATAACAACAAAGCTCCCCTGGCTTGAGAGACCTGCAGGAAGGATTCAGCAGAGGAAGAGCTTCAAGGAAAATGGATGAACCCCACGAGTGTCTATTGAAAGAGATTTGGTTTTTAGTTTTGATTAATCCCAAGCATAAAATGAAAAAATAAAAGTCTACACAAGACCAACGATGATAATGATCACTGCCATTGCGTGCTAGGTTGTTCTCTTGCTTCACAAAATTATACTTTCCATTTTATCAGTGAGTCTTCTATATTTTGGTAAAGATATAATGGCAAGGGCCTGTTTCTTCCTAAAATATATCATTGATGCATAAGTGACTGTTTAAAGCTAGGGTTCATTAGGACATGTTTTCTCTATATATGCATATATAGAACTTTGATCATTGTCACCCCCATTCTCCCCGCTCGTACCCTCCCCCTCCTGCTGTCTCCCTTATTTTCAGATTATTCACCTTCTATTTTTATTCATTTTTAAGATACATTCTGAGTATGAGAGAAAATATGTAGTTCTTATCTTTCTGCATCTAATTTCACTTAATGTAGTGATTCCAGTTCTATCATATTCCTGAAAATAACATAATTCCATTATTTATGGTCAAATAAAACTCCATTGTGTGTGCATACACATGTGTATACCTATATACATATACATAAGCCTTACATTTTTTAAAAAAAAAAATCTGGTCATTTGTTGGAGGCATTTATACTGGTTCTATTTTTTTGGGGGGGGGGCTATTACAATGGTGCCATAACAAGCATTAGTGTGCAAACATCTCTATAGTATGCTGACTTGAATTCACTTGGATATTCACAGAAGTGGAATAGCCTGAGCAGCTGGTAGTTCTCTTTGCCACTGTGCTGTGTAACCTTCATGCTGATTTCTATAGTGGCTACTTTTGCTTATATCCCTCACAGTAGTGTAGGTTTCTTGCTCCCCAGCATCTTTGCCAGCACTGGGTTTTGTTAATTTTCTAACTAGTATGAAATGGGATCTCAGCATAGCTCTCCATTGCACTTCCATGATGGCTGAGGATGTCGTGAACATCTTTTTGTGTATCTATTTGTATTTGTATTCGTTTGTACTTGCTTTGAGAACTCTGTTGCATTCATTTGCCCATTCCCCAATAGACCCCATCATTGTATCTGCATTCTGCCCACCTAGACACTGCGAGAGATTTGGCAAAGGGTGTCTATAAAAGGGAAGTCCTGATGCTTCTTTTTCACTCTGGTGGGAATACCAAGAACAAAGACTGTTGTCAAGTCCAAGTTTGCATATAGGAATAAACTTTCAAAACCAGTACGTCCTTTGAACATCCTGTAACACTTTAAAAAATAACTACTGCTTGCAAAACCACTTCTAAGAATGGCAGGGAAGGCCAGCTGTCAGTACCTAAAAAAAAGTAGAGAAAAATGTTGATTATCAATACCCCAGAAATTATAGAATTTTTTTTATATTATACTTCTAAGCATAAAACAAATGCATACTGATTGAACAAAGATTATAAAATACTGAAAATATAAAGAAAAGTGACACTTTTATTGCTCAGGTATACTATTAGCATTTGGTACATTTATTCTCATTTTCATGATTCTTTTTATATGCATGGCTATGTGTACATGTTTTTGTGTATTACATTTACATGTGTGTACAGGCATGGAGACATCAACATCTCCACCTTGAATTTTGAGACAGGGTCTCTTCCTGAGAACCAGCCAGACTGGCTGTCCAGTGAGTCTCTAGGAGGATGCAGAAATAGCTCCTCCTGTCTCGGCCTCTCTAGTACTAAGATTCCTAGTAGACCTCTCCAGGTCCAGGTTTTTACCTGGTGGCTGGGGATCTGAATCCAAGTCTTTATTCTTGTGGTTGTACACTCTACTCATTGAGTCACCTCCCCACCCTTGCTCATGATTCCTTAATTCCGGGTTTTATAGGCTGCATCTTTATATGCATGTTTTTATTGACTACATCATATTTCACCATCCATATGAGATTAGAATGTACAATTGCCCCAGTTTTTTTGTATCAAGGTTTCTTTTGATTCTTAATATAAGTAGCAATCTGATTATGTCCTTGTATCAAAAATGGTGGCTCCACTTTTCTCTGTGTCATCAGGAAAGATTCCTAGAATCAAAGTCCTGGACAAAGAGTGATGGTTTCAAGATTTAAGAAAATCCTCCAAGCATATAATCCAACCTGACAATGTGGCAAATAAAATATAGACTATTTCCCCCCAAGGAAATGGGACTGGCCTTTGCTATGGTTTTTATCTGACCGGAGATTCACATGAGTCAACGCTTGGTTCCTGGAGTAGAGTATAGGAAATACTATGGACCTTTAAGAAGGGAGGTCCTTAGGTCCTGGGAGTGCATCTTCCATGGTTACTTTTATGAAACTCTGAAGATCTTCCAGGAGGCTTATTATAAATGGAGACAGCCTTGAGCAAGCAGTTCTCTCTGCTTGCTAGCCTCTGTGATCCTTTCTCCAACATTTTCATATTGCTTGCCTTTGGCCATGACCCTTGCACCTATACTTAACCATATCCAAGTTTGCTCTAATCTGACCATTTCCTAGTACATAATAAATGTTCAGTAAATGCCAAAAACAAGTAAGTACCACAATTCAGTCCACCAGGAGTTTAAGGTGTCTCAAGGTAGCAGCAGAAACACCTCTGCCCACAAAAACCCACTCCTCTCTTCTGCAGATGTTTATCAAATATTCCTCTATGTAAGATATCATCTTCAAAATAGCGATAATACACAACAAATGTTTACTAATGATTTAGACAAAGGTGCTAATGAAGTAGAGTCTTTGTACTCACTGTGTTTGTGAGTCTGCATTTGATAGTGAAAGGAAGGTAGGAAGTATTTCTAGAAACATCCTTGTCATTTTGAAATGAAGTTTCAAGAAAGGTCACATAGTTCTTCCAGGCATTCCTCAGTCCCTCGGCATGGCCATGTGACTTCTGATTTTTTTTTTTTTTCCAATGGCAAGAAACTAAATTTATTTCAGATTATTCAGAGATGTTAGCTGTCTACCACAGAATTCAATTTACACAAAATTTTAAAACACACATAATTTAGCATTAAAAAATACATTTGTAAATAAAAATCTCTAAAGATGATTATTAAAATGTAGCTAATGAGATTGATTTGCACTTTTTTTTTTTGATATTTTATTTACATTTCCGATGATTCCCCTTTTCTTTAGAAACCCCGTGTCCCCTCCCCCTCCCCGCCTCTGTGAGGGAATTCCTCCTCCCACCTACCCGCCCACCCATTCCCATATTCCCACCTTGACATTCCCTTTTACTGGTGCCCCTAGCACCCTCAGGCCCAAAGTCCTCTCCTTTCTCC
>CM052701.1:31145259-31263999 GCA_028551405.1 Uromys caudimaculatus | reverse complement strand
ATCTCCGGCGAGGGATCTTTGTCCCGGCGCTGATTAGCTGTGGGGCCCTGTGGCCCAAGCTGAGGTTTCCGGCCGTCGCTGGAAGCTGCTGGCGGTCAGACTCTGTAGGCCGCAGAAAGCGGGCAGAGTCAGTGAGCTCTGGGGACGCGTTGCCCCTGCTATGAGCTTTTCTGCGTTCCTGGGAGAGAGAGGATTGTCTCCCGGAGCTGCCTGTCTATGGAATCGTCGTGACTTCTGATTTACCTCCTGAATACCTGTCCTCCCTGACAAGTGGACATGTTCCTCTCTGATGTTCAAGGCAATCATAATTCATTCACTGGATCATGGAGAGGAAGTCTGTTGGGACCCTGGCACAATGTGGTAGGAATGACACGAGTCTTGGGCAAGCAATTGCTTCAGGAAGCCCCTATTCCCATCTCTTCCATAGGTGATAAATCTGCCCTGATTATCCCAAATTGAGCCCATCTACTGTGGATCTGGAACTATCTTTTCCTTGGGTTTTGCTTCGGTAGAGAGTGTTAGGGAAATAATGACTTTATGCATTGATGCCTTTTCTTTCTCCTAGTACAAGTCTTTAGAATCCTACAATATCTTCATGGTTGGCAAGACAATGATGTCAATATTTGGACTTGAAGGTCATATTTAGACTTTGCTTTGGACATCACCTAGCAGACTGATGATCCATTGTTTTGATTCTGGGATTGGGAGCTTTTAAGCACCAGTAGAAGCAAGAAGTGAGTTGGATTTCTTAAGTAATGGAAAGCCCTGAGGGTCAGAATAGTCTGTCAAGCAAGGCTGACAAGGGAGTGATTTGAGGAAAACAAATAGGGAGCACCAGGATATCACTTACAAAGTGTCTCATTGCTTCCCTTTCATAGATCTGACCACCTCTCTGTTGCTTTGAAGATGCAAGCATTTCGGTGTAGTGACCTCCAACACATTGATCTCCACTGCACTCTCTAACTTAGGACATGGGGACATTGGATTTTCTTTGCTGCTTCTAAAATAGTTGAATTTTGTTTCTTATATATTTGTTGAACATTGTGTTCTTCCCAGAACCTGCCATGGAATGAGAAACTTACAGTGTGAGCTTAAGGTCCCTAAGTGGCTCCCACCTGACTCTCTAACTCAGTGTGTATTCTCCATGTATTTTAACAGAGCCTTCACAGAACTTGAAACTCTTTCTTACACAAGACTGTAGGATTGCACTAGGCGAACTTCAAACCCCAGTAACTCTAAGAATTTCACACATCTGACCTGTGAATTTACCTCCTGCCATTTCTATTCAGACTCATCAAATGCATCTTTGTTTAAAACCTAATGAAATTAAGCCCTAATGAAATTATTCAGACAGAGGGAAGGGCACAGATAAGAAAAAAAACGTTCTATTGATATAGTGAGACAGAACTAGACTCCTGGAGAAAACCCTTCTATGAAGTAGAACTGGGGGGAGGGGATAGAAAAGATTGTGCCAGTTCAGTTTCCCTTATGGGGGGAAATACCAAATTGAACATTAGGAAGAGGAACAACAAAATCTAAAACCAGGTGCATGTCCTGATGAAATGTTCCCAGGCTCTCCTGCAGCAAATCCCAGTCAAATGAGGTGCAGAAAAGGAGGGGATGTGTTATCCTCACATGACCTGGGCCCCCACCCCATATGTCTCCATATGTAAATACCAACCAAACCATTTGCCAATCACTCCCTGATTGGCTTCCAGCCCCTAAATGCCTAGGCTCTGAACAACTGATATTTTGTAGACATCAATCACTTTGATGTGCCTCTGTTGAACACAGCAGTATTTTCAGGATAAATATGATAATAATAATCAGAACTGAAAACTCAGGAACGAGATAGGCCAGAGCATCCCCACTTGCTACTGAAATGTACTGTCTTTCTGGGAGCGCTCTAATTAGTGGCCACCTGGGACATGCCCACCATCTGTTCAGTGCTGGAAGTAATGTTCTCTTTTGCTTCCCTTTGTTCTAAATCATCAAGAATGGAAGTTTAGCACCAGGACTAGCATTCTCCTAGAACTGGCCTGGATCTGCAAGTGGTTACAAAAGAAAGAGCATGAGTGGTTTTGTGACTTATAGTGTTTCATGGGATTTCTTGAATCAAACCAAGATACACTATGCGTTTGCTGCATAAGTAAACAAGTGACCTCGGACATTGGGATTCTTTGTCTCTATGATGATGGGGGTGGAGTGGGGAAATTGATGGGAAAGTTGGAACAATTTCCCAAATCCTCTTTAATAAGAAAGGTTAATTTCAAGGAGCACCTTTCAAGGAGTCCATCTAGGAAGATGCTTCAAGTTCAATGTTCTAGACTCTAGATACTCAATTCCACTTTACAATACAGACTGGATCACTGTTTCATCAGTACAACTTGCACCTGCAATAACTAAAGAGGTATTTTGGTTTATAGGTTTAAGGATGAAAAGATGTAGTTTGGCTTACAATTTTAAAAGTCTAGGTGTATAATTAATTGGCCGCACGTCTTTGCCTTGCAGTGAGGCAGCATACCGGGCCACAGCAAAAGAGCATTAATCCCACCTCCTAAAAGTTCAACTACCTCCTAAGCCGCCCGCCCTGGGGACCAAGCACATGGGTTCTGAGGGACACACAAGATCCAACTATAATCCTGATGACCGCATTTTCAGCTTCCTGTTTAAGGCAGTTAAACATAAGGAAAAGCAAAAGGCTTGGTGCTATTCTACTTTAGTTCCTGAAAAGGTTATTCTAGGAAAGCTCTGTGATGGAATTGCTAAAAGTAAGTACATTGAAGAAAGAAAAATGGCAATGATTAATAGGTGTGAGTTTGTTACAGTTTATCATTTTTTTCTGTAATACAGACAGAATTAATGGGCAAGCCTCAACTGGAAAAGGTTCAAGACAAACATGACAGAATAAAAATATGAGTATCCCTAATAGGTCAGATATTCATACAAATCAATAAGAAAAGCATTAAGACACACAATACATATTCACACAACAAGCCACAGATCCTGAAAGAATAAATGCCCATGGAAAAATCAGCACAGCTTAGAAGCTCCAGTCTCACTGGTTTTGATAAACACAGATTAAAACGACAGAGGACTCACATCCTTTGTGGACTTAGCAGTGATTCAGAAATGATGCTCTGGAGAGGAAGGTGGAGTGTCCTGTGCTGCTCAGAAGCTCCAAATGTCTGAAAACCAGCATACCAATATGGATCCAGAGCCTTACAGCATGTGGCTGCTTTCTGACCTAGGAATTCAGCTTCTTGAATAGGTCACCAGGCATTGAGATCCCATTTATGTACTAGGATGCTCATGAGAGAAGTGTGATTTATTTAATTGAACCAAAGTGCACCAAATGATAGGTCAGCAAATACAGTCCACCCATCCTGTGAACTGTAGAGCTGCTAACTATGATAGTGGGTGGAGAATTGTTTCTGACATGGGGAACTCAGCAGAAAACCAGGAGACTAGCATATTAGACTGTTTCATAGTTTTCAATGGAGAGAGACTGGAAGAGGATTCTCCAAATCCTTCTATCAGTTTTCTCAGGGCAACAAGATCATGGGGAGTTATGTTTGCCTTTCAAATATTTTATCTCAGGTTGCCAGAAAATGTAGCCTTTCTTCTTAAAACAGAAAAAGAATAATGACCCTCCTAGATGTCCTTTTCCATATCAGTAGTGGCTTCTTGGTTTAACATTGACTCTCATATATCCCATACTCAGATAACTCATAAATAACACAGCACATCAGAGGGTGTTCCCATTTCCTTTTTGGGTGCCAAAAAGCTAAGATTAACTACATTACTTTTATCAAACTAAATGATTATTTGAACTTTTGAGTATATTTTATATTTATTCTTATAGGTTAATAGTATCTATTTTTAGTTAAGATCACACCTGTGTTAAGCTGAAAAAGAATCTTTCTAAAGATATACTTCCTAACATCATCCTCTATGGCAAGTTAATGTTAACTTATGTACCAGATGGTGTGCGTAATATGGGTCTGGGAGTATCGCTCAGTGGCAGAGTTCTTGACACACTTATGCAAGGTGTAGTTTGCATTCCCAGAACGTGTGTGTGTGTGTGTGTGTGTGTGTGTGTGTGTGTGTACAGGTCACAGAAAGGCAGAAACAGAGATGCTTCCTAAACCAAGAACTCTCAACACCTGAGGAAGAGAAGATAGATTCTTTCCCTCCAGGCTCCAGAAATGTAAGAGGATTCTTGACAGGTGTTTGTAGTGATGTATGATAGTCATCTTTTTTTTTTTTTTTTTTAGCACACATTTGTTTTTATTTATAGATAACTACCATAGAACTATAGAGAAGAAAAATGGCAGTGTGACAGTCATTTTAGGAAGCTGAATCAGTACCCCGTGTCGTAGTGGGCTGAGACTGTTTCTGCCCATTTCTATAAGGCAACCAGAGCAATCTGCACATGGTCCTGCCATGGTAAGAGGATTTGTCCAGGATTTTCTAAAATAAGAGTCATATATGGAATTGACAAGAGGGACTACTCTAATTGCATTAAGATATGTATTCTAGAAGGTTTTATACATCCATTTTGGATGCTGTTGACAACTTTATTGAACACCTAGAGGTTTCTCTTTCACAATCTTTTCACACAAGATCCTGAAAACCAAAGGTGAAGCAAGCCCTTCCTTAGCACCATTTTCCCATGCAACCCCTACTCACTTACCCACTTGCCTCTGCTTGCCTCTGGTAAAACATTCAGTGTAGACAGGCCACCCTACATAATTATGAAGTGTTCTATTGGAGCAGTGGAAGGAAATGCATCTCACTCATGAAGAGAGATTCTAATTTCATTTGTGCCCTGAAATATCTCCATGGGCAGCATCTACCAACACTATGTCTAGTCAAGCAGGAGGGATTCAGGAGTGTTATAGTTCCCATGTCTGCCATCTTGGAATTCACTAGGGAGATGAGCTATTTGCATAGAAATGATTCATAACTAAGACAAATGTTTTTATGTGACAAATGCTGATTTTGAAGGATTTAAAACAAGGGATCAAGAAGCTATTATATTGCCCAGCTAAGCCCTGAAAGCCCCAATAGTCCCCTGGGCACATGTCTTTATTTTGGCACACTTGACAATTCCTATTTCTTGCAGATTCTTATCTATGAGATGTATGCTCCAGGACAACAGGGGTCCTTTATGGCTCCAGTTGAGATGTGTGTGTCATACATATGTACTCCAGAAGCCAGAAATGTGACCACTTTGAATCTCTAGTCAGGTGAGACTCTGTTGAATGAAACTGTTCTAGTCTCATTCTGCTGCTATGATAAAATACTATGTCCAAAATCATCTTAGGGGAGGAAAGGGTTTATTTCTGCTTGCAATTACAGATCACAGTCTGCCATCGAGGAAAGGCAAGAAGACACACAAGGCAGGAACTTGGAGGCAAGCCTTCTTGCTATCCCATACATTACCTCCAATCAAGGAGCTCAGTTCACAACCAGAGAAGGTACAGGAGGAACCATGGAGAATGTTGATTGCTGGCTGCTAGGTGCACAACTGGCTTTGTTATACAGGACAGGTTCATGAGCCTAGGGATTGTAACTCCCACAATGGGCTGCGCCCTCCTACACCAATTCAAAATCAATACAATTCTCCACCAATATGACCACAGGCCAATCTGATCTAGGAAACTCTTCAAGTGAGGCTCTCCTTTCAGATGACTCCACACTATGTCATGGTGACAGTTAAAGTTAACTGTGACAGCACCCAGAACTATTTCTGAACCCTTGTTAAAGCATATTCCAGTTATCTGTGAGCTCATCTTACATCTATATACTCCTTGAGTTCTCAAGGCAAAAGTGTGTTACACTTTAGAAGAAAGTTCCAGCCATGTTGCCCATTTTCATTGTATTGCTCACCAGCATCTGAATCCATTCCTGCCAAGTGGAAGGACTTTCCTACTGTAGTCACATTGGTAAAATACTTGGTTCGTCACCAACATGCACATAAAAAGCCAGTGCTGAGCTCCCAGCTCCCCAGGATGAGAACACTTGACCTTGGCCAATCAGATAGATATTCTCACCAGTACCTGCAAGGACAGGAGAAAGGGACAAGGGACTGGGTCTAGTAGCAGATTCTTCCAGTTCCCAGGTTCAGCACTAGCAGGTCGTGTCCATTCTGTAAGCTGTGATGTCAATACCAAGTTAGTGGCAGTGCACTACTGGCAATAGGTTCAATAGTGTGATTATATTGTAGCCACCGAAGTGGCATGTATCGATGTTTTTCTGAGTCTGGGTTCTCTTTGCCATGGCATTTCTGTGAGAAGAACAATATCTACTCAGCTTCAAAGGATGTCAATGGGAGGGAAGTATCATACCTCATCAGTGGGCTAGAGACAGTTGAAATCTGCTTTCATAGGATGCTTCGGAGAGGGGAGGACCAGCTAGAGGTAAACTGATTAATTGCATAAAGCATTTAAAGGCTCATAAATCAGGATGAAAAACTGGGTAGAGATGAGAACACAAGGATCAGTTGATTTTTCATTAGGAACAAAGACAGATGTTTAGCTTTCCCTTGCCATGTTATGCAGGAAGCCATCCCCACCCTAACCTCAGGAGATCTGTAATGATGCCTCCTCTGATATGACCCAGGAACATTCTGACTCAGGTATGAGGCAGGGTGAGAGAGCTAGGTGAGGCATGCCATCTACAAAAATGAGAGTGAATTATTTTCATTCTTTGTGGTGAGATTGCAACATGACACCCTGAAGTAAAAGCCAGACCTGTGCTCCCCATACATAAAATGATGGGTAGGAACTTATCAGTTCAAGAAAAGAATCACACATAACATTGACCTTGGAAGTCCCCAGAAAGACTGCTAGATCCTTGTTTGAACTCTCTTCCATGAAGCCTCCTGGGAGACAGGCTCTTCCTCCACAGAAACAGAGCTTTAAATCAGCACTTTAGCCCATTCCTCAAACATAAGTGATCTGCAAAGAATCACTAGGCATTTGAAGGGGAGAATCAGCAAAGCAAGAGAGAAAGAAATTTATAGGAAACAGAGATGATGTGATGACACACAGAAAAATCAAGAAAATGATAAATGAGAGATGAGAAGGGAGAGGGAGAAGGAGTATAAGGAAAGGAAGAAAATGATAAGCTATAATCACGTGTCTAACAGAAGTTATTATATCCTGGAACAAGAACAGCATGATATAGAAAAGGAACAACAGAGGATGCAGTAGAACCCAATGAAAAGAAAAGACAGAATAGCAAAAGCTCCCATAGCACAGTGGCAGCAGAAAGTCCAAATCTCCTAGAAAGTAGACTAAAACATCAGTGGGAAGTTAGAATACTGGTTTTAAAAAAAAACTTAAAATCCAGATAAGTAGGTGTTTCCTAAACAGAACAGAAAACAGAAAGAAATCATCAAATAAAGGCATAAGAAAGTATCCTGCTCCCAGCCATGGGTTGTGTATTTTGAAAGGGTTCTTAAGTGTCCAGGACAATGACTTTTAAGATCCCCTTATGTATAGACTATTTCTTCTAAAAGGAATCAGAAGTCACTGGAGAAATGATTGATTTGAGGGCTGAGACAAGACATATGCAAGGTAGAACACTGTGTCAAATGAAACAAGAAAACACTCATTGAAGTCTGGTTTAGCAAGAACTCAAAGCCAGTTTGGAGCAATTCCTATTAGCCAGAGTGTAATGATGGCAGCATCCCATAAAATAATGACTTCAGTGCACCAGGTGGGTTTAAAACCAGGACCTGAGAGCTCTTCCAGAGGTCCTGAGTTCAATTCCCAGCAACCACATGGTGGCTCACAACCATCTATAATGGGATCTGATGCCCTCTTCTGACGTGCATACTCATATATATTAAATAAATAAATCTTAGAAGTTGAGGCCCACTGTCCATCTACAGATAGGTCAGTTCTTCTGTCCTTCATGTCGTGTTGGGGGAGAAGATGGGAAGGAGCTGAGAATGAAGATATAGCTTGCTAAATTGGATTTTCCCAATAGCCGCCCTCTGTTGTTTCTTCCATGTTGGAAGGTGGCTATGTGCATACATCCCTAAGTTCAGTCAGTGCATGTGTTGTTAATGATAGAGGTAACAGGCTAAGGGATTAACTCCAGGTCTTACAATGCTTGCTTCAGTTTCCTTCTTGCTTGAACTAGAAAACCATTCCAGGAGGCAGGTGAAGGATGCAAGAAGAGAGAAAAGAAAGCCGATCAAGATGCACTGATTTCAGGGAGGAATTCCTGCAGTAGGCAGCTGGGGCTCAGTCCTCTGAGACCTCTCCTCTGGGCATCTGTAAGGAACATGACTTGGTGTTTTCTCATACAGAGGCAAGGAAACAGGAGTTGCTCCAATTACTTAAGAGTCATTCTTAGTGTACTACTTAGCATGTTCACTGGCCAGAGATCACGTATAGCTGGATCAAACTGAGTGTAGGCAAGTCAAAGTCTCTCATATCCAGCCAGTTCATGACAGGGCTCAGAACAGAACCACACCAATATAACCCCAACTCTAAGTATGTAACTGCTACACTAAATCACTTTTTGGGGGGTCTTCCATAAAGTTCACATTTAGAACTTGGGGGGAGAGGAAGCATTTGCCTATATCGAGCATTTATCAGTTATGATAAATATATATATCATGCATTAGAAAAGAGGCGATTTTGATGTGTAGGGCCAGAGTATTCCATAAAGAATTGGGACTCTAATGCTCAGTGTGCCAGCAGGGGCCTGGATTCTTACTGGGGCTGCCCTCCAGAGTTCAACATCCTTTGCAGCCAGCTCTTAATCAGATCTAATCCTGTGCCTGTCCAGGCAGCTGTGGTGAAAGTGCTGACGGTAATCACAGACCCTGGCTGCACAATTAGGACACCAGGAGACTTCAAAATACCACTGATTCCTCTGCTCCCTCTCAAGAGCAAGAAAGATAACTAACTGGTCTGCAGTGAGTCCTGGCATGGAGCTTTAAAAGTGCCCCCAAGCAACCTAATGAGCAAGGACACACTCCTAAGAACGTTCAAAATGCTTAAGCAGAGAGTAAGCAAGTATTATTTTAGCAATCAAGGAGGAATTTCTCACTTCTTATAAAGCCCCATGGAACCGAGAGGAGTATGAGACTCCACACAGGGAAATGTCAGCAACTGCGTTTGCCTGCAGATCTAAGTAGAATGATATCGTGTCATTGAAAGTGGTGGTTGATAACTCTTGTCATCTCCTACCCATAAAGGCCTGCTTACCAGCCATATCACTTCAAATCCTCTGGCTTCAGTCTCTACATTTATAAAATGGGTATATTAGCAAATGAACCATGGAGATAGTTCACAGGATATGGGCAGGGAACTTACACCAGAAGCTTTTGCTCCACATTCAGCTAAAATGGCCAAAAGCAGTTCTGTGTTATGAGCCACAGGAAGTTACTTTAGCAGATAAGAGAGTATTCTATTTCTTCTGCTATGTGCAGGTCAGCCAGACTCCATGTGAGAGAAACACTTGAGAAGCCAAACATCTTTCTTCCTCCATCTTTTCCTGCCTAGTGCATATAGTCCCAACCATGGAAACTGCAAGCTATCAGTCAACAACACTACCAAGTGATAAAGGGCCTCTGAGGCTGAAAGAGGTGCTGTGATCAATAGGACAGAAGAAAATGTAGTTGAGCCACTTCCAGCTTGCTTCTTTCCCAAAGAATAATCAAAGGAAAAATACCCCTCAACCCAGAGGTTTTGATGGGTCTGAGCAGCAAGAGGGTTGGTGCAATTGTGCTCACAGCTCCAGCACTTCCATTTCTGTTTGAGCTCTGGCACTGAACTATGTTGGTATTTGAGAGTTACGTAGTTATGATTAACAAGAGCATCATTCAGAGCTTAGCCCAAGGCAGGCACCAAGAGAAACGTAAGCCTGCTATCTAGGCAGGGCAACATGCTCAGTGACATTCCTCTCTGTGCCCATAGTGAGTAGAATATGTGGGCAAGGGTTTCCCAATAGGCAGGCGGGTCTCAATCCCTTTGGGGACTTCTAAGAGACTGTGATAAACACAACTTGGAATTGTTCCATCCTGGGCCAAGAATCAGGAGTCTCTTTCCCCTCATTATTTGAAAGTTACTTCTGGGATGCTGCCAAACAGAATGGCCAGACATTGTGTGCAGACAGGGCCCAGTGTCTATAGGTGATTGTCAGGTGAGTCCCACAGAATGCACATCAGAGTAGTAGTACGGTCACAAATGTAAACAAGTTCTACCTGGAGAGCTTACTGGTTACTGAAGGATAACACTGTTTCAAAACACAAACTAGTGCCTGATGTAAGAGCAGCAAGTGCCTGAGCCTTGAGCGGGGAGTGTTGCAATGATATACAGAAAAGGCCTTGGTCTCATAGAGACTCTTGTCTGGAGTGAGTCTCAATGAAAAGAGACAGTAGGAAAAGGAAGAAATTGTAATGGTGGATGTAAATAACTGAGCCATTGGAGAGATAGGAAGATGGGCACAGTGTGGTGAGAAATAGCAGCCAGCTGGGTGTGGCTGGGGCAAAAAGGTACAAGGGGGATGCATAGGAGTAAGACGTTACCCAGGTGAGAACTGAAAAGAGATGAAATACACAGGACCATCATTTTGTCTGTTAAAGGGCAAAGGCCTTGCATTACCACTGGCCCCACCTCTTCACTCTGAAACTTCTAGTCCACAAAAGTCTTACAGTAAATAACTGTATACTCCACACATGGATTTCCAACTGTTAGCACATACCGGATTGTCTTTATCTTTTTTTTTCAGAAGCTTTGAAAGTAGGTTATAGGTATCAAGACTAAATTCTTGAGTATTCATTAATAGGAAGAAAGGACATTGTCTCACATAAGCACATTGTGATTGTCACACCTGTGGAATCAAACATTTGATAGTATATTGTTTCTGCTTTCTGACATTTTAAATGCATTCTGGACTGGATTTCCTATAGGACCAAGAGTTATCTAAATGGAATTCTTAACTCTCTTACTCTTTGTCTAGAGTTGGTCAAGAAAGACATTGCGTTTGGGACACTGGCTTTTATCTCTTAGTGTAGAATAGTCTCCCATATTTTTCTTGTTGTTTTTTTTTGTTGTTGTTTGTTTTGTTTTGTTTTGTTTTTGACATTACCATTTCAGAGCATGATGTTGTGGTCCCAGTCTGCAGTCCCAAACTATACAATCCAGTAAGATCCTGATTCAAATTAATATTATGTTTAAAGGATGGCTGTAGGTCAGTGGTGATAGAGGACTTGCCAACCAAATGGAACATGTGAGTTTGATTCCCAGCATCACAAAAACCCAAACAAATAGCAGAAAGTTAGCTTGCAGAGCACCCCAGAGTAGTGATGTATGCATATTTCCTCACAGTTAGTGTTAAATATTTTTGGCAAAGGGACTGTGTAAAAGAGCATATCCTTCCCGTTGTACCACAGTAAAGGACTCATGATGCCTATTTGGTCTCCAAATTGCTGTGCTAAATGGTTCACTTGGCTGTGTTGCCATAGTCTCTCCACTTTAAAGATGCATTTGAACCTTTCTAATTAAGGGCAATTCAATACTTTTGTCCCATTTGCTGCTTGAAATTCTTCTGTAGAGAAAAATCTCCCAACACACCCCTTAAAATCGTTGTTGTGGATTCATGGGCTCATCTTTTATTTGCTCCACTATTCTCCAATTTAAGGACATTGTTAGGCTTCTATATACTCACATTGCTCCAGATTGAGCCCTTCAAAGACAGCTTCTATGCCCCTCTTTGGCTCTGAATACAACCAGGCTTTCTACCTTGCTCTGTACTTTTCTGATCTAGGCTTGAGTTAACTTCTCAGAATAACCCAATGTCTCCACTGGAAATCGACCTTGAAAACTAAGGTCCAGGTGTCTACTGTACTCATGGCTCCAGGAATGTCCTCACTTCAGGACATTTGAGTGGAAAGTCTTAGGGATATCTACTTTTTAAAAACTGAAAAATTTACATCATTAACAAAAATTAATGGTTATTCTCTCTTCTCTCCTATTCTATATTGATTTAAAAGTATTAAGATATGAACACATGCTTCATATGTGCACTTGTTCACTCTACCCTATAATATGCGTAGAGTCTTCCAAGATGACTCTGTTAGCAACAATACTAACAACAGTAACAATATAAAAATATGATATTTCTTTTCCTTTTAGACTATGGCCTGCTATAGGATCAATGCTTTTAATTAAGAACTATATTACTTATGTCTGTGGTTATAAATGTGAACAATTAAATTCAACTGTTTATTACTTGAGGGGGGCTATCTTAATTTTATTCTTTGAAAATACTTACATTTCTAAAGTCGATACTGCATTCAATTATGCCCCTAACCTATCTCCTAGCAATGAGAATTTGGGTTATTTCCAATAATTTTCTATCCCAAATAATGCTGCGGCGAATTATTTCGATGTGTGGATATGCATCTTCTGGATAAACTCCTGAAATGTGATTGCTCTGCTGAAAGACAAAGGCACGTGCAACTCTGTAAGCTGTTGCTACATTCCCGTCCATACAGGTTAGGCCACTTGGATTTGCACTGCTCTCTCTGACAGTGTGGTTTTGAGAAGAAATGAGGTCAGGCATAGGGGAGCGGTGGCTCAGGAGGCCCTGCTGTTGTCCAGGTGGTTGTCAGGCTCCTGGTGGTACTGGGGCTGGGGGGAAGCAAAGAGCTGGGTTAGAAGCTATGCTGTTGATTGGATTGGAGAAAAGAACAGAAAGACAAAGGAAAAGTGGGGTTTCTAGGTGAAACGGATAAGGAAATAAAAAGACTAACCAGGTGTTAGGGTAAGGTAAAGAGGCAATTGGGGCTCCAAGTTAAGATGGGAGATAAAAAGAAGGAGGAGACACATCACATGTATATGTCTCTGTGTCTATTTAGGCATAGATGTCTGTCTGTTCGTGGCTCTGAGTTCATGTGCAGTTATTTGTTTCTATCTGTGCTATGTGTATTGTGTGTGTGTGTGTGTGTGTGTGTGTGTGTGTGTGTACATATGTCTTTGTATATATGTCTATTTAAGTGTATGGGTGTGTGTGCATGTACACACACAGGTACTAGAATGAGTTTAGTCTAGACATGCAGAGTTTGGGGAACAGACTCTCAGAAGCCTGCATACAAGATAGAGTAGGGCTGGCACCATGGAGAGGGCACTAAAGGCAGTGCTAGGGGATTAGGTTAGTAATTAACCACATCTCCAGGCTGAGCGCAGGACTATCAGTGCACTGTGTTATTTTTCTCAGATGAACAAGGATACTTCTTTATTTAAGCTTAGGAGCATCTCATTGGAAGAAACAGCTAGAGGACTGGAGAATGTACTGAACCCATCAAGTGAAGATGTAACCCAGCACCATTAAAAATTAATTGACTTTGTTTCCCAGATTTTAGGATGGCACATGTGTTATAGTATTCTACTCGGGGGCAGGCAGTACAGCTCTGGTCCCAGTTGAATCACTGGGAAATGGGCCGCTACATAGGACCTTCGTGGGGCTATTCTTGATACTGCTTTTTGTTAAAAAGCCCTACCTTTCTTCATGTCCCTTTTTCTCACATGCCCGTTCTGAAAAAATCCTAGGAAAGACAAAGATGTTTCTTGGAAGGAAGTATTTATCAGAGGCAGAGAGGTCTCCAAGGCAGGGAATCTTCTCTTACCATGGTCCTGTGATATCTGTCAAGTTCCCTAGACAGAGAGCCCCCATCTTCTATCAGAGGACATTTTTATTTTCTGGAGAGCAGTTCATGTTCTTAGCAAAAGGTGGGCCTGTGCATTCAAGCACACCTTTAATTTCAGTGGACACATTTTAGGGGTCAGCAAAAATTTTGCTACATTGTAGTAGCTTGAATAAGAATGGCCCCCAATAGGCTCACATATTTGAATGCTTAGTCATGAGGGAGTGAAACTCTTCGATAGGCTTAGAAGGATTAGGAGGTGTGGCCTTGTTGGAGGAAGTGTGTCACTGACGGTGGGCTTTGAGATTTCAAAACCCCATGTCAAACCCAGTTCCACCCCCCTCTGCCTATGGATCAGAGTGTAGCTTTCAACTACTTCACCAGCTCCATGCCTGCCACCACACTCCCTACCACAGCAATAATGTCTTCAGCCTCCGAAGCCGTAAGCAAGTTCCCAGTTAAATGCTTTGTCTTGTAAGAGTTGCCATGGTCGCACTGTGTCTTCACAGCGACAAAACAGTGACTAAGACATAGCCGAGCACATGTAAAATAGCCGATGACGCGTGTATGAGACATACTGCTAATCCTGTGTGTCTGCAGAAACACATTTGGGATCTAGCATTGGCATGTTCCTGGTATTATGCTGTGTCTAGTGCACATTACTTAGCCACACTTTAATTCTCCTGACATTGGCAGAAGCATAGGGTGAGGATTAGGTGAAGGGTTAGGTTTATGGCTAAAGTAAGAATTGCGGTCAAGGTGAGTGTTAACACTTGAGTAAGGGTTAGGAGGAATATCAGCTGTGCACATGCACATGGATCCCTGAAGCATGGCTGCAACTCCTCCTTCTGCTGTCTTATGATTCGCCTATAACAGCAGTTCTCATACCTCTGAAATGCAGCCCTTCTCCTTTTTTGTTTGCTGTTTGGTCTGTCAGCGGGCTTGGACTCCAGGAATTTATTTGGCAGACTGCAAGTCCTGTGCATTGAGTAGTTAGCAGGAAACCCTGACCTCTCAAGAGTAACCATCTGACTCAGGCTCTAGGAAATAAAGAAATAAAAGTTTATTTGGGACCAAATTTGAATTATCAAAGTCCAAGAACATGGACTTAAGTTACCCTGAGTTAACCTGTTCTCTGATGGAAGAGGTTACATTAGCTTGTATAGTCAAAGAAAGAATCAGAAGTCAGAATATTTACCAATTACAGTAGTGAGACATCAGGTGGACAGCTATAGCAATGAGATACAGTCTACAAAGTCTATTTTAATTGTTTCCTCTGCTTTTCATGGCTGTTAAGAAAGTTAATGTAATGTATTAAAAGGCTTAAGATAGCCCAAGATCCTTTGAGTTCTTGGTCTACACTTCATCTCTTCACAATCATGATATTCCAGCCAGCCAAGTTCAACTATTCTCCAGATTGCTGACCATACGTGTGTCAGAAGAACTTAGTTTTCAAGGGCTCCACAAACCAGCAAAGGCTGAAAAACTCCCATCCCTGAAAACAGGATGTGGAAGAACTTTGACTCCTAGATGATGGAGTCTTACCTCTGGCATTTGCCAACAGATAGATGCTGCTTTCCCGTCAGCAGAGATGGCTAAGCTACAGTCACATCTCTTATCTGACTTCTTTCCTCAAGTGAGTAGGGGTGGCTTAGACCATCTGTGGGCTTTACCTTAGAGACAGAGGTAAGGAAGCCAAGCCTGAAGTTTTGAGCTCTGACTCCTTCCATATACCATCATTCCTGAGTCATATGGTCTTGGGCAACTTGGAACCTACTTGTGTGCATCTCCTTATGTCTGAAAATTGAGCTATCATGTGCCCAGCTCAGGTGGTGGCTATAAGACAGCTTTGCTCATGCAATGCAGTCTTGGAGCACAACATTACCTTTAGTATACGCATCCCCTTAAGTGAACCCTGGGGAGATTTTCTAGATCAGACAAGGTCCTGAGCATCAGCTGTTGTTCCCCTCAGCTAGGTTGATCACATGGTACTTTCTCCTCTCCAGTGTTTTCTTCATCTCCCTCTGGAATTTTAAAGGGAAATATAATATTTTGTTTTAAATATGACTGTATGTATTTGCTCATTTGTTTGTTTATGGTGCCATGTACCTGCTGTGATCCGTGTGTGGAGGTCAGAGGACAGCTTGCAGGAGCAGTTTGCCCCTTCCAGCATGTGAGTTCAGGGAGTGAACTCAAGCTGTCAGGCTAGCCTGACATCTTTATTTACTGAGACATCTAGCTGAGCCTAGAAATACACTGTTTTTCTTAAAAAAAAAAAAAAAAAAAAAAAGTCTGAAATGACTGCCCCACTGATAAGCTGCAGTTGTTATCAGAAAGTTTCATTTCTCTGAAGATTACTGAATGCAGGAAGAGATGTGGACAAAAGCAAGCACCTCACTGTCCCCACCCTGTCCACTTTTGTCTCTATTAAGCTGACCCATAGAAAGCAGTCAATATTTGATCCCTTTTGAAATATAAACATGAAAGTTTCCTGTGCTCAACCTACAACTTCTAAGAAAAGAGAATTTAATCTTGGCTCAGGGTTATCTGAAGCAATATTTGCAGTGTTGTGACCCTCGTGTTTATGGTGGGAACAGTAGAGAGGAAAAACCATATAGAATGTCATGTAAATGAAAGGCCCAGGTAGAACTCACTGTGCCAGCCTCATTGTTGTTTCACCAGGCTCCAGGCCTTTGTTCTTTTTAACTGTAGTTCAGCATAGGAAAGAAGCGTGTTCACAGGTAAGACTATGGGGATTGGATTGGAATGTGTTGTCTTCTTTTAGTACTCTGCTTCCTTTTCTTGACAGTAAGGTTCTCAGACTATTGCCTTCAACACCCTGCTGACCTGCTAAATAAATACTGCCCGTGGCCTTCAGGTCTACATATGCTTCATTGAGGGCATTGGAACTCTACGGTCACTGCTGATCAGCCATCCAGCCTCTCTGTCTTTATTTCTGACTGATCCATGTAACACATCTTCCATGACCCTGGTTAGAAACTCATCATTTGATTTCAAAATATGTCACCCTAAAGCACAGAGAATTTCCTCGCAGCAAATTTCTCACCTCTAGAGCAGCAGTTCTCAATGGATGGCTTGAAACCCCCTTGGGGGGGGTCACCTAAGACCATCAGAAAATAGATATTTACACTATGCTTCCTAACAGTAGCAAAATTACAGTTATGAAGTAGCAATGAAAATAATTTTATGGTTGGGGGTCACCACAACATCAGGAGCTGTATTAATGGGTTGCAGTGTTAGGAAAGTTGACACCTACTGCCCTAGCGGTTCAGAAAGACGTAGGTAGGCAGACAGTAGTTAAATGGAGTCAAGGACAGTGAGAGAACCTCCTTCCAGCTGCTTGGGAACATCCTGCAAGGATGCTGTGGGGGCAGAGACTTGGTGGAGACAAGCAGGCAGGGGTATGTAGCATCACTTCCCCTCCCCTCACACTATATGAATCCTGTCAGCTAAGATTCAGCCATGGCTGAGGTAAAGCCCACCTCTGGCCTGGGGGTCTCTGCAAGCAGTAGCTTTACAGACATGGCCAAAGGCACCTTGAGTGCATTGGGGGTCACAGAACAGAGCAAGCAGGACTGAAGCTGAGAAGGTGAATAAATAAGAGAAGATCCCCCCCTCCCAGTTCAGCATATGTGCCATGGCAGTCAGACCAGGGGTCTGTTGCCAAAAAGAAGGAATACAGAGGAAGGAGGGAAGTTCACGGTGAGGGAGAGCCAGAGTGGCTAGAGAGAATGAGGAGGTAGCAGAGGGAATGAAGAGTAACAAGGAAGGAGGGGCTGTTCTCTCAATTCATTTGGGTGGAAATTAAAACCTAAACCTGGGCTGAAGGATTTTTGTAGCCTTCAGGGAGAATGATAATGGGGAAAGTAGTGCATAAAAGCACAGCTGATCCATGCTGGCAGCTCTTCTCTCTAGAGACGCTCCTGCCTCAGGTGGTGACCACACAGTACACACACACACAGGCATACACTCACGTGTATGTATACACATGCAAGCCATTTGTAATACCTGTATGCTCAGCTGTGGATACACAATGCATTTGCATGTGTATCCACACATGTACACCTAGACACACATGTATACACACACATACAGAGGGAAGGAGGGAGGAAGGGAGGGAGGGAGGGTGAATGGAGGGTGGGAAAGAAGGGATATGGAAGGAAAGAGCTCTGCCCCACAGCACTCGATCCTTCTGATTTGACCCTGGTCAGTAGTGAAGTCTCCACAGGATTATACCCTTTACTTATGCCTACCCTCAGAACCTCAGCCCAGCTACTGCCATCTTTGCTAGAAATAAATGGAGCAATTACTGCTAACTTTGGGGTAGGGCCATAGAACCATCTTCCTGCAATTGGTGAAGGTTTGAACTGCCTGCTTGTCCAGTAGAAAGGGGTATTGATGTCAGCTGTATCTTTTGTCTCGTCTTTATTTGACATCGTAAGACCATCCATTCTGCAAGTTTGGGTCCTCTAAGGAACAGATACAAATACAAGATGAAATACATAATGGTTTTGTTAGGGAACTGCCTATAACGGGTAGCAGGAGCTGAGGAAGGTGTGGAGAAATGGTCAGCCACCGTATTGTCTGATCTCGAGGAAAAGAGGGAGCAGGAGACGATGTTGGTCTTCTGGAAGCATCCTTTTGGGATGGAAGTGAAGTCTAGGGAATGTTTGGAAAGACCACTAGAGAGTCCCTGAGCTCTCCGTAAGGCCTGCCCACTCAAGCATGGCTAAAAAGGCCTCATCCATGGGCCTATGAGCTTCTTGACCCTTAGCCCATGAGTGAGATGTTTGTCGCCTGCAAGGTGAGCTGCTGGAGCCTCCTTGCTTTGATTCCCCTGAAACTTCCCAAGAAGAAACTGAGAAGAAGGAAGATGCAACACAGTTCCAGCCAGCAGTAGGCCTCAGACTACAAACAGGAAATTGGAGGTTCACTCAAGAAAAGGCTTGCTTTAAACAAACATAAGAAGGCAAACGCAGTCAAATGATCATTCGACACAGAATCTGCTGTTTGTCTGGATTCAAGGGTATTTCTCTCTGTGTCTAGCTGGGCATCATGCGGCATTCTACTGCCAACACTGAGGACCATGGGATCAAACTGTGACAGGGAGCTGTCTGAGGGGAGATTCATTAAAATCTCTGCTTCACCTGTTATCTGGTTGAGCTGAGCAAAAGTCATGCAGTGCCAAAGGGAGCAGTGACTGAGGTCACAGAAATGTCAAAGATGTTTGCACTCACAGAGTTTAGCAAAAGCCAAACCCCAAGACAGGTATTGTGAGAACAATTATTCTACATCATTTTCACAACATGATATTTATATGTTCTCTTAGCAACCATCCTACCAAACAGTGGAAATTTCAAAGGCCCAATTCATCAGAGAAAAAAACAACATCCGCAAATATTTCTTAACTATTCCACTGTTTATTCCTTGCTCATCTTTCAGTTGGCCTGTTGAGCTTATTCTCTGTGTCCCTATGCATCTAGGGATGCCAAGGAGAATTTCAACCCAATATCAGATTCCACAGCTACCTTGCCTTTCTCAGGCCCTAAGACATACATAATAAAATTAGCAACCAAAGCCAACAAGGACAGCCAGAGACCTTCCATCCTACGCTTGGGATCTCTTCTCACTAGATAGAAATCATGGAGTGGTTACCACAGAGAACTGCTCAGCTGTGTGACCTTGGCTAGGAAGACCACTTTGCCTGCTTTTCATAGCCAGATATATTATTATTTAGCACATGTCCACTGGATCACATTAAAACTCTGCTCTAAATTTACTGCTGGAAACTGTGAAATGTGAAAATTCACATGAATGTTTAGAGTTCCCCATGATCCTTCTGTTGATGATGGTGGTTGTAATGCTCCTCGTCTTATGTAACTTTAAAGTCAGTGGCATAGCTCCATTTTTCAGGTAGTTTCGATTAAGGGCCAGATGTTTTCTCAGATACCCACAGCTATCTCTCTAGGAAATTGCCTCCTTCAAGACTTAATGGACTCTGCCTCCTCTTTAGGATATATCACCTAGAACATTGCGGGTTCTATGTGGGGCAATAGCACCCGTATTTTTTTCAGCAGACTAATGATAGATGACCAAATTCTTGTGCATAAAATATTTATGTTTTATTTTCAGAGTTTGGGAATTGAAACTGGGTCAAATCACAGAATGCTCCCCCACAAACTAATGAGCTTACAAAATCCACAGATCCTCAGAAATCATGCTTGCAGTGGTTTTAATGAATGCTCCATAGGGAAAACACTGAGATTTTTTTCATTTGAATTGGGCAACGACTAAACTTGGGTCACTTTAGGTAAATTTTCTACATTATGCAGACTATTAAGCTTTTATCTTTATTGCTTTGATTCTTTTGATTATTCAGTCACAATGGTTGTTGTCCCTCTTTGAGAAGGAATATAAAAAACTGAAGCCATAAAAATGTCTCTGCTGACCCTGGGGTGGGCATGCTATGGAATCTGGTGAGTGTGCTGCTTCATGGTTTGTCAACTTGACATTGGGTTGTCTGGGAAGACGGCACTTCCATGGAGAGAGTGCCTCTATTAATCTGGTCTTTCAGCAGGTCTGTGGGCATTTTCTTGATTAATGGTTGATGTGGGCGAGATCCCACTGTGTATAGTACCACCTCAAGGCAGATGGCCCTGGGATGCATCAGAAAGCAAACTGAGTAGGCCATGGCTAGCAAGCCAGTAAGCAGTGTTCCCTCACGGTCTCTGTTTCAGTTCAAGCCCTGTCTGAGTTCTATACTGGCTTCCATTTATGATGGAGCACAACTGTAGGCTAAAATACCCCCCCCACCCCATGCTGCTTTTGGTCATGAGGTTTATCACCGCAATAGAAACCTAACTACAATAGTAAGTGACTCAGATGGCAATTTTGTCTTGAAGCACATTTCGTCAATAGGAAATCCAAGGCATGGCAAGGCAACAAATAGGATGACCACCATTGAACAAATAGTGTGCTACTCACAGTTCCAAGAATGGCATATGCCATTTGGGGCCACACAGAAAAGAACCAGAGTTGGTCAATGGGAAGAACTCTGGGGAAAGCCTTTACTGTGGTGTCCATGGGAAGAGACAGATGAGGTAGAATGGGCAGGTGAAGGGTTGTGGTTTAAACAACTATTGTAACTCTGGAGCATAGGACAATACCATAGGTCTTTTGGTATCTAGTTTGGAACAGGTGGATAGTAGCCCAAGATGAAATGTGAAAGTCCAGGCAGAAAGTGGTCACGGTGTGGGCTCAGGGTTGGTTGATTTGTATTTAACAAGTTCACTTCTGGGCAAATTGTTCATTGTCTTGACCCCGAGGCTGACAGTTCCTCCTAGAGTCTACAAGAACTCTGGTATCAATGTATCCAAATACAGAAAGTGAAAGGCAGAAATCCTTACATATGGTATTTTTGTGAGCAGAGAAACTAAGGAATACCAAAACTTGCTTCTCCCATAGAAGCCCGCAAACCTGGATACCATTGACTCCTTCTGATCACCCATTGTGAGGGCCTGGAGTGCTTTATAGAGAGGAGCAGAATGCTGAACAAAGTATGAAGAGGAAAACCTATGACTGAGCAAATAATAGAAAGTAATTAGAAAACATGCACCCCCGCAAACATTTATACTGTAGGAATAACATTTCTAGTGCTAGATATGATGGCAAACTTTATAGAAGCCTGGTCTTTGCTGTGACAAATGACATTTTCAGGGGAACCCATGATTAGTTTATAAAGATACAGAGGCCAGCTGTTCATAGTACCTATAGTGTAGTGTGGGAACTACCATTCTCTCTGTTGCTCCACATGATATAGTGAGCTACACAGGTGTCTCTGGCTGCTTATTTATTCTTGGCTAATTATAGAATAAAGGGATTTTACAGTCCTACCTAAAAGTATTTACAATTAAAACCCTCTTTTCATTTTTACTAGAAAAAAAATAAATCTAAACTAATGCCTAATTAGAAAATTATGTATGCAGGTTGAAGAAAATGGCAACTGTGCATCAGAAAGGCAAGTCTACATTCCATCTTGTCAGTGCCACACGTAATGTCATCTCCTATTTTAGAACACATGGAACAGACTAGTTTTCCTGGCAGTAGCCAGGGGGTTATCTTTCCTTCATTCCACTTACAAGAGCTTGTCTAGTCCTTCAATAGATGTGTATCCATCACCTGGTCCAATGAGTCCAGCTTTGGATATTTTCAAAGTATGACAAGATGCTACCATCTCTCTTTTGGAGTAGTGTATTTGTTTGCTTTCTGTTGTGATAAAATGCTGATCATAACTTGAGGAGGAGTGGGATATAAATATATAAATATATAAATATATAAATATATAAATATATAAATATATAAATATATAAATATATAAATATATAAATATATAAATATATAAATATATAAATATATAAATATATAAATATATAAATATAAATATATATATTCATTTCACCATAAATGGAAGCCAAGGTAGAAATCTAATGCAGGAGCTTGAAGCAGAAATGTAATGGAGGAGCCCTACTTACTGGCTTGCTCCCAGGCTCACATTCCTTTCTTACAGAGCCCCAGCTTGCCTTGCCTAGAGATGATACTGATACTAGTCTTCAGGGTCAATCTACATTCATAGCAATCAAGAAAAGGTCCCTGCAGAGGCTTACAGAGCAACCTGATGGAGGCAGTTCCGCATTTGGGGTTCTCTCTTCCCAAGTATATCGAGTTGGCTACTAACAAGAGCCATCACAAATGGTCTCTAATGGAGGCTAACTAATTAAGCCATTGCTGCAGCCATCTGTGTTTTCAGCATAATAGTCCATGCACTCCAGCCAGCCAGTGAGAGCACAGTGGTTTTCTCTACAAGGCTCTGGCATGGATAGACCCAGTGTGCTCCTTGATTCAGAGATGAATCTTAGAGGGAAGAAATAAGCAAAATTGTAAATGTCCCCAGAGTCTGGGCATCTGGAACTCAGCTATGGAGAAAATTTTTGTCTTCCCACTTACAAGAGGCATCTGAGAAGAGTTAGAGTAAAATAACTTTTTAAGTAATGGAATTTTAAAAGGTGGCCTTGGGACTAGAAAGAAGGCTCAGTGGTTAAGAGCATTCATTGCTCTTCCAGATGACCTCAGTTTGGCTCCCAGCACCCACATCAGGTGGCTTACAACAGACTATAACTCCAGCTTCAGGAGATGCAATGCCTTCTTCTGCACTCGGTGGGCACCAGTGCTCAAACATGCACAAAACACACACACACACACACACACACACACACACACACACACACACACACACACACACACACACATATACACACAGAGAGAGAGAGAGAGAGAGAGAGAGAGAGAGAGAGAGAGAGAGAGAGAGAGAGAGAGTTTATTACAGTGAGACCTGATGGTTTTCCAGTCACTATCTCTAAGCAATATGAAAAGATGGCCCCTCTTTGGGGGCTGGTGTAGACAGTAAGTTACTCATGTACCTCCCCGCATCTCCACCATAGCGGACAGTATAGACAGGCTGCTGTTCTCCCATACCCACAGAATGGTCTGCCTCCTTTACCTAGTAGCTGCCTGAAGACATATGATAAGTATGATAAATATAACAGTAGCTATAATTTTTAAAGGATGTTTCTACCACATTCCTTTCTATTCCTAGTTTGTCAAGAGTTTTTCTGCACCTGTTAAGATGATCATATGTTTTTTCCTTCTTCAGCCTATTGACATCATGAGGTATATTAATTGATTTTGAGCATTGATTTGTCCTTGCAGATTTGGGACAAATCTCACTCAGTCATTATTTTAGTTTTTCTCTATTGTTGAATTTAGCTTGCTTTTATTTTAT
Source organism: Uromys caudimaculatus (assembly GCA_028551405.1). Taxonomy (NCBI): domain Eukaryota; kingdom Metazoa; phylum Chordata; class Mammalia; order Rodentia; family Muridae; genus Uromys; species Uromys caudimaculatus. Next base: position 31,240,465 of record CM052701.1, on the reverse strand, counting down.
TGAGGAGTTTTTTAAACCAATATCATGAGAGATACTACTTTGTAGTAGGAAACTTTAATTTCCCCATCTGCTTTTGGTATCAGGAAAATACTGATCTTATGATGCAGTCTCTTTCCACTTTCTGGAAAAGACTACAGAGAAGTGATATGATCCTTCATCAAATACTTGTGCAGCTCACTAGTGCATTCACCTGAGTTCTGTACTCCTTCCAAGGTTATCAATTCCTCTTTTAGAATACTGATTATTGATTTTATTTCTGCGGGGATATAAACCTATCCATATTATCTCTTGATTGAGTTTTTGGTAGATTATGTCTTTGAAAGAATTGGTTTATTTCATCTGAGTGTTCAACTCTATGGACATAGGATTGTAATAATATTCTTTCATTATTATCTTGATGGTATGGCTCTTTTTTCATTTTTTATTCCAATAATTTGTATTTCCTAATATTTTGTATTTTCAACTAGATAGAACTACACATTTTATTGATATTTTATAAGACTCTTGGTTTTATTGAACTAATTTTTATTTTCAATTTTATTTATTTCTGTTCTAACTCTTAAAATTTATTTCCATTCTTACCTGGAATTTAATTATTTTAGTTTCTAAGCGAGAAACTTACCTTACTGAGTTTAGATCTTTCTTATTTTCTATTATATGTGTGTGTGTACATATATTTTTAATTTATTATCAATATTGTTCATTGATTAAAATTATATTTTATGTGTTTATTGGGGTGGGCACATGACAAAGCATACAAGTGAAGGTGAGTAAATGACTTGCAGAAGTCCATTTTCTCTTTCTACCCTGTGGGTCCTAGAGACTTAATTCAAGCCATCGGGCTTAGTGGCAGGTGTGTTTGCTCTCTGAGCCGTCTTACAATTCCTGAGAGGTTTGTTTTTAATTACCAAAAAACACAAAGATGATTTAGCATACCCTGTGTTTCCATCAGCCAGAACTGACCCTGTCAGTAACCCCATATTTGTTCTATTGCCTTATAAGACCGTCTGACGTGGTGTTATGTGTAATGTAACCATTTGCCATGGTCAGGTCTCATAACCTCTGCTCCTTTTCTCAATGACTGTCATGGAGCTAATGTCCTTGCTCACATCTCAGCAACATGTACTGATTTAATGGCCACCTGAGGCATTCTTCTGTCCAGAAAGAAGAAAACTCTTTGTGTTGAAACAGAGTAGAGGCAGAATTCATAGATCTGATTCAGAGTCCAGTCTAGAATACATAGATACATATGCATGCACAGGTATCACTCTTAAGTTCTCTGGAAAGCAGACCCAGCCAAGGTCAAGGATTCATGCTATGTAGGTTATGTGTCAGTGTTAGTCAAGGACAGGGAATATGAGACAAGGAAAAGAACATGTGGAAAGGTCACATTAGCAACCTGATAATATAGGTGGCTGGAGTTTAATTCTTCTGAGAACTTGGTTACCCATGGGAAATGAAACCCTGACATTTCTGGACATAGACAAAGCCAAGTCTCCAAGTCAGTATGGGGCCCTTAAGAAAGAAGCAGGCTCTTGCAAGCAAAAGTTGAACAACTGTGGGCTGAAATAGTAAAGGAAAGGGAATGTGATAAGTCTCTCAACAATACCTGCTGAAACTGCCTGCAAAACTTTCCTTTCCTGGAGTTGTACTGCCATAGTAGACATGGGGGGGGGGGGGAAGTGCCACCCCTACTGACTGTGTGGTATGTGCCAGGTTGTGGGATCTCATCCCATCCTCGCAAGATGCTAAGAGGAACTGAACTGTTATCTTCATCCCCTTTGTCCAGGCGAGCGTTGCAGGTGTTCAGCCCTTATCTCTAGCATATGCTAGCACCAGAACACTGATAAACCTGCCCAGACTCTGGGTTTCAGAGCGTGGCTTCAGTGAGTTACTCGAAAGAACATCTAAGAGGAAAGAGCTACAATGGCAAAGAATGCTTGTGCTTAGCCAGCTTTTGGAGGACAGAAGATAATGAGTTCTGGGAGACTTTTAATTAAACATTGAAAGTACAAGAGGTTGAAAGCAAGCTGCTTCAACGGGAAAGCTAATATTTACAGATAAAAATGTAAAAGTCTGAAAACCCGGGTCTTTTATTAGGTGTAATATAATTACTGAACTTCCGTTTCCTAGCAATAAGGAAATATGTTCATTCTCTGTCCACTGGTGGCATTTAGGCAGCTCTTGGGCTTGGTCATGGGCTGAAGCCATTGCTAGAAGACAGGCCTTTGTTTTCATGGCTGCTAGAGTTCTAGGGTCACTCAGAAAGGAAAGCCACTGCTTAGACTTGAAGGATTCAGGTGACTTGGATGAACCAATCAAGCAATAAATGTCAGAAAAGGAATGTTCTTCAAGCGACCTTGAGTCACCCACAAAAACCAAAGATATCACTCAGCTTTGCTGTCAGCCCACTGTGGGGCGTTGAGCAAGTCCACAGAACTCTCTGGATTCAAAGTGAGCTTATTTATTTTTTGTTAGGTCCTATTAGGATCTGTTCATTGCTGTGGCAATTATCAGGTGAACAAATGGACAGGGAAGCCTTTGCCAAAAGACCTTTGCATGAGCTCACACTGTCTATTGTAAGCTGCAGCCCACATCTGCCATTTGCTCATGCTACCTCTGCCAAGTCTGGCAGTTCCCTATGGTCCCCAGCATCTCCTAAATGATTAGCATCAAGTCTCCAAAACCATAAAAACCCACCTTATGGACCCAATAAACCTACAAGAAAGGACAAACAAAAAGTGCCTTGTTGATCCATGGTAATCATAATGGGTTAATAGATTTCAGTAGTTTATTAACAGAGAAGTCTACTTATCACTCTTGCAAATTTCTATGGCTACCCAGTGATTCAGAAGCCTGGAACCTTGTACCTTCAGCTTACCATTTGCTGGCTTCTCAGGAATTCCCTTATACTTACCAGATAGGGAAAGAGAGAAAATGGAGGATTGGATGACAAGGGAAATTAGACCAAGAGGCATGCATATCATTTCTGTCCCTGAATCACTGGCCAGGAATGAACTACCTGACTAAACACCATGAACTAGGTGACTTCAATATATACTATACTGCTGAAATCGCAGCTAACTCTGACTTAATTATATGAGAGCTGAAATAGGGTCACAAAAGCCTGACATCCTGAAATGGGCTATGTCTTAAAAGATGAGATTTGGTGGCCATGCTCTTAGTTGAGGGCAAGCCTTTTTCAGGTGCATGGGATGAAGAGATGTCTTAAGAACCCTGTGATTTGGGACTTCCATAACTAGTGTACTAATAGGCTCTCTTATCAGCATAGTTTTCCTAATGCTGAAGCAATAGTAAGTTAGACTAAGTCTCACCACTCAGGAGCTCTGAGGTTGGGTACGAGTCACCCATTGACACAAATGTGAACCCTACCATATAGTGTATACATTCAAAAGTCGGTTACCTCTTTCCACAGGGAGGCACTACTGGTATCAGTCTTCCCAGGAAGCTGCCAAGGAACTAATGAGGTAATCTGTGTGTGTTAGTCAGCTTTGCACTGCTATAACAGAATACCATAAACCAGGACATCTATAAAGAAATGTATTCCCTCATAATTCTAGCAACTAAGAAATCCAAGATTCAGAGGCTGGCATATGACAAGGGCCTTCCGCTGCATCTTCCATGCCTGAAGAGAAAAGAGCAAGAGAGGATAAGAGGATGGTGAGGTAGGAGGAAAACAGAGAGGGAAGGGAGCGAGGCAGAGAAGAAGTGAAGCTTTCTTAATATAAACACCTCCTAACACTGGTACCTTGGGATTAAGTTTCCAATATGTTTCTTGGGGGTCCACTCAAACCATAACATTGGGTAAACCAGCTTAGTCCTGGCACCTAGTCAACATTCTATGGATTGTTAATATTTTAGAGTTCAGGTCTTGGAGCCATTTTTTTTCCTCATAAAGAAAAAGAAATCCACACTTCCTAGGGGGCAGGGGGAGTGAAATCAAATAGCAGTTCCTTGGTGCCTCCTGGGGTGCAGCTCTGAGTTGAATACATTATAAGGACCCTGTCTTTTTTGTTCAGGAGTCCCAGAAAACAGCTTCAGAGATCAGGACTCAAGTAGTTTATCAAGTGACTGGTGACCAGAAAGAAGGGAGCAGGCAGCAGAGGGGGTGAGACAGACAGAAGCTCCAACCCAAGCTGCCATATTGAACAAGTTATTGCTTGGGGCAGATGGGACTCTGGCTAGCACTGGGCAGAATGCCCTGCTTAATTCTGTCTCTACCACCCCCTGCTGCTGACTGGCTGAAAACCAACTCCTTGCATTTAAAGGACTAAGCAGCTTTGCTAGGAGAGAGCAGGCTGAAAGCCACAGCCAGCGCTGGTGGAGAGACTCCACTCTGGACTATGAGAAATACCCTCCGAGTTACAGTGAGACAGGTGTCCCGGGTGTGCAGCCGACTAGGGTGAGCCAGTTCTGACACAGCTTTTCATGGAAATCAATCTGATGGAATTCTCGGGGTGAACCTTGTGCCTTGCTGAAGTGCCTTGGCCCAGGCCCACACTCTTGCACTGAAATCCCCACTTTTGCAGTCATTAAGTGTGAATATTCCATGCACTATAAAACATATGACAGACAAAGTGACAAAACTTCCTCATGGGCAGTTGTAGCTGTACATCTTTCACTAGAGCGTGCACTTGGCATTTGGGGCCATAAGAAGGAACACTTCCTGCTGTAGATTCTCTGATGTGACCCGCACATGCTGCTCTGCTGCTGAAGGTCCAGTTGCTGGACACACAGTGGCTCTCCTTGGGCATCCCTGGTGCTCTTTATCTTGAAACCTTTGGGAAATGTGCATCAGGTAGAAAATAAGGAAAAGTGGGATTCCTTTAAAAATATATAGCAACTGTAATTCATACAACTATTGTTCCCTGAGAGTTCCCAACTTTTTCCCAAGGAACAAAGTTAATGGACTCCAAACATGAAGACATTTACAGACTTCAGAGAGAAGGACAGTGGGTGTAGTATTTGAGTAGACCATCTTGAGAGGCCATTGTTGATATGGGGTGAGAACATCATGTTTCAACGTGTCTGGGTCTGACCACAGCACACCCTTGCCTTCTGCCTGCAAGAAGTTATGTAAGGATCTTTCAGAGACCTTGATGGGGATCCCTTCCACCCACCAGATCAGACTTCCTTCCAACATTCCAACTTGACTGGTTGGCAACATCTAGGCTCATTACAGTTCTCCACATGGGATGGGATGTTCTCTGGTCTATTTCACCTTCTGCCTTCCCTGCCACTTTAGCAATCAATTCTCATTCTTGTCCTATCTCTCCTGCCCTGATCATGATATTGTGGTATGTTCTATTAGAAAGAGAAGCTGGCCAAGGGAACGAAGAAAGGAGACTGAGACAACGTTCCTCTTGAGCCGTTCTTCAGCACACAGTTGTAATTCTTTAGCCTATGCTAAATTCCCAAGGACTGACCACTCTCACTAGACTCTACTGTTCCATAGAGTACTTATGTGCAGACCTAAAGAAAACGAGTGTCCTTATGGGCACTCACAACCTCATGAGCAATGACTTAATAAGCACATGGTATCTTGTTTCAAACTTTTTAAAGGGTGCCCATTGGAGGGACACCCTTGAGGTTCTGCTAGCATTTCATGTTTTACCCCAGTGGTGAATAGGTGAGTATGTTTAGTTAGCTCAAAACAATTAAGCCTAGGACATATGACTTAGGCCTTCTCTGATATACATGCTATATTTTGAAGATAGTTACTAAAACCTAAAGGAAATACATATGATCTGCTCTCCAGCATTTCTTGACAAGCAGAAATTATGGTAGGATCCCAGCACTCAGTCACCTCTTAGGCTAGGGACCTTTGCTCATTGTACATCCTACATAACCATAAATGGCCATCCTCACCTTACCCAACAATGTGGGAGGTGGGCTTTCTGCTTTATGCTTGGCACCTACCAGTAGAGCTAGCTCTTTATTTCTATTACTAGTTATGGCTGTGCTGTGTGACACAGTGGAGAGGTGGCTGGAGCAAATCAGCTCCTGCTGAAGCTGGAGAGCTCAGGCACTTGAACTGATCTGCTGCTTTTTGCCACAACAAATGGACAGTTTGCTAACAGCTCCCCGTGGCAGAGACAATTTGGTGTTGGCTGTAAACACATGTCGGTGTGTAGTGTCTCAAGGTTATCATAGAGATGACCTTTTGAGCTGCTAATAAATAACAGTCCCTCAGTAACTGGTTTGTAGCCTCTTTCTCTCTGTGATGGTATTTTCTTCCTTCTTTCCAACACAACTGACTTGGGAGTGGACAACACAATTCTTGTCATGCAACTGGCATCGGTCCCTAGACTGAAAAAGCAATCAAATTTGTCTCTGTTTTATCTCACAGTAATACTTGAATGGGCTTCCTACCCCAACTGAGTGAAAGATGGAAGTATTTCTCCAGAGCCTCCCTCTTTCCTTACTTGGTTTTCTAGCCTGCCTTAGTCTATCCACACATTGTAAGACCGGATTCTCTCTGAGGCTGTTTTCAGATGTCCAGCTCATTACAGCACAAGAACGTAAGTCAAAAGAAACCCAACCCCACTCCTGGGAAGCATTTCATGTGAGAGATATGATGCCCAGGGTTTATCCTGGATGTACACTGGGGCTGCTGCATCCACATGCTCACATCTGAAGATCCCCAGGGAAAAGATGGCATGCTTTGTACAGAGAAGAGTTAAAATTTCCCTGGGGATGGGAGACATTTATCAAAGCTTCACATTGAAACCTACTTTCTTGCTATCAGCTTCGAGAAGTATTTCTGTCCCAATTGTCACACTTCATCACTGGCAAAATTTTAAAAATGGAAAGAAGGTAGCAAATGTGAGAATATGTGCACATGCATGCATGCATGCATGCATGAGTGCGCACAGGCACACACACACACACGTGTGTGTGTGTGTGTGTGTGTGTGTGTGTGTGTTTGTGTGTAAGAGGGTGGAGGGCAATGGATACTATTGAGAGGCAAGCAATACTCTGATTTCCTTGGGGATAGTTGAAAGGCTAAACAGAGCTGGGAAACAGGCAAAAGAAACCAGATACCTTTCTGGTGAGGGGCCTATAGGTCGCTGTACTTTTTGACTTTCCACAAAGCATTATCTAGGGAAAGATTTGCTTTCCCACACATTTCTTCTGGCCATTGACAGAAGAAACTCTATTGATGAACACAAAGACCATCCAGTTAGCCACTGGAGTCCTTTGGAAACCTAATCAAGTTCTGAAGACCCTTGACTTCTGATCCTAAATGAAAAGCTGCCAAGTACTCAAAATACTGTGTTCTGTGGACAGAAGTATTGCATGCTTACCAAGTTTGCTCTAGTATTCCCAGGCTCCCTGTTGCCCTTGCTTGCTGTTTTCCAGCATGTGCTTCTCTGCTTCATATATAGGACTCCTGTGCATTTGCACACACATCCAAGCTGGCTCTCATTCCACAGGCCACTTGCAGTGTCTGCCCAACAACAAAGTAAAGGGAAACCTGGAAATAAAAACACCAAGAAAGAGCTAAGAGAGAACACAAGCTATCCTGTGTGACTTTAAAAATATGTCTCAAAGAACACTGGAAAATCTGGATGAAATGGCCAATTTTCTAGACAGATACCAGGTGAAGTTAAATCAGGATCAGATAAACCATCTAAATAGTCCCATAACCCCTAAAGAAATAGAAGCAGTCATTAAAAGTCTCCCAACCAAAAAAATGCCCAGAACTAGACGTGTTTAGTGCAGAATTCTATCAGACCTTCAAAGAAGACCTAATACCAATACTCTTCAAACCATTCCACAAAATAGAAAGAGAACAAACACTACCCACTTCATTCTGTAAAGCCATGATTATGCTTATACCTAAACCACACAAAGACCCAACAAAGAAAACATCAGACCAATTTCCCTTATGAATATCGATGCAAAAATGCTCAATAAAATTCTTGCAAACCAAAGCCAAGAACACATCAAAACAATCATCCATCATGATCAAGTAGGCTTTATCCCAGGAATGCAGGGATGGTTCAATACCCAGAAATCCATCAACATAATCCACTATATAAACAAAGTCAGAGAAAACAAAACCACATGATCATCTCATTAGATGCTAAGAAAGCATTTGACAAAATTCAACACTTCTTCCTGTTAGTCTTGGAAAGATCAGGAATCCAAGGCCCATACCTAAACATAGTAAAAGCAATATACAGCAAACCAGTAGCCAACCTCAAACTTGAAGGAATCCCACTAAAATCAGGGACTAGACAAGACTGCCCACTCTCTCCCTACCTATTGAATATAGTACTTGAAGTCCTAGCTAGAGCAATTAGACAACAAAAGGAGGTCAAAGGGATACAAATTGGAAAGGAAGAAGTTAAAATATCACTATTTGCAGATGGTATGATGGTATACTTAAGTGACCCCAAAAACTCCACCAGGGAACTCCTAAAGCCGAAAAACAACTTCAGCAAAGTAGATGGATATAAAATTAACTCAAACAAATCAGTAACCTTCCTCTACTCAAAGGATAAACAGGCTGAGAAAGAAATTAGGAAAACAACACCCTTCACAATAGTCACAAATAATATGAAATACCTTGGTGTGACTCTAACCAATCAAGTGAAAGATCAGATGACAAGAACTTCAAGTCTCTGAAGAACGAAATCGAAGATCTCAAAAGATGGAAAGATCTCCCATACTCATGGATTGGCAGGATTAATATCGTAAAACTGGCCGTCTTGCCAAAAGAAATCTACAGATTCAATGCAATCCCCATCAAAATTCCAACTCAGTTCTTCACAGAGTTAGAAAGAGCAATTCTCAATTTCATTTGGAATAACAAAAAACCCACGATAGCAAAAACTATTCTCAACCACAAAAGAACTTCTGGGGGAATTAGCATCCCTGACCTCAAGCTGTACTACAGAGCAGTAGTGATTAAAAAAAAAAAAAAAAAAAAAAAAAAAAAAAAAAACCTGTATGGTATTGGTACAGAGACGGGCAGGTAGATCAATGGAATAGAATTGAGGACCCAGAAATGAACCCACACACCTATGGTCACTTGATCTTTGACAAAGGAGCAAAAACCATCCAGTGGAAAAGAGACAGCATTTTTAACAAATGGTGCTGGTTCAACTGGCGGTCAACATGTAGAAGAATGCAAAGGACCCATTCTTATCTAGTGGTACAAATCTCAAGTTCAAGTCGATCAAGGACCTCCACATAAAACCAGATATGCTAAAACTAATAGAAAAGAAAGTGGGAAAGAGCTTCAAATACATGGGCACAGGGTAAAATTTCCTGAACAGAATATCAATGGTTTATGCTCTAAGATCAAGAATAGACAAATGGGACCTCATGAAATTGCAAAGCTTCTGTAAGGCAAAGGACACTGTCAATAGGACAAAATGGCAACCAACTGATTGGGAAAAGATCTTTATCAATCCTACATCCGATAGAGGGCTAATATCCAATATATACAAAGAACTCAAGAAATTAGACTCCAGAGAATCAAATACCCCATTAAAAAATGGGGTACAGAGCTAAACAAAGAATTCTCAACTGAAGAAACTTGATTGGCAGAGAAGCACCTAAAGAAATGTTCAACATCCTTAGTTATCAGGGAAATGCAAATGAAAACAACCCTGAGATTCCACCTCATACCAGTCAAAATGGCTAAGATCAAAATCTCAGGTGACAGCAGATGCTGGCGAGGATGTGGAGAAAGGGGAACACTCCTCCATTGCTGGTGGAATTGCTAACTGTATAACCACTCTGGAAATCAGTCTGGTAGTTCCTCAGAAAATTGGACATAGTATTTATTACCTGAGGACCCAGCTATGCCATTCCTGAGCATATACCCAAAAGATGCTCTGACATATAACAAGGACACGTGCTCCACTATGTTCATAGCAGCTTTATTTATAATAGCCAGAAGCTGGAAACAACCAAGATGTCCCTCAACAGAGGAATGGATACAGAAAATGTGGTACATTTACACAATGGAGTACTACTCAGCTATTAAAAGCAATGACTTCATAAAATTCTTAGGCAAATCGATGGAACTAGAAAATATCATCCTGAATGAGGGGTAACCCAATCACAAAAGAGCACACATTGTATTCACTCACTGATAAGTGGATATTAACCCAAAAGCTCAGAATACCCAAGATACAATTCACAGAGCACATGAAGCTCAAGAAGAAAAAAGATCAAAGTATGGGTGCTTCAATCCTTCTTAGAAGGGGAAACAAAATACTCACAGGAGGAAATTCGGAGATAAAGTATGGAACAAAAACTGAAGGAAAGGCCATCCAGAGACTGCCCCACCTGGGGATCCATCCCATATACAGTCACCAAACACAGACACTATTGTGGATGCCAAGAAGTGTATACTAACAGGGGTCTGATATAGCTGTCTCCTGAGAGACTCTGCCAGAGCCTGACATATACAAAGGTGGCTGCTCGAAGCCAACCATTGGACTGATCATGGGATCCCCAATGGAGGAGTTAGAGAAAGGAATGAAGGAGATAAAGGGGTTTGCAACTCCATAGGAAGAACAACATCAACCAACCAGAGCTCCCAGGGTCTAAACCACCAACCAAGGAGTATACATGGAGGGACCCATGGCTCCAGCAGCATATGTAGCAGAGGATGGCCTTGTGAAGGATCAATGGGAGGAGGGGCCCTTGGTCCCATGAATGCTTGATGCCCCAGATGTAGGGGAATGCAAGGGAGGGGAGGCGAGAGTGGGTGGGTGGGTGGGGGCACACCCTCATAGAAGCAGGGGGGAAGAGGAATGGGATATGGAGTTTCGGGGGTGAATCGGGACAGGGTATAACATTTGAAATTTAAATAAAGAAAATATCCAATAAATTTTTTTTTTAAAAATGTCTCTACTTACCTCTTCCTTCTAGAGTATTTTATTTGAACTGAAGATCACTAACCCTACTGAAAAAAAAGTCATTTTTGTATCTTACAAACTTCTATTTCTAACTATCTCCAATTTATTTTAGGTAATTATTACCAAATTTTAGTGAGTTGCCCTTAAAGCTACCAGACCACCATAGAATTAGCATATGTACCACTTCAGGTCAGGAGGCAGCGATGCTTGGGTTGAGATGCATGTTCAAAGCAAGTAGTTTAGAGGCAAGCCTGGTGTACTTGAATAGTTGCAGCCTGTTGTTGACAGGAGGGGCTACACAGATGATCTTGTTCACCTCCCACCCATCTGTGGAGTTCTGTCATCAAACTATCAAAGAGGAAAACATATCCTTATATTTTCCAATGTATAAACCTGATCCATGTAGAAGTTTCAATGAGGGTATCATTGGTGATAATTTCTTGTTTTAAATGGTTTGCCAGTGGGTAACTCAGGACAATGAGATAAATAGCTCTGTTCTTGATTTCAACATAGAATTTGCAGGATCTTGTGTTGGCCACACACGTAATATGCTATAGATGGGAATATACCTGATAACATAGCAACTGATGGAAAATTGCTTCAAAAATGTAACTATGGTCTTAGAGTGGAGTCTTCTATGATAGCATATCTATACTTGACCCCAGCAAGCTCAACATTTTTATAAGTGATAGAGATTTAGACAAGTCAAGCCATGAAGAACTCCAGCAAAGACAGAAAATACATAATTATTAGATTTGCAAAGGGCCAAAAGGTTGTAGGTGTATCCACAGAGTATAATGAAGAGTAAACATTCTAGGCCATTTCTCCAGCCTGCAGGTGAATGGGAGGAAATTTACCTGGGATATGCATGAGCTCCCACATATAAATTCCTCAAACCAAATGCACAAATGCAGAGTGGATGTACTCTGGCTAAAGAGCATATTCTCTAGAAAATGCTTGTATGTACTAGTTTTGTTAATATTAGTGTGGTCACATATGACTGGGGGTGGGCAACATACAGAGAGCACAGAAGACAGTGTGTCACTGTCAGAATTCCACCCATCCTACATCTTGTTGTATGTCTTTAGCAGCAAGGTGGACTTTGGTGTTTTGATGCCATCCTCCTTAAAAACACTCCCTTCACAACTCATGCCCTTTCCCAAGCCAATCATTTGCATGAAAAGTGGAGATGCTACTATGGACCGGGGCTGATGAACTTCTGGTCTTGAGAAAAACAGATTAACTGGGCAACCTTGGACACTGTCAGAAAGGAGCAAGGAGAGAGATAGGTTTCAGGTGGACCAACTGAAAATGCCAGATCCAGACAGGGAAAAGAAACCGAGGTTTTCTGGTTATTGGCTATTTTTCATTAAGCCTAGGTTAGTGTTTCAGTGGGTTGATTAGCTTTATTATGCTTATTTCTGATAATTATAAATTAGGTAGATGGATAAATCTATGAGGTAGATAGGATGTGAAACTGTGGAGTATAGCAAATGTTGCCAGTGACTGAACCCTATCTCCTCAACCTACACTGAGGTTGCCTATGGGTATTTTTCATGAATGTACATAAGCTTCTTTACATCTCTCTTCTTCCTGCTGTTTCCTGGCCATGGAAGTGTGTTCAGTGTGAATTTAGAACAAGCTAAAAATGCCTGTGAATGAGTGTCTCAGAAGCAATTTTGAACTAATGAGGTAAAAATGAATAAATACCAGCTTCCTCCCCTCTTCATGGACCAATCCAGTTGACTCCATGGCATCGTTCAGAGGACCACTGTGGGATTGAGACCAAGTTGCCTAGTGCAGTAAAGCTCACAAACAGGCCCTGTGTGGCTATCTTGCCTTCCATCTTCTTGACTAGAGTTGCCTGAATTCATCCTCAAATAAGCTCCCTATTTCAGCGACAGCTTCTGGGGGAACCCATGTGAAGATAAGGACTACACCATGAGAACCACTTGATTAGGAGAATGAAATTACAAGTATCTTGATAATATTTAGTTGGTTCCTTAAGCAGCATGAACTGGGCACCCATGGAAGTCAAGAGATACAGTTTATGTCAGACAGTTTTGCATTTTGAGTGACCTGTGTATTTGTAGTGTAAAATGAAGTTAAAGCAGGCACATTCTACCCAGTTAATATTCAGGGCTGCTGGGAGTAAGATCTCTTATAGGAATCTTCCTTCTGTATCAATAAAACCCTTTTCTTAGCTTTGCAGGGTCATTGTTTAGAAAAAGGCAGTTAGGTAGCCTTCGAAGAAGAGTCTATGGAAAAAAAGAGAAGGCAGGTGCTTGACACCTACCATTCCAGCAGGAACCTAGGTTCACAAGTCTAGAACACCTTTCCAAGTTGATACCCAAGTTTACAAAGCTCTGTAGCCCCCACCCAGTCTTACCAACCCAGGTGTGCAAACACTATAAATGGAAATACATTATGTAAGTACAGAGTTTGTACAACTAGAATTTCTAGAATAGTCGAGAGAACAAATGTATCACTGAGCCCTAGCCCACACTCTGGTTCACCCGCAGCCTCCTAGCCCCCAAATCTTACAATTGCTGACCCCACTTGTATAGTTTTCACTCTCAATGACCATGGACCAACAGCCACTCCCAAGGTCCTTTCCCTGGTAAATTTTTAGCTATGAAGTTGAAGCCCTTCCCTTCTCTAGATGAAATGCAAACCAGGCCAGTATCCCAGACCAGGGAAAGACAGTCTTGAAAAGAACTATAGGTTGGGACATTATACCCTGAGGAGAGAGTTATGCAGATATTAGAGCTTGTCTGGCTTCATATTCTAGCTTAGGGACCTTGTAAGAGCTGGACATTAGAAAGCTTTCCCCATTATACCACTTCCCAAAGGCATCCTGCTATTAATACATCCTAGGCTAAAAAGCAGCATTGACTTTTTCATTTAGTATTCTTCTATTCAGTAGAACCAACCTTCTAAATTGTGAGAATCCATATTTTCTTTTATATAATTCAAAAAAGCATTCTCAGTTTGAGTTTTCAGAAAGTAGGACATAAGTAATTTTTATCTTTAAATTTGTATCATGCAAAAAAATGCTCTTTGAAAATGACCCAGTCTTTCTCCTTCATTTTAGAGTTAAGGCTTAGGGAGGTCAAGGGATTTACCCAGGTCACACCAATGGAAATAAAACCAGAACCCAGTCCTCACAAATCCTTTCTTTCACATCTAGACTCATAATAAAAACGAGAAATGGCAGAGTTGACATGTCTGAGGTCATTACACTAGGGTTTCCCTAAAGGCCCTGGGCCAGATGTTGGTAAGTCCTACATTATTCATTTTCTTTTGGTTCAGACACTTTTCTGGGTGCTCTTTGCAGCATTTCATTATATAGCATCAGGCAGTCCATGGAGGAGCCATATCTGACATATGTCCCATCTTTATTAATCCCAATAATATTTAAGCCCCGAGTCATTGGCAAAATGCTTCTGGGCAAAGAATTAGTATTTTTTGTATCTGTGAATACAGGGTACCTACCTGACTATTGTGGGGTGTTATGAGTCCAGGAGATGGCTAGTGCTTTATATTGACGTCTAAGTCAAAGAAAACCCCATTAGCTTGCTTGCTGTTCTGACCAAATACCTGAGATCACAATTTAAAGAAAGAAGCTATTTACTTTAATTCATGGTTTCAAAGGGTGCCCTCCATGTTGTTTGTCTCTGTGTGGTGTAATTGACAGAATAGTGTGGTGGCAAGGGTATGTTCTAGCAGAGAGTCTAGCCTCATGGTGGACCAGGAAGCAGAGAGAACAAAATAGAAAAGGGCAAGGGACACCACCAGTGACATCCTTCCTCTAACAAGGTTCTACCGCCTGAAGTTTCTTGAAGCTCTGCAAATAGTACCACCAGCTAAAGGCTAAATAAACAATGTAAGCTTTCGGGAATGAAATTTCATATCCAATCTATAACACTGTCTAAGGCTTCAAGTCATTCAGTCAATCATGTGCCTTTAGCAGTGTTTCCTCATCAATCAGAGTTTGGGATTTCTGGGTTGACAGAGGTTCTCTGCGACATGGCTGACTGCAGAAGGACATTTGAATGTTCCTAGATGCTATCATTGCCCATTCAAGGAAACTGAAGATCTCAGGATCTGTTCAATATAATGAAACAGGTCTATAGCCTGAAGTAGTAGTGTAGGGGTGTAATCATTACTTGCTAGGATATGGAAGGAAGACCAAGGGTCTGAGGCCAACCTGGAATACATGGTGGAATCCTGTCTCCATCACCAAAAAGCATAGAAATGAAGAGCAAGAACAGGAGAAGGTAAATGAGACATCTAGGATACCTAAGGAGCGACCAAATTGCTTAGGGAGATGCTCCCTCTCTGGGGACTGGAGCACATGGGTGGCATGATGCTGACAGCAGCTGTCTTTTTATATGTCCTACTGTATCTGCTCCCCTTGTCCTAGTGTTGGCTCGGAAGAAAATTTGTGGCTCAGGGAATTCACAGCTCATTGGTTTTGATCAGAGGCCAATGTGACAGAAAGCTCTGCCCATCTGAGTGGAGACACAGTCTCCCCTGCTCCCTAAGCTGTTTCTAGAAGCAGGGTCATCTATGCCAAGGCCATGATCTACCATATGGAATCAAGATGCCAGCAGCTGTGTCCCCTTGCTGCCTGTCTGGTGAGGCCCATCAAAGTCAGTGTGGTAGCATGTTAAGTGAGTGCTCCTGGGTGTGATGTGTGTGATGTCCCACAGCACCTCAATAAAGTTCACCATGGGGTCATGGTTTGCACCTCAGTAACTCCCAGACTTGCTGTGACTACACAACCCAATGGGGCATGCTCAGTGCACACTTTACTTCAATGCCTGACCCTCTGTATGCTATTTAAGGATCATTATGTTCTCAGCACAGAAGGAAAGATTACAAAGCCTTCAACTGCAGGCATGCCATTGTTCCTGCACCTACTTTCTCTTCTCAGCAAGTTTCTAATGATCCAATAATGTTAGATTAAAATAAGGAAAAAGAAGAGACAATGAGAAGGATGAGGAGGTAACTGACAAAGGCCCAGGCTTCCTCCTGCTTTCTGTAGTGTGGAGAGAGTAAAATTTCTGAGTTAAGTCATGTCCCAGAGCAGACCAAATCATTCTTGCTTTAAAGATCGCAGTTCATTTCTGGGCACAGGAGGAGATCGAAAAATGCTCTCTTCTATCACCCCTGAGATTTTCAGGTCCTGGAAGAGAAAGTGACACACAGGGGGACACTGTAAATGAGCAGTCAGCTTTTCTGAACACTGTCCTCAGCTCACCGTGTATGCTGCCTTCAGAAGCTGAACAGCTCTCAAGGTATGCTAAGTCAAGTTTATTCCATAGTCTCCAAAAGGTCCCACACAAGACAGTTGACACCTACTTTGAGTTTGAACTCTGTCTCAATAGAGATATATGTCTGATTTTCTCAATCAATAAGAACAGAAGAAGCATAGGAAACCGAGAGCGATGGGTAAGGAGGACACCTTTTGATGAGATGCCAATCTGTTAACATTCACATTCCTTATATGAAATTGTATACTATTGATGTGCACAATGTACATTGTGTACTCAAATACACAATGTACGCTGTGTTTATCATTATTATAATTTAATTCACTGCTATATTATAATTCCTAATACAGTGCAAATACAATATAAATCATTGCTATACTATATTATTTGGGGAATTGTGATAAGGAAAAAATACGTTATAGATGTTCAATACAGGAGCATTTTTTCTCAATATTCTTGTTCCATAGTTGTTTCAATCCATCCACGAATATGGAATCCATGGGTGAGAAGAGATGACTTAATGAACACACTTTATATATATATATATATATATATATATATATATATATATATATATATATATACACACACACATATATGTTTTATGTAGTATGCTGTACATATGTTGAGAACTTCTTATTGGTCAGATATTTGCTCTGTACTTTGCCTATACTAACTCACTTATTTTTAGCAGCAATATTCAGAAGAAAGTTATATAGATTATTATAAATCAGATAAATGTTATTGGCTGACCGAGGATTTGAATCCTGGTATTGTGACTAAATGTCTTAAACCTTAGTCACTGGAGCAGGGATTCTCAAACTGGAGCACTCATGAGATTCCTCTGGAGAGGTGCTAAACTGTGTTTGTCAATGTTTCATATCTGTAAGAACATCTGGAATAAACATGGTTCACAGCATTAAAAGTTTTAGCCCGCCATGAGGGAAGGTAGTGGTAGAACAGTGTTACTCTGGCAGCAGCTTGGAGCATTCCCTGTTTCTCCTTAGTTTGATTGAATCTTGTGTTGTTTTGTTCAGTATGGCTCTGGGAGCAGCACTGTACACCATATAGCCTAGGAGTGCAGTAGGCTGAACCATATGTTTATCTGATTACATGCTCTGTTGTTCCTATGGCAAAGTAATCACATAATATCACATCTCTCAGCATGAAGCCCTATGGTTAAATGGGACCTGATGGCCATGATCTGGTTGTTACTGGAAAGTCTATATAGAACAGTGCATATGGCCAATGCATATGGCATCAGCCTAAACAGTAAGGCCTCAGATATGTTCAGGGCTTCTTGTTGGCAGGGAAGTAAGTCTGTGAGACAAAAGTTTGGAAGCTAGGGAGTTCTAATCAGTACACATCAGATTGGATGAGCTTCCCTAGACCCCAGCCCCATGCTTCCACTATACTGCCAATGGTTTTGTTTTCTTATTTAGAAAATGTGTGGGTTAGCCCAGTTTAGTGACTCAAGTATGTAATCCCAGCATCTTGAGAGGTAGAGACAAGAAAAGAACAGATTCAAGGGAAACTCAGGCAATGTAGCTAAACCGTTCTTCATAAATGGTTTTTTAAGGGTTAGGGATTTAGGTCAGTATTAGAATACTTGCATATAACATGCAAACAAATCAGAGAAAGGAAGCATGAAGAAAGGAAAGGGGGATGGGGAGGGGAAGAGAAAAGACTGTACTATCAGGCCTATCCCTAGCAGTTTAGCTTGAGACTCTGTAAGTGCCTGGTACAATGTGTATCAAGGTATCATAACAAATTCTGCCTCTTCCTACCCAGAGTCTGGTCTTGGTCTCTTCTCCATGGGGTCAAGAATATTCCCAAGGGAAAGAAACGCTATTGTGAATCCTTGCTATAGACCATGGAGACAGCAGGAAAAAAAGGAAGGAAGGAACAAAGGAAGGAAGGAAGGAAAGGAAGGAAGGAAGGAAGGAAGGAAGGAAGGAAGGAAGGAAGGAAGGAAGAAAGAAAATAGTTAATCTGTGGTTTGCTGCTTATTGGCTTGGACGACTGGCATCTGTGGTAGAAGCCTAGACCAACAGCCACGTTTATAGAGCTTTATCCATGCAGCTCTGTGATTGATTTTGAGAGTTAGCCTAAATCTAAGTATGGGAAGAATTCTTGGAAGAAAAATGTCAATTCCCTTTATCACGTAGCACAAGGAATATCTCAACCAAACAAGATGGTGCTTTGGGCTGTTTGCCGCTGCTCTGACAGATGACCACAGACTGGACGAACTATGAACAATCAAAATTGCATTTCTCTCATGGTTCTGGACGATGACCTGCCCAAGGGTGTGATATCAGCACCTGGCAAGGGTCCGTGTGCTACATCATGATGTAGGGGGGCAGACAAGTGCATGCATGACAAACGGGAGGTACACAGGCTCTGGTTTCCATGCAGCCACTAATCCCATCAGGAGGCCCCACCTTCTTGATGTCCTCTAACCCTAACTACCTCCTAAAGGTTTCTAGCATTAATGCAAGAATTCAAGGAGTAAATTTGCCACAAGAAAAATAATCAACATTTAATACTGTACATCAAGTATCATACAAATCAAAAGATAAAACATTTGTGAAAATATGGTAATCCCGTAGTGCTTGTTCACAAATATGTAGGCAATTTGTAGCAAACAAAGTTACAGAAGTGGGGTCCTGTTACTTCTGCATTAGTTTGAATTAAACCCCTGGCATTGGGTTTAGGTACAAACAGATATGCAGGAGCTGACTCAGGTAGGACAAAGCAACCAGTGAATGTCGCTTTAAATGCCTACTTGCTTCTTTGGCAACTGGGGTGGGGACCAGGAGATACAGTGGAACATACCTCCCTTATTCTGCTGAGGGTTGAGGGAGCTAAGATATTTGCTCACTGTCTTAGAGTTTCCATTGCTATGAAGAGACACCATGACCAAGGCAACTCTTATAAAGGACATTTAATTGGGACTGGCATACAGTTTCAGAGGTTTAGTCTATTATCGTCATGGTGGGAATCGTGGCAGTGTCCAGGCAGACACGGTGCTGGAGGAGCTGCAGCCAGAGGAGACTGGACTTTACACTGGACAGAGCTTGAGCATATATATGACCTCCAAGCCCCACCTCCACAGTGATACACTTCCTCCAACAAGGCCACACCTCCTCTAATAAGTTCATGCCTTTTAATAGTGCCACTGCCCATGGACCAAGCTTTCAAGTACATGAGTCTATGAGGGTTAAACCTATTCAAACCACTATAGCCACCATCTCCAGGCAGTGCTAATTCCTGGGCTCTTCCAGTTGGCCATGAGCATAACAAAGAAGACCACCTGCACAGAGAGAGGTGAAAACACTGATGTGCTCGGGACAGTCTCAGATGCAGGGTGATGACATAGCATGTCTGCTCTTCTCCCCAAGAACCTAGAGATAGGACCAGCATCAGCACCCTCGTTTCTGTTGTTTTCAAGGGTAGAAAGAACACATGTGAAGACACAATTCTTTGTTGAGCTTTGAGAACAGAAGCCCAGAGTCAACTCTACCCCTTGGAAGCAGCCAGCCTCCAGCCCCATGGGTACCCAAGGCTTTTTGCTTTGTTATATTTATTTAAGTATGCCAGGCATATAGACAAAACCCCAGCAATGTGAGCCCAGATCAGCTTCGGTAGGAATTATGAGAGAGAAAGGTGACTCTTTACAGATGATCAGAGATGAGGGCACTTGCAGGGCCAGAGCACTTGATATCTCAGCTTTGCCATCAGGGAGACAAATCCAGAGTGGGAAAAAGAGCAGAGTTCTTCGCCCCACTCCCAACTATTAGAGCTGGAGTTGCTGTTTATATCTTGTAGCGGTGGAGCCCGAGTGCCCTGGGTCTAAGACCCACCTAAGCCTCCAGAAGATGCCTTGCCTTTGCAAAATATTCACCTGGCTCTTAGGACTTCTTAATGAACAGCAGCACCTTTGTCTGCAGTAGACCAAGTGCCTTCAGGGCGTCCAAAAGCTTCTGGTAAGATTGGATGTTCAACTAGCAGCACCCTATGAGCCCTTTTCCTTCTTAAAAGAAAGAAAACTGTCCTGTAACTGTTAATGCCTAGGCCATTTCCTGGTGCTCCATCTTTACCTTGGCTTCTCCTCTGAGGCACTGAGGTATCTCCTAGATTTTCCTCATCCTAACCCTGTGCCTCTGTACTGATCCATTTTTCCTCAGTGATCTCTGGATGTGCTACGGCCACTGACTTGTCTTAGCGCAGAATGCAAAGCATTAATGAGAGGCTGTTACCAGTAAGATAGAATCCAAGTTGCGGGCCATCGGACACAGACACTAGTGGGCTCAGTCAGGGCATGGACATTGAAAGCCTACTGCACAACACTGACCATACTGGCTAAAAGTTAGCTAGGGCTTAGTAAACAAGAGCCTTTTCCACCCTGAATGCTTGGATAGATAAATTCAGAAGAAACCGTGGCTTGTAGAGACTATTGGAATGTGGACTGAGGGCTATGAAATGAGAGGAAGGACCAAACAGGCTCCTCTTTGCTGGCTTGAGGTCTTGTGCAGAGAAAGCCCAGCTCAGACTACACTTCCCACATCACCTGCTCTCCCAGGACCTTGAAAGGAACCTAGGTAGGAGAACAGACACATCCCCGACACCTTTCTCCCCACTATTAAAGCCCTGTTGAGAGCAGAAAGATATTCACACTCTGCATTCCCAGCCCTGAACACCCACTGCTGGCTTGAGAAACACTGAGAATGAAATCTCCCCACACTGTCACTGAGGCCTCAGGGAAGTTAATGGTTTTTATTGACCTGGAAAGAGGTCAATAGAACCTGTGAAAAGGTGCCATGAAAAGTTTTTCATCATCGGAGCTGACAGGGCCTGTCTGGCCTCTGGAATGACCCCTGCTGGCAGCAGGAACAGGACAGGGCTTTTCAGTCTCATCTCAGAGCCTGGGGAGCAAGGGTCTGGCTCGGCCTCTCCTGCCACATGGCTATGGAGCTGTGGCCTGCCTTTCCCTTGCTTTCCCTCCTTTCTGTTCCTGAACTCCTCAACTCAAATATATACATGTGTGTACATATAGCTACTACGTGTGTGCACACAGAGGCATAGCCATGCATACATGTGTGTGTGTGTGTGTGTGTGTGTGTGTGTGTGTGTGTGTGTGTGTGTGTTCCAGCCTATGCCTGCATGTACTCACAAAGATTGGAGTGTCTAAGAAAGGAAAGACTGTGAAGTTCTCTGTGTAGTTATCCACTTACTCTGTCTAATTTTTCAACCTAGGTCTGATTGTGATTTTTTTATCACTTAATATTTAGCTTTAGCTTAATATCGTTACAATTAACAACAGTTGTAACACATCTTGTGCACACAGTTTATTTGTCTCAGAAACTAAAGCTCCTTTTTTTAATCTTAGCAAGTCTTCAAATATATTGGTATCCTGAGAAATAGGAAAGCCTATACTCTCTATAAAGATGAAGCCATGAACAACCCCCCCATATGCATGATGACCAGTTAGGTGTGTGTGTGTGTGTGTGTGTACGTGTGTGTGTGTGTGTGTGTGTGTGTGTGTGTGTGTGTACGTGTGTGTGGCGCACACGCGTGCATGCATGGGAGGACGGAGCAATGAGACTTACACATGAGTCTGAGGTCTTCTAGCAAAATGGGACATCTTATCTCTGCAGGCCAACTTGTGGTGTGCTCTAAGCAGAAAATGAAATTGGCATGGCTCAGCATGTTTCTCCCTCATCACAGATGTCAGGAAATGCACGAGCGAAGTCACTGCCTTGCTGCCCATCTCGGAGTGTAATAAGATCCAGCTCTCCTTTCTCTGGGCTGATGCTTTCTAGCATTGGAGAGCCTTAGAATCAATGGCAAGCTTTAAAAATAACCCGCTGAAGTCCAGGCTGCATCCTGGGACAATTAAACTGGACTTGCAGGGTGTACTCAGGAAAAGCACCCTGGTAACCCCACAATTCAGGTGGCCATGCTCCCCTTAGCCAATTTATTTTGGTTTTGTTTTCTTTATAAGAAGCGCAAGGGCTCTTATAGAGTAGACTGAATATAAACCTTTGATCAGATTCTGTGTTTTGTTCGTGAAAGTACATGCACATTTTTATCATACATGTGGAAGTTTGGCTTGTCGAAAGTACAGGAGCCCAAATAATAAATCTGGACTGAATTTCCATAAAAGGTCAAATGATATTATTACTTTAATTGGATCCTCTCCACACCTACACCTTTCCAGTGTCCCTTGGGTTAGCAGTTTGATTCAGTGAAATACACCAAAAAGGACAGCGAGGCAGAGGGGTCTGAGACACTGTCTCCTTCTAGCTGATGTGCAGGGGAGGAGGTGTGTGGCTGTTTGGTGTTTGGATTGGAGAACAAAGCATGGTCCCTGCTCTGAGGGAAGCCTCTCTCATGCTTCTGGAATATTCCCCTGGTCAAACTTCCCTCAAAAGGTAATAAAATATGTGCATGCGTTGATTAGGAACAAATGTCAAAGTATCCGCTATGATGGAAGTCTCGATTTCCACGGCTCTGATAAATCACAGCAGGCTCTCATGAATCTTTAATGGCTGGCCTATATTTAGGGGCTTTCAGTTTCTGAGGGCGATGAAAGGTTCTGCAGAGATACCATTCCCTCAGTGCCTGGCTTCTGCCAGGACTGGTACCTATTTAAAGCACATCTTGTCTTTTTGAACACGGGCAGATTCTGCTGACAAGAAACTTTCCTAGACCTAAAATCAAATGATAAGTCCTCCGACCTGAGAAATGTTCATTAATTTCTTCCAAAATATGATATGGATTATCTACTGTGTTTCAGGCCTTTCACTGGGCATGTTGAGGAAATAATATAGAGCCCCTGACCTCTGAGTTTGCACTCTAGTCAGAGGAGACAGTCAGTAGATACGGAAACAAATCATCAGGGTAATTACAGGCTGTGGTAATTGCAGTGAGAGAAATAAGCAGGGTGGCATGGTGTGTTTTTAAGCAGAGAAGTGACATGAGCTGATTTGTATTTTGAAAGATTACTCTGGCTGCTGGATGGGAAAATGGATTGTAGAGGCTAAAGGTGAAAGCCAGGGCATGAATTTAAAAGCCACTTCAGTGGTCCAGGGACCTGCTGGTAATGAGAGAGGAGATGGGAGGCAAAGAACAGATTTGCAGAGTGTGAGTGTGAGTGTGTGTGTGTGTGTGTGTGTGTGTGTGTGTGTGTGTGTTCATGTGGATGTGTGCCTGTGTCTGTGTCTATGTCTGTCTGTGTCTGTGTGTATATCTGTATGTATATTACTGGAGATCAAAACCCACCCTCTTGTGCATGTGAAGCAAGCATGTTACCACTGAACTATATATCCTCTACTATGCAACAGATTTTTGAGTCAAACAGAAAACTTGATGATAATAGAACAGAATCACAAGGGGGGGGGAGAACACACAGCTGAGCTTTGGCTTAATGATTTAATGGACTGGCATGTATTCTTTGAACTACAGAGGTGCATAAATGTAGTTAGAAGGGCAGGTTTCAGGGGTAATTTGGAGTACACTGTCACTTAAACAATCTAAGTGTGAATACAGGTGAAGTGTAGATGTGGCCAGTGGGAGTTCTAGTTCTAGGCCAAGCCTTGAGTGTCTTATCTAGGAGACTGAAAATGATGGGTGGTATTGAAAGCTTTGACCTGGCCTGGAAGACAGTCCCACTGGATTGAGAGTCCTCTGGACCATTGCTGTTTACAATCCAAGAACAGTGGTACCATCGAGAATAACCAAAATTGCACGGCCAATAGAGCTGACATAGTAAAACTATCCCATAAAGGTGGAAGAAGAGAACAGAGAACAGAGTTGAACTCCAACCTCCACATGTATGGAATGACATGGACACACCCACATGTATACATCAAATGCATCTACAGTAATAAATAGTTTTGTATTGTAACTGAATGGGCATGACCAGTTTATCTTCCAGACCCAAATTGCAACCTGATTGTGTAAAAATAAGCCAACAGTTGAAAATCAAAAGCACACAATTAGAGCCAGGCCTAGTGGTATAGGCCTATAATCCTAGTTACATGTGAGGCTGAGATAGGGGGATTCTAAATTCAAGACTGAGTTACAAAATGACTTCACAGACAATGTAGCAAAGCCCTGCCTCAAAATAAAAAGTAACTAAAGGGCTGGCAATGCAGCTCAGGGGAAGAGGGTTTGCCTACCATGACTGAGCCTTGGGATTCAATGCCCCATACCAATTACTTACTTGTATAATTAAAAGAATAATATGCAACTCTTGGCCCAACAGAGAAATTATTGCTTTACAAAGAATGTTGCTATGTAGTTCTTTAAACACTGAGTTCTCCTGGGGTTTTAAAACTACTCAAAATTTGCAGACACTTAATTTACTGTTCTGTTTTTATTCCTATTAGTTAAGCATTTTGTGCATACATGGGGTGTGTGTGTGTGTGTGTGTGTGTGTGTGTGTGTGTGTGTGTGTGTGCGTGCATGTGAGTTCATGGCATGTGGAGGGCAGAAGATAGCCTTGAATATCAGTCCTCACTCTCCACTTTGTTCAAAACAGATCATCTTGCTGTTCAAGACTACATATACAAGATTACCTGACCCATTTGCTTCTGGGAGTTCTCATTGCAGTAGGGCTATGGGACATGGTTCTTTATAGTTCTATGAATTCCAGGTTCTCTCAAAACATTACCATCTCCTAAGCAACTGGAAACAAAACTTCCCAATCTGACTAGCCCAAGAACTCTAAGATTTCCTACTAGAAGATGACTGTGAATGGATGCCCCCTCCTATTGCTCACTGCCCCTTTCCTGTCACACAAGCTCATAGCCATGGACATCTAGGCTTCTCAGACCTCCAGCAGGGTTCCTTGCCAGCTTCATTTTAACGTGTAGTCTTAGTTAGGGTTTTCATTGCTCTGAAGAGCCACCATGACTAAGGCAACTCTTATAAAGAACAACATTTAATTGGGGATGGCTTACAGGTTCTGAGGGTCAGTTCATTATCATCATAGTGGGAAACATTGTGGCATCCAGGGCAGACACTGTGCTGGAGAAGGAGCAAAGAGTTTTACATCTGATCCAAAGGCAGTCAGGAGAAGACTCAGCATCCTCAGGCACCTAGAAGAAGGGTCTCTGAGCCCATCCCCACAGTGATACACTCTCCCCAACAGGGCCACACCTACTCCAACAAGGTCACACCTCCTAATAGTGTCACTCTCTGGGCCAAGTGTATTCCAACCACCACATAGGCCTTTGCAGAACTGGAGTCAGTGGTAGGGGAAGCTGCTTGTAATAACCCTACAAGGGGGTTAAGGAGAATAGGTGTGAGTATTCTTGAGCCTATTGAACAGAACACTTGTTGCCCACCAAGCGCTGTGGTCACTAGATGGGGGTTGAGAGGGACACTGGACAAGGCTGGATTAGAAGCCCCTACTACATCTGGCTCTAGAGTTGGTCCTTTGGGCCTCTGTTTATTTCACTGACCCCCAGAAGCCCAACTCTGCTAATTTTAAAATCAAAGGTATTGCTTTAGAGAGTGTGAATAAGTTAGAGTTTTAGTTCAGAACCCAAACTATGTAGTTTGCAGATAATATGTTCTGTATGAGTACTCTGGATACATTCACTACAATTCTGCAACAGTAGATCTGATATCAGAGATGCCTACCTAGGGACCAGTGGGTGAGTAGCACAAACATCAAGGATACCCTGGCATAAAGGATAAGCCAGGCTACTCCAGAGATATAGTTTAGATCTGATAAATTGTGTATCTCAGAAATCTTCTATTTATCATTGTCAGACTGTAGTGACCACAGATGACTGAAACTACAAGCAGCAAAACATTGGATAAGGGTCAGCTTTTCCATAGTCATACATTCAACAGAGCATGAAACTTATATCTGTGTGACTCTTGAGGATTCTAACTCATGTGTTCCTTATTACAAAGAATGAGCTCTATCTTGTATATTTAATTTACACATTTTTTAAAAAATGAAGCTTGGGGAATAATAGGATTGGCTCAGGGCAGAGTCTTAGACTCCTAGTTCCCAACCATCCACACTGTCACTGCAGTGAAGTTATTGTAACAATAATAGCAGCCTTAGCATGAGCAGTAGCAGCTGTCCTTGGAGGCACTTCTGCAACTGTTCACTCACCAGTGTGTCTTTCTCCTTCCATTCCACATAGCCCACTGCGGGCAACCGTGCAGTTCACGTTCCCATTGCTGAAGGCACTTGGGTAAGTCACTCACCCACATCCCAGGGTGACTGAGCTGGGAAGCCACCATCTGAACCCTGGTGGCTGAACTCCACACATGAAATTGTCTCATTGTGTCTTCAGATGGCTTCTGTCACTTGGACCAGTCTCTCTCAGGAGAACCCTTGTCACCTGTGTGACAGCTTCTTTGCAGGTGCTGAATAAGATCTCAAGTCAATGCCCATCTAGGAGTAGGAGGAACTGGGCTAGCTCTAGCCTTTGCTCTCATGGCTACTCACTGTCCTTCATAATCAGATCAGCCCTTAATTTGGTGGCTTAGTCTGTAGGAACTTCTAATTAAAAGATGGATTTCCTAATGAACTTTTATTAATTCGGCAATCTGTCTGGATGCTGAATTGTCATTTTTCCTAATAGAGAAAATTGGTTTGGTTTATTTTCCTGAACAGTGGAAGTTATTCAACTTAATTAAACTGTCTGAGGAGATTTTCTACTTGTCGTTCTCCACATGGGTCTTGAGAGAGCTCCCTTCATGAAGCCTCAGTGGTGACTGGAGACAGGCATTTCTTCTGAAACCAATGTGGATCTGGTGCCAGCTATTTCTAAAATCCCTACAGTCCAAATCAGAACAAAAAATTAGGAGGCTCCTCTGGATACAGGGGCATATGCCTGTAATCCCAGCAAGTCAGTGGAGGAAACAGGAAAACTGCCGAGGAAAACCTAGGAAGACCCCGTTTTAAACAGGACAATGTCTGTGTCACATGGTTTCAAGTTATCAGGAAGGTCCGTCCCCCTGTGGCCTTGTGTCCCTGTGCCCCTGCGCCTGTTATGCACAGAAGGATAGAAAGTGATTCAGATTCAAAACACAAGATGACAGCACAGTCAGATTTTAAAATCCTTCAGACTACCTTAAAAGGAAAATTGTTGAAGTTTCCACACTGTCAAAGGGAATACTAACCATATTTGGTAGTACATTAAAGACTCTTTCCTTGTCAGCAGGTAGGGACTTTTTTCAAGGATGCAAAGCTGGGATAATGATAAAATATCAAACAGTGGAATACAGCATTCAGATGGGACTCTAGAGAAAACACCTAGATATTTTCCTAGAAGAAATGTGCTTTTTAAAAAGTGTTTGAATTTTTTATGTTTTGTATAGTATTTGTGGACTACTTTAATAGATATTTCTACACTATGAGAAGATTAAACTGAGGTAATAAAAGTCTATTACCCCCTAACACACACTTATTGTGGTCAGAGTATTTAGAATCTATCAGCAAACCATCGCAGTTTTCAAGTTTATGGTATATGTCACTTGTGGAACAGCACAAGTGACAATGAGATAAGTAGATGTGGCCTGTAAACGTCACAGTCAACACAGAACGTGGCTATCCTTGGTTTTCACTTTCTTAAACATCTACATGTTCTACCGCCTAGCATTGCACATAGGATTACATTTATTTGCAGATAACATGCTGACGGAACTAGAAAACCATGAGCATCGATTGATAATCTCTTGAAATATATAAGAACGTATCAGTGATCAAAGACAAATATGTAGAAACCAAAAGCTTCCAAAAGTTGAAAGTGAATATATTCAATTTTATTTGTACAGCACCTATCTATAGTAAAATCGTAGAATTGACTTTAACCATGTACCACCTATGTAAAGAGAAACTTCCAATGTATATCTAGATATAAAGTGCTTAATGAATCAAAACTTATTTTAAATCCTATTTCCAGTTTAATTAAAACCTCGGATGATGGCTGGACTTAGGAAAAGACCAAAAAACATTTGCAGGAAGGACATTTTGCTCTGTAGTAAAATGTCTTTGCGTGTTATTTAAATTCCAGCATTAAGTCAGGCAGAGGAGTGGAACAAAGTAAATTGTCCAAAACTGGCTCAAGGAGCCATTCCTATAGTTAAAGAACAGGCTGGATCAAGACAGCAGAAAGGATTATTTAGCAAAGTGTCTGGAAAAACAGAAAAATTGCTTGGGAAAGCTCAGTTCCACCTCCTTACCACAACTCTCTCACTGTTCCCTCAGATCCACGTAGTCCATGACCAGCCATTTTCTTGCTGGTCTTGCAGCTGCTTTTGTAAATGCACCCAGAGGTTCATGGGAGGAGGAGTTGGTATTTATCTAAAATGTTGGCAATTTAAAAAAAAATTGAAGCTGGGTTGGCCTTAGATAAAAATTGTTAAGTACAAAAACATGAGGCAGGTGACCTCATTTAACAGGTAACCTTTTGTTCATGCAAAGCAATAGAGAATATAGACCCGGGTATAAAATGTAAGGTAACATGGGAGAAAGTCTAAGGGACCTTGGATTTCTAATGATGGTTTATCTGTAACACTGAAAGCATCCTTTATGAAGGGAAAGTGGTAAGTTAAAATTTATTAAAATTAGCCTGTGAAAAATAATACTAAGAGGCACTAAAAAGCAAGACACAAAGTGGTAGAAAAATGCGTACAAATCACATACCTAATGAAGGGCGAGTGCTGAGGATGTGTTAAGATGCACAGCAGAATGAGGTGGCTGCTTACAGAGGCTTGCCTCTGAGGAAGAGGAAAAAGCAGTTCCCAATTACATACGCAAATGATCCTGGTGGAGGTACATGCCCCAGTGTTCTGGGTTCCTGAATGAAAGACACACACAGAAAGCTATGGTGTTTAGCAGCTCGCATGTATTAAAAGCATATTCCTTAATGTATGGTATTTATACCTTGTGA
The DNA here is from genome assembly GCA_028551405.1 of Uromys caudimaculatus. Classification (NCBI taxonomy): domain Eukaryota; kingdom Metazoa; phylum Chordata; class Mammalia; order Rodentia; family Muridae; genus Uromys; species Uromys caudimaculatus. The sequence goes on along the minus strand of CM052701.1, from coordinate 31,211,356 downwards.
GCTTATTAGGATGTGACCCAATCATAACTCAAGGGACATTGGCATAAACTCTGTCTTTACTGTCTGTACTCTCTAGTACAAAATCATTTAGATTTAATGCAAAGAGGAGTTACATTTACTAACTAGGGTTTGAGAGGACAGAGTGTGGCTGTCACTCTCACCAGAGGCAGCCTGTATAATTGGTGAGAAGCTCGACAGTAAAACAGAACACACAGGTCCCTGGACATAGGTTCCCACCTCCCTTGGAGACCTTCAGTAATCTCATCCACGCTGCCAGCCGAGAGTCCTTGGTCATTCTCATTTATTCCCATCTGTCATCGTGGTGATTCCTAAGGATTTCATTTGAGGATGTAATCTGAATCCGGAGACTGCCAGCAGTATGTGGGGGCAGGGGCACGGGCAACCTTGTGTTGCTGCTCTGGCCCTGTCCCAGCCTTCCTGAAATTGATAAACAGCACAGCCTCCCTCTCCCCCTGAGAGAAATGAAGTGCAAGCTCAGGGTCTCACTGATTTCCCAGGACACCCAACGCCACTTTAGGACTCTATTTTTATTTCAAAAGTGGCCTTCTGACCTAACTCGGGTCGGTAAATCAGCTGGCAAAATTCTTTGCTGCTGTTCTCTCAGTGTGACCCTTCATGCTGTAGTTTTTCACTTTTATCTAACAAGGAGAATAGCCTTGAGAGTTCACCCACATCCTCTTCTTTGGGTGGGTGAGATTTTCTGACCTCTGACCTCTGAGAGTTTTTGTAAAGGCCTGTAAAAGCACAGGCCTAGATCCACTACAGCTTGACTAGTCTAGTTCAGAGAGCTGGGGTGTTCCTGTAACTAAAAGCCTCCCTGACCTGTGTTTTTCTTAGCCCCTGTGGGATTAGAGTAGACATGTCAGCCATAGAATCTGAATTGATTCGTCTCCAAAGATTTTCATAGATCAGCTCACTTTTATAACCACACTTGGGTACTAAGACCGACAAGAGCTTTTATGCCCTGAAAAAAAAAATCATACCTGCCCTTCAGTGTCCGATAGATTATCAGTGCACTCAAATCTCTGTTGCTTCTCCATGTTTTGTTATCCTTACATAGCTGCAGCTTTGTTTCCCATGGTTTCAGCTGCCCATGATCAAATGGAAAATTCTAGAAAACAGTAAGTAACTCAGTTTAAACTGCACTGTGAGTGTTCTGCTGCAGTCTGACACCATAGCACTCTGTCCTACCTGGGATGTGCAATTACACTTTAGTCCAGGAGAGCCACCCCTGCTGTATGTGCAGACCTCCTGCTAGCCATCTGGCCACCATAGTAACTGCTGAAGTATCATAGCACTTGTGTTTAAGTAATCCTTATTCTACTTTAAAATGACCTCAAAGCACAAGATTAATTATGATGGCAATTCAGATATGCCAAACAGAAGCTATAAAGTACTTCCTTTAAACACAATACTTGGAGAAAAATATCCCAATAATATAAATTTCATTATGATGCATCATTACAATGATTTATTTTATTGCCAGTTATTCTTATACTTCAGTGTACCTATGTTTTAATCACACTATCATAGTAACGCATACAGAGGAAGAAACAGTGGGGTTCAGCATCCACATGGTTTCAGATAGCCATGAAGGTCTTCTGTTCCCCTGAGAATAAGTGACGGCTACTGTGTGTCATGAAGAACTGCAAAGCAAGAATGTTGAAGACAAGAGTTTGTCCCAAAGCCACATCTCCTAAGCATACACAGCCCCATCTCTGGCACAATCACTTGTCATCAGTGAATTCCAGTGGGTTGGATAAATGATTAGAGGCCTTGCTGGCCCCACACCAGTTGTCTTTGAGAACAAAGCACTATCCATGTTCTGGCTGATAACTTTGTTCCTTCTCTAGGAAGGAAAACACACACACACACACATTCCCTCTCCCTCTCCCTCTCCCTCTCCCTCTCCCTCTCCCTCTCCCTCTCCCTCTCCCTCTCCCTCTCCCTTTCCCTCTCCCTCTCCCTCTCTCTCTCTCTCATCATGTCTTGGGTCTCTAGAATGGTGTAGAATATTTCAGGTTTCTAAAAGACTGCAGGCCCGGTTCAGTGACTAGTTGCTCCCAAGTGGAAAGTTGACAGAGGTCAGAGGATCATAACACGCGTCATCTTAGACTTGCACTAGAAATACTCATATCTGTACATGCGGCTTCTTTTCCTTCATTTAGTCATGTGCTGTCACTGGGAACATCCAAAGTTCAACAAGTTCTCAGGCTGGGCCTTTGCTGCCAGCATATTTCCCTTCATCCATTTTGCATGTGGCTTTGCAGCTTGCTTTGTAGTTGGCGTGCATCTGTCCTCCTGGGAGGAGGCAGCTTATCTAAAGGTTCTTTTGGCATCTCCTCCAGGGCTTCCTAGACTTTACATTCACTCTTCTGTCAGATCTGAAATGGGAGGAGGTATATGCTGCTCTTCCTGACACTGTCATCAACTGGTTTTCCCAAGAGGCAGGCCCTGAGCAGAGAATTATGTGGTAGTGGCTTATTTGGGAAGTGATCCAGGAAACTTCAATGGGTTATTGGTGAGGAAAGGATGTGATATGATAACGGGCAGGTTTTTGTCTTGGATAATTAGCACTCAGTCCCCCTAAAGAGCTCAAGGAGAAGGAGTACATGAAGTAGGCTGTACGTTTTTATCCTCAAGTTCCTAGCTCATCTTTCATTGGGCTACATCTAGGGATATTAACTCCCAGATCTTCTGGTTTGTTCTATTGCCCTCAAGAGAAAACCCAGACAATTCTATGGCCACATGGGCACCTTGGTTACATACATGATCAAGATCTTGCCAGTCCTAGCTACCCTCGGGGTTAAAAGGATAATGAAAAAGAAATTCTAAGGAGATTTGACTCAAACATTTGTTCACAAAGGATATAGGCAAATACACTGAGATTCAGTTCTTTGTGCTGTCTATAGGGACTTCCATGAGACATACTTCATTATGATATTGTGAAATATTAAAAGATTTACATAATGAACTTAATATAGGATCTGGCTAAGAAAGTACGAAAAATGTTGTGCTATTAACAGCATTATAACCATACTTGGCTTTCAGATTGAAATCCGTTCAGGACAGTATGATATGCATTAGATCATTGCAATTCCTAGGTGCCAAGGGACTTGGATATTTGTAATGAAAGATGAACAAGCTAAAACAGCCCCTGTTCTCTCCAGGATCATTTGAAGAAGAGCCAAGGCTATTACTGAGAATTCCATGAAATAGTTGTATGTGGCATAGGGCTTATTTTTAACAGTAAAACCTACTTTGTTGATTTTTAGAAATCTTATTGTGGTAGTTTGAGTATGCTTGGTCCAGGAAGTTGTGGAGATGTGGCCTCGTTGGAGTAGGTGTGTCCTTGTTGGAGGAAGTGTTTCACTGTGGGGGTGGGCTTTGCAGAAGCCAGTTTTCTTCTGTTTGCCTTTGGAACAAGATGTAGAACTCTCAGCTCTTCTAGTGCCATGCCTGCCTGGGCACTGCCATGCTCCCACCTTGATGATAATATACTGAACCTCTGAACCTGTAAGCCAGCCCCAGTTGAGTGTTGTCCTTTATAAGAGTTGCCTTGGTCATGGTGTCTGCTCACAGCAGTGAAACCCGAACTAACACACTTACCTTTAGAACTATGTTAGCATCACAGGACAGGCAGCATCCCAAAGATCAGTTTTTGTTTGAAAGGAAAGGGTATTCAATTTGAGGTGCACTGTTTCAGTAACAGTAATTGAGAACTATAGTGTCTTACTGCCTGCCTGAGAAATGGTTCTGGGCCTTTGCCAGACAAGTAGTACTATGTTTTGCCCCTAAGACTCTTCTCACAGAAGACCCTAAAATATTCTATATGTTCTGTATGTCTATCATCACATTCAATTGGGAAAACCATTCTACATGTAGTGACCTTGTAAAATTGAAAGTATATAAATTAACTGTTTTGTTATTTGTATCCCTTTGGTTACTAAACTCCACAAGGAGTTGGATTCATTAGTCATGTACTAATATTTCTGAGAGATTCATCCTTCCTCACTTTATTGTCCTCGTGGAAGGATCAAAACAGCATAACTGACCATCATCATGAAAGAACATCCCAGCAGAATTCCATTGCTATACAATGACAATCCTGTTTAACTTAGGAACCCTGGAATCTGGATAGCAACATTATACATGTTCATTCTCAAAGCTGCTCATTATGTGGTTGAACTTATAAAAGCTTTTATGGCCTGAAGAGACCATCACTTATTACATCAGGACATCATGATGGGAACTTAGGAATAAACTATGAATGAGAAACCACCCTTACCTGTGGTGAGTCGCCCAAACAGAAAACAGAAGCAGGTGTTTTAGGCAACATTCAAGAGAGCATAGTATGTTGCTATTTGGGAGAATTAGGATGCACAAAGTATGTAGAATAACATAGTAAAAATAATTTTCTGAGAAATCACTACCTTCTATACACTGAGGTCACTTGTAGTCTTAGTTTTATTCAACTTTGTGGAGCTTATGAGGTTGCAGTCACAGATTTTAGGAGTGAATCAAGTCATTGCTGCCCAAATGATACTCAATTGGTAAGTGGTAACGGCTAGAGGGGAATCTAGGAGGCCTGACTATAGACCTAGCTAAAATTCCATAGATGAGAAGTCTGACATAGATGCAAAAGAAAGTCTTGGGGGCAGAAATCCAAGTCTAAGCCATGAAGCATTCAGGAACAAGAAAATTCAGAATAGTGTTTATTTTTCAGTTGATTAGTGATCCCAGCCATCCTCAGAAAGGACACAGGACAAGTGCCTGGTAGGTTGCTCTGACGCAGGAAAGAATGGTGTCTGACTTCAGATGTACAGAGTCAGATATTGGCAAGAGAGCATCCAAGGGAACTCCCTGGGGAAGCTGGGAAAATCAGGCTTACCTTGTAGAAATGGTCTCGAAGTGAGAACCTTGATGGCTCTGATATTTCCCTCTGATCCTGCTTTTACACAATCTTAGAGATTTCAGGAAAATCTTTAGACAGAATTAGAGAATGCTCCAAGTAGTACTGGCCTTACCACCCAGGGTTTTTTGCCACTCTGCCCTGAATTCAATTCTGGGGCTTCTGATTCACGGTAATAACTGACTTAAGCAGAAGAAAAGGTATTAAGCCACAAATATACGCCATTGGCCTGGTCGTGATCTTGCTCTGTGATGGTTCAGCCAGCATAGCCTTCTGGAAGAGCTTACATGCCAACATATCTTCTGTCTCTCCTCCAGAAATCAAGACTCTATACCAACAAATAACCTAACGAATCCCCCCTCCTTAATTAATGGTGGCTGAAGCCTGGTGAATTGGGGTCCATGATCTAGCCACAGTGCCCTGACAGTGGACCAACTCCAGGAGGCAGCTGCCCTTGGTCGCTGATGACCACCCTCCTTCCCACCCCATGGAGACTGACATTTAGCTAACAATAACTCCTTAGCAGATTTCTTCTTCTCTAAACAGTGAAAAGGAGACTTAATTTTTTTGGTTTTTTTTTTTTTTACTTTGCAACTGAAACAAATGGAAAATAATTTTGGCAGCTGCCAGCTAAGAATCCTGGACACAGAATTTGACTTTCGCATTCCAGTGGCTTGTGGGGTTATGCGTGTAGATTTTAACCAAGCTTTGAAATTTAGGGTTTAGAATGCTTGGGAGATCTTTAGCATAAGTGGCATTTTATCAGCGGTACCAGCTGCTTTTCCTGAGCACATGTTAAATGATGTATTTGCCTTCCTTTCTGTAGACATCAGAGGGTCTGCAGTGAGGGTCGGGGAGAAACTAGCCAGTCTATATAGTCAGGAGGCTCAACCAAGTGCCCCCAAGGACCAGCCTGTGTGGTCCCTTCATCAGGAGCATTGGGAGACCAGGTTCTACAGACTTCAGAGGCTAAGTTAATAGGGCTGGTTTCTGGCTCTCCTGGGGTTACATTGGAAGGTAAGGGCCCAGGCTGTCAAAGGAGCTGCATTTTCTTAAGGGAAAAATTCAATTGCCAGTCTTAAATATTCAAGAGAGGCTTCCTTGGAACAGAGGCCAGGTAGTGTTTAAGATTTAGCTAGAAATAAAATAGTGTTAACACATACTAAAAGAATCAATCATAGAGTTATCATTTAACATAGAATTTCCAGTTTGGGTTATATATCCAAATGAATTAAAAGCAGGGTCTTGAAGAAATATCTGTGGGACTGTGTTCATAAAATCATTATTTACAATACCCTAGAGGTAGAAGCAGGCTAGGCATGGGGGGGCATAATCATAAATTTAGAACTTGGGAGCTGAATCAGGAAGATTGTGAGGCTAGCCTGGGCAACAGAGTGAATTTAACGTCAGCCAGGGCTATATAATGAGTCCTTGCCTCAAAAATATGCAAAGCAAAGAATACCAAAAACAGGAAGAAAAATATAAAATGTTTAAAGACTGATGAATGATTAACAAAATATGGTATATCCAGGTAAGGGATATTATTCAGCCTAAAGGGGGGAAGGATTTGTGGTCCATGCTAAAATACAAAAGAATTCTGTCATTCTGCTAAACAAAAAAATCCAGTCACAAAAAGATAAACACTGTATAATTCCATTCACATGAGGTTTCTAGATTATTCAGATTCATGAGAAAGAAGAATGGCAGTTTCCTGAGGAAGGGTCGCTCAGAGTTACTGTTTTACAGCAAAGCAACGGTTCTCTACAATTCCCCAGATAATAGTTGCACCTGTGAATATACTTAACACTACCAACCCTTGCATTTAAAAATTCGAAGTAGGATGAAATTTTTCTCTTATGTGTATTTTACCATAACTAAAACAAAATAACTAAAGCCCAACCTTTTAAAAAATATTATACTGGGAAGTCTTGTGAAAGGGTGGGATACAGAATTAAGCAAGCTGGAAGGGCCAAGGACATGACAAGAAGTCATACAAAGTCAACTAACATGGGTCCATGGGGGCCCACGGAGACTGAACCCCTAACCAAAGAGCATGTAGGGACTGGACCTAAGCCCCCTCACATTGGCAGCAGATGTGCAGCTTGGTCTTTATGCAGGTCCTCTAACAATTGGAGCAGGGGCTGTCTCTGACTCTGTTGCCTGGTACTGGATCCCCTTCCCCTACCTCCACAGCCTGGTCGGGTCTCAGCGGGAAAGGATGTGCTTGATCCTGCTGGGACTAAATGTCTCAGGGTACATTGGTACCTATGGGGGACTTCTCCTGATTCCCCTTCTCCTTAGAGATGAGGTAATAGGGGGAGTCATTTGTAAGGGCAGGACCGGGAGGAGAGGCAGAAGGAGGCTGCTATTGGGATGGAACGTGAACAAACATAAATTATAGAAAGAATAAGAAAGTAGATGTTTGGGGATCCAGAGATGTAGATGTAGATGTAGATGTAGATGTAGATGTAGATGTAGATATTGCACTTTGCAAGCCCAGCACTCAGGAGTCTAAAGCAAGAAGATCATGAATCTGGTGCCAACCTAGGCCACAGAGTGAGATCCTACCTCAAAAAATGAAATGTTAAAGCATACTGAAAGATACTTGGTCTTATTTGTTAGAAAGGAAAAATGCAGGTTACAGCTCCTGACACCATTTTTCTTTTATTCACAACCAGGTTTACAAAGTTACTCAGTATGTTGGCAAAAGTCTAGGGTCAGACACCATGCATTGCTAGTGGGTATTAAAGACAGGTGTAAAGTCATTTGGATGGTCAAAGAGGACACACCCAACCCAAAACACCAAAACCTAAAGTACTACCAACTTTGAAACTTCGTTGATGCTCACATGACACTGGAACTGGAGAATTCTATACTTGACCTCCTATAGCATTTTTCAGTCAATGTACAGATGCCCTAAAAGCAGTGTTTAAAATTACCTTCAGGCTATGTATATAAGGTATATGTCAACCCTGAGTCAGTTCTATAATTAGACTTGAGCCTGTCCCTTGATGCCTCATTATTCCATAACCCAAGAAAATCCAAATCTGAAGTCCTTCTGGTCCCAAGCAGTTTAGAGAGAGAAGGGCTACTCAACTTGCCTGATATTTTGTCAAAAACATCCAAAATATTCATTGCTTTTCTTCATCAATTCCCATGCTGAGGTACTTGTCCCACTATACACAGGGCAATGAGGCAATGCAGTTTCTAAATCAAGTAGCTAGCAGCAGGAGAGATGTGCACCATGCAGACATTATTAAACAAGTCATCCTTATGTCCGGTAAGCAAACGAGGCAGCTGAATCTGCAGGCACATGTGAAGAGCTTTCTGAGAGATACAGAGAGAAAATAGCATCATGCAGACCACTGTGTTTAATTAGCCACCATTTGTGTAAAAAGGAAGGCAGTTATATTATGCCCAAGTACTTGGTACGCATAAGACCATGCATGCCAGGACTTTTAGGAGACAACATCTTGCTTGTATCTGGACCAGGATTGGGTGACTGGGGGCCTTCATTTCTTCTTATTGTTCCAGATTAGTTTTCTAAAAGGACAAATTACTTACTCTGTATAGATGCACGCACTCATAAAATGTCTACCAAAATAGACAAATACTTTTTTAAAAGAATTGACTGTGATTATAAAAGTTCCAGCCCTCCAGGCCAGAGGGACCTCTGATCCATAGTTCTGGGATTAAGCCATTCAATTTCATCCACTTCTAGAAAACACCTTCTCTGTCTTCCATATATGCTTGTTAGAACTCCAGTACAAAGGGAAAGAGTTCCCTCTCTATACAAGAAGGAGGTGAGACAGAACCCAATCTGTTCAGGTGGACAAACATCCATTGATTATCATTATTACCCCTCAAAGCCATTTTGAGGGTGACCCCAGGTCTTGAGCCACCTAGGACCTTGGATGCTACCATCCGTGGATGTCCTACCTTCCTGGAGTCTGGCATAACCAGGTACAGAAATATAGGGAAAGAGATTGGACAGCCATGAGCCATGGGCAGGTGGAGGGAGGTACAGCACAATCTCCAAGCACTACCCAGGTTCACTCACCACTTCCCCCAAGTGCATTTTTAAACTTGATGTGCCCTTGTTGACCAGGAAAGGAGATTCTCCTCTGCAGGCATAGCACTAATTGAGGAAACATAATTCATAAGACCTGAAAACAATCATTATCATAATAAATTAGCTTCTGAAATTATAAGAACGGGAAAACAGATGAGCATTTGCCAAAGACAAGGAATTGACTGCCAGAGGATTGGGAATGTGACAGTGTTTTGTATCTTGTCCTGGAAAGGGATCCTCAGTCATACTTCATATTTTTGAATGGACATTTTTTAAAGGAAGGGAAAGTTTCCAAAAGTCAATATCTGTCTGGTGGTAAAATCAACTAGGACAAGATGCTGTAATTCTGTGGATCGTCTGGGCTAAGGACCCAAGCTATAACTTAAGAATCATGGCCCACATCCAGAGACTGCCCCACCTGGGGACCCATCCAAAATTTAGCCACCAGACACTATTGTGGATGCAGGGAAGTGCTTGCTGATGGAAGCCTGATATGGCTGTCTCCTGAGAGACTCTGCCAGAGCCTGACAATTACAGAGGTGGAAGCTCACAGCCAGCTGTTGGACTGAGCTCAGGGGTCCCCAGTGGAGGAGTTGGAGAAGGGTCTGAAGGAGCTGAGGGGTTTGCAGCCCCATGGAGGAAGCAACAGTGTCAACAGGCTAGACCCCCCCCCAAAACTCCCAGGGACTGGACCACCAAACAAAGAATACACATGGAGCGACCCATGGTGCTGGGCACATATGTGGCAGAGGAGGGCCTTGTTGGACATCAGTGGGAGGAGAGGCCCTTGGGCCTGAGGGTGTTCATTGCCCCAGTATAGGGGAATGCCAAGATGGAAGAACAGGAGTGGGTAAGTGGTGGAGCACCCTCATAGAGGCAGGGTGGAGATGGGATAGGGGGGTTCTGAAGGGGAGACCTGGAAAAGGCAAAACATTTGAAATGTAAATAAAGAAAATAAAATAAAACTATTCAAATATAATTTGATAGTTATAGCCTTAGGGTAAAACATAAAAAAGAATCAAAATTCTGGCCCAAAATTCTACCCTTTAGGACCTCACTTTGGAGTTTTCATTCTTCTCCCTCTATCTTTGCCTAACACCATCTGTAGGGATGTGGGTTGTTTTTTTGTTTGTTTGTTTTTTTGGTTTTTGGTTTTTTGGTTTTTTGTTTTGTTTTTCCTTAAAAAAATTATTTATTTATTGACTTTATGACCAAATATCAGCCCTTCTTCTCCCCCATTACCCCCTCACATAGATCCTCCCCTCAATTCACCTTTCCCTTATTTTTTAAGAAGGAGAGGCCCCCCTCTAGGTATCACCTCCCGCTACTAACACCTCTTACCCTGGACATCAAGTTGCTGCATCTTCCTTATATAATGAACAGCACAAAAATATAATAGTAAAAAGAAAGAACTTTTTATGTATTCAGCTGAACTTGTAGGAGTTAATTACATTGGAAGTCCAAAGCATAGTGTCTTAGTCAGGGTTTCTATTCCTGCACAAATATCATGACCAAGAAGCAAGTTGGGGAGGAAAGTGTTTATTGAGCTTACACTTCCACATAGCTGTTCATCACTAAAGGAAGTCAGGACTGAACTCAAGCAGGTCAAGGAACAGGAGCTGATGCAGAGGCCATGGAGGAACGCTGTTTACTGGCTTGCTTCTTGCTTCTCCTGGCTTGCTCAGCTGACTTTCTTATAGAGCTCAAGACTACCAGCCCACAGATGGTACCACTCACAAGGGGCCCTCCCCCCCCCCCCCGATCACTAATTGAGAAAATGCCTTACCGCTGGATCTCATAGAGGCATTTTCTCAACTGAAACTCCTTTCTCTGTGATAACTCCAGCTTGTGTCAAGTTGACACTCAAATCTAGCCAGTACAATTGACCCCTTGCCAACTTGACACACAAACACATCACCATTAAGCCTCGACCCTTACTGTCTTATTCACCCCCAAGATCTAAATAACTTTAAAAGTCCCACAATCTTTGTAAATTCTTACATATTAACATTTCAATCCATTTAAAAATGTCCAATCTCTTTGAATTCAAAGTCTTCTTACCATTAGAAGTCTCTTAACTGTGGGCTCCATTGTCTCCTCTACTTATGCATGCCTTGTCTACCCAATGACTTCATCATGGGGACCAAACATTAAGAATGAAGAGGTGAGGTGTAGTGTAGGCTTTGGCTGAAGAAGGACCTCACTGTCTGCCAGGCACACTGATCTCTGTAGAACTGTTAGTAATGTGGTGCTGGTAGGGACCAGGGAACAGACATCTATCAGCCTTTGATGGAGCTATGGTCAAGTTATGTCAGTATCATGAAGTCTTACCCAGTGGGAAAATGGATGGATGTGTGTGTGTGTGTGAGTGTGTGTGTGTGTGTGTGTGTGTGTGTGTGTGTGTGTGTACACACATACATACCCAGGTCAGTCAAGCATGAGATTGGATGAGAGTTTCAATTTCTTGAACAGTTATTGAAATTCATAAACTTACTTCTATAATCTATAAAATGGGAATCATAATGTCCCTTTTATTGGAGAGTTTGGAAGACCTGGTAGGTAAATATGAAACACTATTTCCTTATGACATTTCCCTATCATCTCTTACAGAATCAACTTCCCAGGACACAGAAAATAATAACTTCGTTTGAATTGAACTAATGATCTAGCATATGATAATGAATTGAGGCTAGAAGGCACAGTACCATAGGGAACTGGTTTCTTACCTTTTCTTACCATGGTCTCCCACATGCTAGGCAAGTGTTCCCATGCTGAGCTTCAGCTCTGCCTGGATCTATGGATGCTGCTTTCTATGGATGCAGGATGCCTCTCTGTTTCCTCTGCACCTGTATTCTCTACCTGCCACAGCCCATTGTTTTTAATCTATGATGTTCATTTTTCCTCAATGCACTTTGACCTCTCTAGCTTTCTTACACCTGAACTGATGCTTCTAAATAATGATAATCACAATGATAACACCAGCATTTTGCAGTTCTGAAGTACAACAACCTTTGCCTCTTTGGGTAATCAAAGCAACCACTTCTCAAGGAAAACCCATGTTTCATATGTCATTCTCAGATTCATATGTATGGAGGGACCCAAAGGTCTTGATGTACTAAATCCCAGGTTGTTGCTTCATGTTATAAGGATATAATAGTGCCCATACTATAAGCCATGGAGAAATTCAATTTGAGTTCCTTAAAATCTAGCAAAACACATTGGGACTTGAAAAGACAACAGTCTGTGCCCCATACCAATTGCCCAATGGATTCACAAGGGGAGATGGAGCTGCTTCATGCAGAAACATTTGCTGATCTCCAAGGAGTTGATGCCACCAGAAAGTCAGCAGGCTCTGCTGTCAGTCTTCCTAGATGGATCTTTGTGGTTCGCTGTTGTTTCCCCCTCTACCCCATTAAACATTATTTGTGGAATATTTCCTTCAATGCGAGCCAAATTGGGATGCATGCTCATAGTTTTCTCTTTGTATTTGTGACACCACATTCCAAGCAGACTCTTACATTGCACCCCTATTTCCAAACACCAGTAGGAATGGTCAAGGAAGACTCCCTTATGCAAAACAAGAGCAATATTGGCATGCCCTGTGTAATGTGGAAGTTAGAAATTACCCTGGCATCTGTTCCATGCTTGCTCTCTAGTCACGGGACATGAAACTGTAATCAGGTTGTTTCTCTGGGTCAAATGCAGCTGGAGGGTGTGTGCTGTGGAATGCCAACTTGAATGTTTCAACCTAGCATGCTCCCTGCTCACCTCCAAGGACCACAGCTCCTTTCTGACTGAAACACTCGAAGTCCTGGGTTGATAAGTTCAGAAGAAAAGAATCCATCTATTACAAAATTAAAGACAACTAGGGAAATGCTTTTATGAGCAAACCTCACATCAGGAACTCTGTTCTCCTCCCTCAGGAGGCCCAGAGACACATAGATATAAGTTGCTTTCTGTTAGGAAGGAAGAATGGGAACCAGCTCTACCAAGCCTAACAGTGTCCCAAAGACGCACACGCGTGGAATTCCTACCTCAGTTCCCTTTCACATGTGCCAGCAGGATATGGTCTTTTCCTAGAATTCCTGTTACTTAAGTTCCTATGGATACAAGCAATTGGGAATTTGGCCTGGTTGCTTTTCAGCTTCATTATCAGTGGGCACAGTAGCTTGTTGGAGCTAGGCTTGCTGAGATAAATATCAGAACATAAACATCTGTGCTGTCTAGTTGCTATTTTTCTCCTCCTTTGCATTCAAGAAAGGAATATATAAGTCGTTCTTAGAATTTGTGGGGAAAGTATATGGCCTAGTACAATCTATACATTTAAAACTACTGCCTGTAATTTCCTGAAACAAGGGAGGGTCATCATTTGATGAGGTAGAGAATCAGGAGATTTTTAAAGCCCACTCACAGGGAGCAGTAGACAAACAAGGCCTCTTTGGTACGTGACTGCCCTTGTCTTAACCTGTTCTCCAAATACTTGAGAAAAATCAACTGAAAAATACATTTCTTTTCAACTAGACATTTCAGGAACATCAGTGTATGGTTGCTTTGCTCATTTCTCAGGTATGATGAGGAAGATCCATCATGGTAGGAGAACATGTTCTCAGGACACCTAAGAAGCAAAGAGAGAAAGAGGCCAGAGTCCCCATATGTCCTTGAAGGACACGTCCCCATAAGCTAACTTCCTTCCACTGGGCTCCAGCTCTAGGACTCCCCTCCCTTCCTTATAGCAGCACTGGTTGAGCAAGTGTTGGACACCTGAGCCTTTAAGGGACACTCCACACCGAAACTATAGCAGTCCTGTAACCCCCATATGAATTATTTTTCAATGTATGGTGATCTTCACATTTTTGAATCCTGACTTAAGACCACACATTTTAATGGCAAAAATTACATTTTATTTTATGGTACATATTTTCATTTTATTATGATTATAGAATAAAATAGACAATGACTCAAGAGAAATTAAACAAATACCACAGTAATACATGATGCATCCTTATAGACTTTATGCTCAGTTGCTGATCTGTATTTACTAAGCACCTGTAATTTGTAAAATACTATTCTAAACATATGCATAATTCTCCCTCTTAAAGGATGCTCCCCAGTTTACACTTTCAAATGGGCTTTGGGAATTTAGAATGTTCCAGGATGCCACCTACCAGAAGCCACAATTCCAGGTTCCAAGGTACTTGTCACTGAAAGTTTACTTGGTGTGGGGGCTTTGGTGTTACCTGATGATCTCCAGTTCCTCAGCGGCCAGCAAATGTGGAAGGAAATAAATTCACATTGTTTTCAGAGAAAGCTAGATCAGAATGTCCTTTATAGTATGTGGTTCACTAGTTGGTGACCCACATGTTAACATAAGGTGGGCATCTCTCTGGGATAGTCTGTGACTTTTGCCATGCTAGATAACAAGACTGAATATTGTTCCATTTTCTTTCTGAATCCATCATTAGGTTTGGGGCAGAATAAATAGAGAATGCCTTTGGGATAGAGAAAGTTCATGGGGTGTGTGTGTGTGTGTGTGTGTGTGTGTGTGTGTGTGTGTGTGTGTGTGTGTGTGTGTGTGTATGTGTATGTTTTCACAAGTGCACACATGCTTCCATGTCTGTGTCTTCCAGAATTGGTTACCACTCGGATTATAAATTTGCAGAGCCTGTGTTGCCAACTATAGTTTCCCTCAGACTGGCCATATGAGCTATTTCCAGCCCACCCACCGAACTAACTTTCGGAGTCACATTCCCTCCCATCTGTCACTCTCAACAGTAGTGCTAGGGAAACCCATCTACAGCTTCAGGGTAGCCCCTGTACGAACAGCCCATGGCCCTGCAACATGAGATGGTAGCTCCAGCTAGACTCCCCAAGACAAATTCTTCTCAGACCTGTGAGACATATTTTTCCCATTGTTCCTTCAATAAAATCCTAGAGAGGCAGACTATATCTCCAGAGCTCCTTCTGCTTTTGTGGTGTCAAAACAATTGGCTTTCTGGCAGAAAAATACCCAGATGCCCCTACCTCATGTTGTCATTATAGAACTAAAAGCCTTTGAAAACTGTCTTAAGCAGTTTGTATCTGAGACCCTCAAAAGACCTGATGTGGACAGCTGCTAAAGACAATAATGATGACAAGTTAAGCTCTTAAATTGGGGATGCTGAGGTGACGATGTCTTCAAGCACACACTAGTATTCAGCACAAACACTGTCTCTCAGTTTGTTGTTCCCCACCCAGACCCATTTCCCTAGACAATGCAGGACTCATGCATGTGCTCTTTACAGAGTGACAGGGCTCTGGGACTGGGTACTTGCTTGCCCCTATGTTTTGCTCTTTGTATTTTCTTGAAAAATTCACAAATATGAATTGTGTAGATATGAAGGTAGCTTCGGGGAAGCCCACTACTTCTCCCCTATTCTCCTTTTGACCGTTTTTATAAATGCTGTTTTGTAAATCTGATTAATAGTTTTAAATATTATTTTAATTGCATAAGTAGATGTAGTACAATTTTGTATGTGTATACAGCTGTGTGATGATCAATTCTGAGTTGTTAAACTGTTCAATATCTTAATTTTTGCTTAACATGAAAAAATATACTTATTTCTAAGATGCAACATGTTTCAGTTATGTGTGCTATCCAAGTTACAGAACAGAAAGTTTTCCATTCATATTTTCAAATATGAAGTATTAATAAGTTCAGTTTTGTATTTTCCCCTTTTGCTGCACACGAGTGACTCAGTTGACAAATGTGGTCTTGTCCTTGGTGAGAATCCTCACTTTCATCTCTGCAACTTGGTGCCAGGGCTATCTGTAATGGTCTTTTCCCTAAATCTATTATCTAGCCCCTAGGTGGCTCCCAGGAAAAATGAAATGCGATGGTTGTTAGCTCTTCCCTGCCCTTTGGACGTGTGTTTTCTTGTCCTGGATCCTGTTGGTCACTGTGTTTTCCTATGTGTTCATTTCCCCTGTTAGATATGGAGTCTATATTTAACCTGGACAAAGATGGTTCCCTCCATGCATGCAATGCCTCTGTTGCTCTCTGTGCTCATGAGTTAGTAGAACAGAAGTCTCTACTGTCTTCCATGCCCGTTGATGTATTAATGACCTCCAGGAAAAATAAAGATAGCTAGTCTTTGTTCTTGATGGTAAAAGGTAGCAGGATAGGGACTGAGCTTCTGCTCGGCTTCAGCTTCTCCTGAACTTTAGTGTCTGGCTTGAACCTGCACAGGCCCAGTTAATGCTGTGACAGTCTCTGTGAGTTCATATGTACATTAGTCCTGCTGTGTCTGAGATACACTGTTGCCTTGGTGTCTTCAGTCCCCTCTGACTCTCACCATCTTTCTGCCTCTTCTGCATACTTCCTGAGCCCTGAGGTGAGAGGTTTGATAGGACATTCTATATAGGACTGAATGTTTCAAAATCTCACTCTCTGCACATTATCCATCTATGGGTGTCATTGTTAGTTCCCATCTACTGCAGAAAAAAGCTTCTCTGAAGCCAGCTGAGTGAGACACTGGTCTATGGAATTAGCAGAATGTCACTAGGAGTCATTTTATTGTTACATTCCTTTAGCAAAATGATAGCATTTGATTTTTCTCTAATTCAATGACTTAACTGTTCTCAGATTCTTACAACCCAGGGAGTGTCGATCATGGCTTCCATCTCATGGAGGGGGCCTTAAATCCAATCAGGGAGTGGGTGGTTAATCTGTAATATGTGTGCCACTATTGCCCTAGTATTTCATAAAGGAGGCTACTGTTGTCTGTCACAAGATTGGTAACTAGGTTGGTTGTTACCTTTCTTCTCTTATAAGGTACAGTCAGTGGAAGTGAAGCTATAGTTAGACACTAGCTTGACTTGTCTAGGCTCATTGAGATTTGTAAGTGTTGTCCTGCCATCTTTGTGGAGAGCAATCAATAGTCTTGGCAATAGCCTGCCAAACCTGATTTTCAGCCTGATTCTAGTCTGGGAGCTATGTGATCTTGGTCAGGTTATTTACCTTTTTCAGCATAATGTGTCCATCTTGCAGTGATAACAGTTCTATCTGTCTGCCAAGGCTTTTAAAGAGTGTATTAAGGCAGCTTATGTCTGGCTAGATGCGAGGCTCTGCCTTTGAAACTGCTCAACACAGGTATGGTTTTAAGGTCACCAGTGTTTTCCATTCTAAAAGCTGAGAATCCTGAGAAGTTGTCAGCACGTTAGGAACATGCCTTCTGCCTCTGCAGGCACTATGGAAATCTGACCCTTTAATACCGAAGCCAGGGTTCCTGATCCCATTAGTTATTACAGTCACAGATTCCTAAAAAATTATATACTTAATGTTTATTCAATTCATTTTAAATGCATTTTAAAAGTGAATGTATTATATTTCTCCAGTAAATAAACATGAATATTTTATAATATTATTAAAACACCATCATAAAACTATCAACATTTTTGAAAAGTTTGTTCTCACATTGTCCCCCATTATGTCACATTGGCATACAAAGCAGTGATTTAGCTTCCCACCAAGACACCCTCCATGGCTTAAAGGTATTACCCCTGTCCGACTGTAATCATGGGATTTGCACAGCCATGCAGTTTATGAAGCAACTGCGAGTGTGCTGTTTCTTTCCTTTTTTATTGTATTTTATCTTTTGAAAATTTCAAACATGTACACAGTATGTCTTAGTCATATCCGTCCCCCACTCCCTCCCTGCAGCACCTCCTGGTCCACTCCCAACTATTTCTAATCTTTCCAATAACATCTCCTATTGCTGACTGCCAATGTCTGAATTGAGGCATAGAATTATTTCTGACCTTGAGGCTGCCTGGGAGTCTGATGGTAGCTCTCTGAATTAAGTGGATTGGTTCTGGCTTTGTTGCCACGGTGACAGAAAGCTGCACAAGCTGACCAGGTGACCAGCTAGATGGCAAAGTCTTCCAGGTGTGAGACATTTCTTTGTCAGCTGTCTCAGTGACTGTCAGTCCCTTCCCCCTGAGTGGTAACGAAATGGACAGTACTCATTGAGAGTCCACCCCTGGCATCATAGTTGGGTGTGCCTGAAGCCCATGGTCTAATGTGCATACTTACAAGGTGCATATAGTGTTGTGATATATGCAAGAAAAAATGTAAAAATGACAAGCAAGCAGGGGAAGCACCAACTCTTTACCTAAAGATGAGTAAGCCACACTATATAGCATAGACACTATAACACTTCTATGGAAAGAAGAAAATAACAACTAAAATGACACTAAACAATAATCAGACATTGTCTCCTTCAGTTGCCACTTATTGGCTTCTTTCTGCACTCCTGGGATGAAGGAGTAGAATAGCCCAGAAATGAGAAGCACTGGTGTAATATAACGGGGGGAGGGGGTGGATATAGGGAAGGAAGAGACCAGAAAAGAATGATGGATTGTTGGGGTGGCGGATGGGAATCTGAGTTGGGGATGCAGATAGGCTACAGAGAAACAAATCCCTCAGGCAACTGTCAGTTATCTACTGCCCCTCCCCCAAAGGGAAGATGAACTAGTGTAGTACACCCAGAATCACCAGACACAAAACAGGCTTTCTAGGTGCATACCACAAATGATTGACTACCCCATTCCTTGCCTCTTTGGAAAGCTTTGTCTTGAGTGTGTTTGCCATATACTGTAGCTTTTAGCTCTGGGACCCATAGCCTAGCTTGTTGCATTCCTGATTAAAATAGCCCTCTTCTTTGTCAGAACCTTGCAGCCTCCCTAGGACCTGAGGGTACAGACTTGCAAGAAGAGTCTGTAGCCGAGCATATGGAGGGGTGTCAACCTCAGCCATTCTGTGCATCTGATCAGCAGAGATGCTGGTGGTGGACCATGAATGTCTAGATCCCAAAGCTGTCTGTAACCCCTGCCCAACTGTCATGATACTCATGGAAACAAAATTAAACATTTTCTGTTCTGGAAAGGAAAGAAAGAAGAAGGGGGGAGGGGAGAGAGAGGAAGGTAGGTAGGTAGGTAGGTAGGTAGGTAGGTAGGTAGGTAGGTTGGTTTCCTTTAAAAACTCAAGTTAGAGATCCTTCATGGGGCTCCTTCATCAGGACAGGAATCTAAAAGAAATTAAAAACCAGTGAAGGAAGAAAGCCTTGCAGATTTGAATATTTGGGATGTCTCAACAAGTTCTATCCAAGTTAATTTCCTTCCAAATGATGGAATCATATGGAGATGAAGAAAATTCTTTTGGTTTTTTTGAGACAAGGTTTCTCTGGGTATTCCTTCCTTTCCTGAAACTCACTCTGTAGACCAGGCTGGCCTCAAGCTCCCTGAGATCTACCTGCCTCTGCCTCCAAAGTGCTGCTGGGATTAAAGGCATGCACCACCACCACCCAGCAGCAAAGAAATTTCTCAATAAAATATGAACACCCCCGTCCAGTCACAATCCCTGTTCAGACTTCAAGGGAAGATTTTGGAAACAAAAATCATACCCAAATCTAGCTGTTACAGACACGTTTTGGGAGGAAAAGACAGCATAGTTGCTTACTTTTCAAAAAATTGGCTATAGCAGCAGCTCTCCACCTGTAGGTCATGACCCCTTTCAGGGGAGTTACATATCAGATATATCGTATATCAGATATTTAAATCATCACTCATAACAGTGTCAAAATTACAGTTATAAAGAAGCAGTGAAATAATTTTATGGTTGGGGGTCACCACAACATGAGGAACTGTATTAAAGGGTTTGCAGCATTAGGAAGGGTGCAAATCACTGGGCTATGCAATGCAAGTCAATTAAGGATACCTATATATCCCTGAGTGTGGGACTATCTATTGGTAAGGCTACTCAGGTTTTTCAGGGATTGCATCTCTGAAGAGAACTGGCTCTCCCTCTCCCAGTAGCCATCAATTGCTAGTAGCTACTCAGATGTGGAGCTTCATGAGCTTTTACTGTCCGTGCTAGGTTTGAACTAGCGAAGATCTCGTGCATGCAGTCATAGCCACAGTGTGAGCTCATGTGGTCAACAGTGCTGTCATGTCTGACAAATGTATTCCATTTCACTGCAGCTGTTTTCTCCCTCTGGTACTTAAAATCTTTGTCCTTTCTTCTATGAAAATCCCCAAACCTCTCTTCTAGTCATTGGTCGTTGAAGTCCCTTAGACACCCTCACAAACATCACAAGCTATTGCTGGTTTTCTTGGTTAGCATTTAGAACTTGATGATAGTGTCTGTGCTGGCTAATTTCATGTCAACTTACCACAATCTAAAAGTTATCTGAAAGGAGTTAACCTCAGTTGAGAAAAGTCCTCCACAAGATTCAGCTGAAGAGCATTTTCTTGGTTAGTGATTGATGGGGTTCGTGCTCAGTCCATTGTGAGTGGTTCTGTCTCTGGGCTGGTTTTCCTGGGTTCTAAAAGAACATCCACAGGCTGGACCTAGGCCTCCCCATACATGTGTAGCAGATGTGTAGCTTGGTTTTCATGTGGAGTTCCGGACAACTGGAGGAGGGGCTATACCAAAAGCTGTTGCCTACAGGAGCCTAGCATAGCAGCCCTCTGGGAGGCTCTACTCAGCAGCTGACTGAGACAGATGCAGATACCCACAGACAAACAATGGACAGAGGTCAGGGAACCCTATGGAAGAGTTAGGGTTGAAGGCCCTCAAGGAGATAGCAACCCCATAGGAAGACCAACAGTGTCAATTAACCTGGACCCCAGGGAGCCCCCAGACAGTGAGTCACCAACCAAAGAGCATATGTGCGCTGGTCCAAGACCCCAAATACAAATGTATTGTATTGAGGGCTGCCACATCTGACCTCAGTGGGAGAAAATATGCAGAGACTTGATGTACCAGAATTGGGGGAAGTTGGAGTGGAGGGAGGTTGTCCTCTCAGAGGCAAAGGGGGGATGGGAGGAGGAACTTTATGAGGGGGACTAGGAAGGGGGTAGCATTTTGGATGGAAACAAATAAACAAAGCAAGCAACCTGGGCAAGCCATAAGGAGCAAGCCAGTAAGGAACATTCCTCCATGGCCTCTGCATCTGTTCCTGCATCCAGATTCCTGTTCTGTTTGAGTTCCTATCCTGAGTTCCTTCTATGAGGAATAATGATGTGGAAGTGTAAACCCAATAAGCCTTTTCCTCCCAGGTTGCTTTTGGTCATGCTGTCTCATCACAGCAATAGTAAGCCTAACTAAGATGATGTACTCAATAGTTTTATGTCAACTTGACACAAGGTAAGGTCATCCAAGAGAAGAGAACCTCAATTAAGAAAATTAAGATCGAGCCGGGCAGTGGTGGCGCATGCCTTTAATCCCAGCACTTGGGAGGCAGAGGCAGGCAGATTTCTGAGTTCAAGGCCAGCCTGGTCTACAGAGTGAGTTCCAGGACAGCCAGGGCTACACAGAGAAACCCTGTCTCGAAAAAAAGAAAGAAAAAAAGAAAGAAAGAAAGAAAGAAAGAAAGGAAGGAAGGAAGGAAGGAAGGAAGGAAGGAAGGAAGGAAGGAAGGAAGAAAGAAAGAAAATTAAGATCAAGCTGTTAGCAAGCCTGTGGGGCATTATCTTATTTAGTTATTGATGTGGGAAGGCCTAGGCCATTGTAGATGGTACTGTTCCTAGGATGGTGGTCCTGGGTTCTATATGAAAGCAGGGTAAGCAAACTATGGGAAGCAAGCCAGTAAGTAGCATCCATCCCTGGTCTCTGAATCAGCTCCAGCACCAGGTTCCTGCTCTGTTTGAGTTCCTATCATGGCTTCTTTCAATGAGAAAGTCTAAGCCAAATAAACCCCTTTCTCTCCAAGTTACTTTGGTTATGGATGATTCATAACGACAGTAATCCCAACTAAGACAAATGGTATTCTATTGCTAAAGACATATACTTGAGTTATAGGACATGGAGAAATCAAGTGAGTACCAATCTGGCGCCTTCATCCCTACTGGCTAGCTTTCATAATTCTAAGTTTCTGTACATAGTGCTAGAAAATAAAGCCATCAACAACCTTACCCAGCTGTGAGCTATAGTAGCAATTGGCTTGGCAAGATAGTTATACTAGTGGCACAAACATTAGGGGACTAACCAACAAGATAGAAGCAATGACCGATACCATTTTCTGGACCAAAAACCCGTGGATGACTAGGTAATAGACCCTAGGGGAAAATCTAATACTATTATTCTGATAAATTGGCATAATAAACTGTCCTCTAAATTATTATCTTTATAACCATAGATTGGTGCATCTCTTAATCCACATAAGAAAATCTCTTTGCAGTAGCTAGCGATGAATACAGAGACTCACAGTTGGGCACTGTACTAAGAAAAAGAGACCATGGAGTGATCAGCAATAACTGCGACATTTATAAAACACTTGTTTCTTAATGAAAAATCCAATTTTTTCTATCTGCGCTGTCAGTTTCTAGGATACAGCCTGGATGACAGCTATTCTCAGACTTGGAATTTAGATTGGAACAGAAAGAGCTAGAACCACTGGACCAATTCTGGGTCACAGTGATTTGGAAGAAATGTGGAGACAAAGCTTGCCCTAGTTACCCCTAAGCATCCATAGGACCCACTTCTAACACATTTTCTATTCAATTTTACATTCCTTTGGAGGCTTAGAACAATGTCAACTGAAGAGGTTATGTCAGGTTGGATTCATAAGGACCAGAAAGGGGGCTGCCACCACAGAGCGTCCAACCTCAAGGCCTGAAGTATCCTTTACACCATTGCATTAGCCATACCATACTGGCCACACCACACTCTTGGAGCAAGGACTTCATCTTGCAGGCATTTCTGGGTGAAGTAGAATATATTAGCTGAGGGCAATTAATTGAAGAAAAGTGTCTACAGAACTATTAGCAGACAGCATGCAAGCATTGGGTGGCAGGGCACCAGTCACCGAAGGGCTTCTGGGAAGCCACCAGCAACCTCTACTGCAAGATTAAACAGTCGTACTGTTGTCTTACGTTATTTGGACAAGTCATATGAGCTCTTGCCACTTTTACAGAGAAGTATCATTCACCTTTCTATGACATCTTCCATTCATTTCTAAGCCATATACAATACTAGGCCTTAGACATGTTTTATAGAGGGATGAGGAAGAGGGTAGACACATTAGCGAATGTAACTGGTCAAACATGAACAGCTTCTCCTGTATAGAACATTGCCAGCATGGACGTAACCACTCAGCTATTCAGTCAGGCTTATTAAAATACAAGGGCATAAAAAGAGCTGATTCCAATCATTTTATGGCAGGACAGTTTCCCTTGGGAAAGCAAGGCTGGCCAAAATGTGTGTGGTCCATACCTTTTATGTGGAACAAATTTGGCAGACTTCCCTCACTTGGACACGCCTAGCCTTGCCCTTGACCATTCACTTGAGCCCCACACCTTTTCTCTGCCACTTGCCTTTCTGGTATTTTGGAAAGAGTCAACATAAATTTCAAAGTTTCCACTGCTAAACTCAAGTTGCCAAGTTCTTGCATCCCATGTGGTTCTAATATCCAAAGAAATCCCCTGCCTTCTTCCCAGATGAGGGTTAGATATCCTATTGTCACCTGAGTGGAGTATACCTATTTCCAAATCACAGAAACATAGCTATGTGGATCTGAAATTTCCAGGAAGACCAAAGCTTGAGACAAAGGATGCACTGAGTGAACACAGAAATACACGGAATGTGTTCAAGACCACGGAAGTGCTGTGAGGAGACAGTTCCTTAGCCGCCTCTCAGACATGCCTCTAGGACACCCCTGGCTTCCTTCAGCTGGCACAGGGAATGGAAACTTTAGCCATGTTTGTAGTTGTTTCTGTGGCTTCTCCACTCCATGCCTCATCCCCAAGCCTCCCTCCTTCTCACTGACAAGTTTCCTAACACAAGTCCAGTCTAGCATCCATCTGCCCTAAATACCAGCCAGCCCATTTCAGTGCAGCAAAGACACAGAGATATGTGTGAGGCTGGACAGAAAGAATGTTCTCCCACTGAATACAAATAGACAGACGCCCCTTAGGAAATGATGGGTCATGGAGTGGTGTGTATGCCTCACCTGGGCACTTCTTAAAGAGAAAACATGGAGTTCTATGCCCATATCCCAGGGTACAGGGAGCAAGTTTGGATCCACCACCCACTTATAAGCCTACTCTCATGAGGTTTGTGTCCTGATCTCTTCAGTTGTTTAGCACAAAATTCCTCTGTGCTGAACAAGGAAGTGTTGGAGGAAGAAGCAGTGTCTATGTGCTTCCTGGTTAGCCTGAAAGTGGGCATTCATGAGAAAGTGATGTTGAAATTGCAGCCTGGAATAAATGAGTAAGAAATCAGCCTGGGACCAAGAGCAGGAGGAAGTCAGGGAGGGCACTATACCAAGCAGTGTGTCGTGGAAGGGATTCTCAGTTCAGGGGAGCCCTGGGACTGCAGTTCTTAGGCTGGAATGAGCATCCTTGGGAATGTGATGAAGCTAATTCAGTACCTGCTTTTGTCTGTACTAGCAGCTTTCAAGGGAGATTTTAGGAACAATGGCTGCACAAGGACAGCTTTCTGCTGCGCCAGAATTTGAGTGAGATTCTGGCATCTCGCGACCCCTAAGTGTCCAAATGATAACACGAGGCCCTGAGCACAGAAAGTGTCCCTGCACAAGGTGACAGCATGCTTTTCATCAAAGGGATGTCAAGCAATGGAGATTCTCAGTCAACTCCTCACTTATGCTCAGTCCAGGACAAATGGCAAGATAAAGAGTACATTGCCAACATTTAAAGTAGAGGAAAACCTCCCAATCAGTTCTTATGAGAGTGGAAGGGGCTAGGACCATTCCATCTGAATAGACGACACTAGGTGAGAAAAGGAAATGCACTACAAGGGTCATGAGTGTAGCTTAGCTGGCAATGGGCTTGCCTAGCAAACAGAACTGGGACCAAACTCTAGCACTGAATCTGGTACACTCTAGTCCCAGCATTTAGGAGTATCAGAAGTTTGGGATCATCGTAATTACACAGAGAGTTTGAGAATAGCTAGAACTACCTTAGATACATAAGAAGACAAAGAAGAAGGAAAGAAGGAAGAAAAAAGAGAGGAAAGAAGGACAGACACACATGCATGAGATATGCAGTGAGGATCAACGCCCAAGAATTTATATGCCATAGTCATGTGTCTCTCTAGCTGAGACTTTATAGAAGACTAATCAGGACATTGACCAATTCTGGTGTTGGGATTCATGTTAGATTTTAATGAAATTTACTGTTACTCTGTATGCGCTTTCAGTTCTTGGTGAACTCTTTTGCTTTAGGAAACACAAGGGCTGTAGGATTTGTATAGGCATTTGCTTATTTCCCTAGACCTGGAGAAATGCAAACTCAGGCATGCCAAATGTAGGCTGTGGAGAATCTACTGCAGTGGGAGAAAAGGAAGTGCCTGGTTTAGAGGGTCTGGCCCCAGAAGCATACTTCCAGTTCTTGGTGAACTCTTTTCTTTTAGGAAACACAAGGGGGTACCTGGTTCTTCTCAATCATCAGATAAAATGTAGCCCTTTGCCCTTTTCCTCATCTGATTGTCACCTAGGAGATACAAGCTTTTATGCAGACATATTTGATGCTGTGATTGTGTTTATCTGAACTATGAAAGAAAAGGTAAGCACTAGGCTCTCTCACAGAATATGCTATCTGTATTTTAAAAGCAGCTCCAAGCCTGAGGTGGCAACACATGTCTTTAATTCCAGAATTTGGGATGCAGAGGCAGGTGGATCTCTGTGAGTTTGAGGCCAGCCTGATCTGCAAAGTGGGTTCCAGAATAGTCAGGGCTTCATACAGAGACCCTATTTAAAAAAAGAAAAGTGGCTCCAACAGTGAAACAATTATGCTTTGAAGTAATAATTCTAGTTTCTCAATAGAGGTAGATGAAATGCCCTTAATGTTCATAAAAACTGATAAGACATAATGACATGGAATCCTTTTCTATCCTTTGGAAATTGGCTGTGTTGTCTTACTCTACCTACTTCATGAACTCAAATAGACCAGCATGACACATGGTGACAGTGTCATGGTTCAAACTGAAATCCTCCCCCGCCCCCAACCCCCAACACAGGTCATGCTTTGAATGCTTCCCATCCTAGCTTATGGTGTTCTACTGAACGCTGCAGAACCTCTGGGGATTAGAGTCTAGATATTTTAGATAGATCACTGGAAGTGGGCATCTGAATGTTTCACCAGCTCCTACCTAGTTCTGGCCTGCTCTCCCTGCGTCCTAGGCCAGCACTGTATGAGGAGTTCCATAAGCTCCCACCAAAATGCTTTCCCCAGTGTGGCCGACTGAGACTCTCTGAACCCATAATACAAAATAGATATAGTATCCTCTAAGTTATTTCTGTTTGGCATTTTGTCCCAGCGATGAAAAGGTAACTAATACACTTTGCAGTCCAGCATCTGCAAAGATAATACAAAAGTGGTTCTTAGATGCTGAATCTACAGGGGCGTTTATTTCTTATATCAGCTTTACTGTATTTGGCTTGAGATCTTTTCTGGCTCATGGTGGTGATATGCGCACATTAGCATATGGCATCTGTGGCATCACGACCTAAGGTATTACGTCTCTGAGGTTACCAAGCTGCCATGACCTCAGCATGATTGTTTGTCTCAAAATAACAATGTTAGTTGCTGTCGAGATTTTTTTTAATCTGTATTCAAATGAAGCCAGTTATTCAATGAATTATAATCATAGAGAAAGACAGAAAGACAACCAATGACACAAACTTCTAAGTTCTGATGGGATCCAGAGGTCAGTGTAATGGGAGAGAGTCTCTGACACAAAGATAATATGAAATCTTTCCCTTACATTTTGTGCTGTCTTTTCCTCTTTCCTTTGAACAACAACGAAAAATAGTCATATTTATTACCTGTGCCTCAACTAAATCAATAATGATAATTCAAACATTAACACCCTTATGTGCTTTATGTAACAGCCAGACTTTGTCATTTGCTTTCAGTATCTGCTTCCTTTGTATCAGGCTTCACAGATTTGTCTGGACTTGAAAAGTGTTTATTAAACACCTGCCTTCTATCGCTGTGAATTTCAATTTGCCAACCTCACATGGGACATCAAAATATGACACTTACCGGAAACATGGAAGACAGCCTCCAGATTCCAAAAGAGCTCAACTCTGTTTCCTTAGCTATAGATGGTAGCCAACACTGTTCTGCCTTTGAACATATGATCTTGCATCTAAGCCTTGGGGCATTGCCTGTCAAAGACATCAGAATTTCCACAGATGCTTCTTGGGATGACTTGACCTTGAAATATTCATAGCTAAAGGCTTTAGATAGCTGCAGTGTCTCTTCCTGTAGGACCCCACCCCAACCTCCAAAGCAAATGTTGCTTCTGTCTAGTCGTAAGTTTAGCCATATAATGTAGTACGAAGCTAGGTTATCTCCCATGCCTCCAGTTCTGTCTTGGCAGCCTAACCATCAACACCATTTCCCCTACGCCTCTACAACCTTACTTAGTACTGGGTCATAGAGTTACTCCAGGCAGCATTAGTTCTACAGCTGACTTAATGTGTCTAATAACAGGGTTTTTTTGGAACCTTAGGTATATTTGTTTTATTGTAAATTGATTTGCAGCATGTAATGATGAAGAATAGAATCTGGGCTGTTGACTTGCAGTCATAGTACAGTGGATAATAGCAGATCAACTCCTGTTAGAAGCTGTTATGAACACTTGATGAAATGCTGAAATGATCATTGTTTAAACAAAGAAAGCAAGAGTAGGAAACCTGAAAGCAGAAAGTCATGCCTGGTTGGAGTATCAGTTGGCTTTTCCCCTTAGGAAGTTTCCCACTGTGTGTGGTCTGTGAGGTACCAAGCTCAGGCAGAAAGCAGTCATCTTACTGAGTCAGGACATCAGAGATTATAGTTCAGAACTCCACGACTGTTATCAGTTAAGGGAAATGTCAGAAAAGGAAAGTCACAAAAAGAGTTCTAGAGTGAGCATATTCTCCAGTCCTTATGCATGGATTCCTGAACTACTAGGGAATTTCCAAGCGTCTTGTAGAAGTCACAAGCAGTCAGGAGAAGGGGAAAAACTAATTGCCTGGGTAGACAAAAGTAATAAGTTCTCAAATTGAAGTCTCTTAATAGATTAAACTTTCCTTCAGAATCTCACAGTGACCCAAGAACATGATCAGAGCAGGCTTGTTAGAATAGCATCTACACCACAATTAGATATAATCCTCTAGAAATTCCACCAAAGCCTATAATCCAAAAACTACCAGAAGAGCCAGACCTCTACTCATCCACCTTCCTGTTAGAGCAAAATTCTTCACTCTTCAAGAGAAGATAACAGAACCTAAAGTTCTTCAATACATCACCTCTGAAGTTACAAATACAACCAAAACGGACTAGGCACCCATCAAGTAGATTCTAAACCCTCCTCTTTTGATCTTGTCCACCCCATGCTGTGGCTATACATGGCCTTCCTAAAAGCATTTCTTTTGTCCTTAATTCCTAATCTTGGTAGTTAGGTTAATTACTATCTTCTCTTAGTATCTAATCATATTGATTGACAGGTGTTTTCTAACAGTTAGACCTATGGTATTTGGAATGTAGACTTTAACACAGAAACTTACTTATCTAAGAGAGAAAAAAATGCTTGAATTCAAATCTGTTCTAAGTCCCACATGTGACTAGTAGATTCTTCAGTGTTTTGGTCCACAAGTGTATGCAAGTGGTCAAGAGATATGTAATAGCTGATATGAGGGGGAAGATGATCTCCTGTGGATAGCAGCTAAATTTTACCATGAAGGAACAGGCCATAGGATATACCACGTACAAAATTAAGGTGTAAATACAACTTAATTCACTGATATTTTGTCTTCCTCTGATACAAGTTTTCTTAGATATTTCCTTTATTATCATAAATTTCAAGCAACTATTTATGGGTAGTAATAACCTATTCCATATGCTTGAATATACTTGGTATCTCTAGGAATCACATCAAAACACCTTTCAGCTTTTCTCTCCTATTATGTAGACTGTTCTTTCTAAAAGTACAGAGCCAAAGAAGTACCAGGAATCACTGTTCTCAGGACTAATGCCAGTCATTCCTGCAGTTTAGGGCTCTGTCTATACACCTTTGATGTAAAAGAGCCTACAAGTCCACATTTCCATTCTCATACCCATAAAGATAGTGTAAATGGCCTGGCTCTATCACACATGCTCAGCCGGTCACTGCTAGTCAGCTGATGGCAATAGCTGAGCTTTGTTTTCTATCCGTGAAACAGCATGGAAAAACAAAAAGAGCGGCTTTGAAAAGAGACGGAGGGAAACCTTTATGCTTCTCACCAAATTTTTTGGGTCTTACTTTCCCATCTGTAGACCGATAGAACACTAAAGGTTACTCTTAGCTCTGAGATTTGGCGATTTAACATTTAAAAATGTCACTGGTTTTGAAACCTCCAGTCACTTAACACACGCACTTCATCTTTTATAAATCAAATGCTTAAAGAGGGAAAATGTTAAATGTGGATTCCTGCAGAGTAGTATTACATTCTAAAAGAACTATTTTAAGCATGCTTTTCTTTAAAAGCAAAAAAACAAAAATCAAAAAACAACTTCCTCCTTACCATCAGTGCTGAGGGACTGAGCAGCTTTCTAACCATAGTGGACCTGTTTAAAGAATCATTAAGCAGGTTTATGGGTACATCAACTTCTTGGTCTGAGCGTCTCTAGATCACCAAGCAAACGTAAGAACAGCAAGGACACAGAACTTGGGCTGGACCCCGGGTCATCCATTTAAACATTGTCTTTGACATTGGCACCAAAGAACATCTTGAGGAACAAAGAAGTCCAAGGAAGACACACAGTTCTGAATTTTACAGTCATGTTTCCCTTTAATGTTTTATTTTCTTTAATGTGAATTCTTTATGGACACAAACCTGACAGTCCCTCATGATCAACGAAATGCAAGCTGTCACCTGCAAATAGACCTCCTTTCTGCTTCCGTGTTTGTGGTCTTCTAACAGTGCATTGTTCATGAGATCACCATATTTTCTGCAGTAGCTGCTGGTACAGAGATACAGGCAGCACTGATGCCATGTTTTTTTATATTATTATAAAAAAATATGTTTCTTGTTCCTCAAATTATATTTCATTGCTCTGCCAGGCCAAACATCTACGTAATGAATGATCAAGGTTCTTCAGTTCCAAAGAATTTCTGTTCCCTTCCAGGAGAAAAGCTTGTGGGATGATTATTTAAAATCTCCTGCCAATGTGGACATGAGAAGAAGAACTCTGAAGTGGAAACCAACTTGTTATGTGTGTTATGTCAGCTTCAGCACCATGAAAAAAATGACCAAAGGTTTCCCAGCCACAGCTAGTGATGTGATTTGAAGATGAGGACTAGATAGATATAGATAGATAGATACATCAATATAGTCTGTTTGATATAGATGTTTGAAGGTTAGTTTGGTCTTTAAATTCAAGATACTACAATTACCAGGATGAATTCAAGACTTGAGCACACACTTTATCTCAGGTTGGCCAGGTCTCCACCCAGCATCGATCATGAGGACTTGAATCCTTTGCTTCTTTGAAATTGGGTTTCTTTAGGATGCTAACTTGATACACATTTACATGGTAACAATGTCTTCATAAAAGCAATTAAGTCATGGTCCTTAGAACCAAACACAACTTCCAAAGACCTCAGAATAAACTGTAGCTCTTAGATATCCAATATCATGCTTTGCTGGAATCTTTCCCTCCTCTGCTCATTCCTGGAGCTTGCTTAACCTGAGAATAAGAAAATAGAGTCATAATGAAATGGTTCATTCAGTGAAAAGCCCTGAAAACACAAGGACTTGAGCTAGATTCCACAAAACCCACATAAAAAAACCTGGGTGTAATAGTGTGTACTTGAAACCCCAACTTTGGAGAGACAGAAAGAGGTGATCCCTGGGTCTCCCTGTCTAGTCAGCCTAGCTTACTTGTCAAGTTTCATGTCAGTCAGAGACTCAGTCTCAAGACAAACCAACCAACCAACCAACCAAACAAACAAACAAACAAAATAAATGTAGCTGATCTATGAGAAATAACACCGAAGGTTATGCATACAAGTGCGCGCGCACACACACACACACACACACACACACACACACACACACACACACACACACACACACACAAATACACCAAAATGTCTCTAATATACCCACAGAGACTAAACATTCAGAAAATGAATTTGTGCATAGACAGGTTGAACACATCAAATCCAAGCACCAAATCTGAAAGCTTTTAAGCAATAATGTGACTACAAACCTTGGTTTTCACACACCAGTTTAGAATACTTTCTAAAACTTGTTCCATGACTCTAAATGGCACTCTTAGCAAGCAAGCTGCACTGTCAAAGTCTGCACATAGTGCTTTTCTTATAAAATTATAAAAAATCCACTGCAAATAAATAAGCCAAATGAACTCTTTCAAAAACATGTTATATGATGTCTAAGATGCTTATGAAGCATTAAGTGAATTTTGTGTTCTGATTTGGGTTCTAACACCAAGCTATCTCATTATACATAGGTGAGTATTCTAAAGTCCTAAATTGTGGCTTTGTGGCTCCCTATATTTCAGACAAAGAATGTTGAACCTTCAGGTTCTTTCACACAGGTTCTCTCATGAATTATTTTGTTCGGGAAACCTTGCTTATGAGCAATGTGTTGGTTTCTGAAGTGAATTTGCACTAGGGAGACTAAGAAGAATAAATATTCTATAATCTAACCACCTTCCCCAGTCTAGTAAAGAAGACAAGAAAACAGCCAATTTTTTCTGCCAGCCAAAACCTTACCTAGAAAAAAAGAGTCACAAGATACTGATTGCCTTATTAACTTCTTGCTACTCACAACAGGTTAGGATATTCTGGGTAATGAGGAGCTCCAAAATCTCTGCAAGGACGAAAAACACGTTTGTTACTTTTATGCATGCTGCTTAGACAAAATGTGTGCATTCGGATACTCTGAAATGTCACAGGCAGATCTAGCTGAATAGAAGATTCATCCTGCTGTGCTTTCAGGATCGCCAAGACAATGCAAGCTGGTGAACTGAGCACTGACTTTCAAAGCCACATACAACTGGAATTGTGCTCCTATTTCACTAGCCAGACTAGTTTCCTGGCCACGCCCACCCTTGAAGGGCTTGTAGAAAGGCCCCCTTCCAAGTCTCTGGAACAGAAAGAAAAGGGATATTTATGAACAGTTCTAATGGGGCAGTGGGGTTGGGATGGAGTTGTTGAGAGTTTTACTGAAGTGTCCCTTCCAACAACATTTCCCAGTTAGTAATTCTGTCCTGTGTTTATACAAAAGCCACCTCCTGGGAAAAGGGCCTCTGTTTATTCACACTTATGTCCACTTGACATTTAGTTCATTTCCATGGATCCTTGCCTGGTGAGTTTTGGCAATAGAGTGAGAAATGGCAGGGTTCCTGTCCTCAGGAAGCTCACAGTGTCCCTGAAGCAAAGGTATACATTCATAAGCAAGAAATACAATGTGGCTGGAAA
This sequence comes from Uromys caudimaculatus, assembly GCA_028551405.1. NCBI lineage: Eukaryota > Metazoa > Chordata > Mammalia > Rodentia > Muridae > Uromys > Uromys caudimaculatus. Next base: position 31,178,881 of record CM052701.1, on the reverse strand, counting down.
ATCATTTAATCGATGCTGCCATGGCACAATGGGGCTACAGAAAGAGTCAGAGAAGGCTTTGTGCAAAGCTAAGTAAATACCACACCTGGCAGAGTCCAGAATGTTCCAGCCAGGTAAAGTGGGAGTAGTGGGTTTTACTGAGTTAAGGAAGGACAATCATTAAGACAGACAAGAGTCTCTGAGACGTAGTGTAAAGTCAGTAGTGAAAGAGCTAGGCAGCATTCGACTCCACTTTGGTGTGATAATCAATGGATTTGCACTGAGTGTTCTGTCATGAGAAGATTGGTCACAAGAGTCTGGTGTCCGGGTGAGTGCAGAAGCCATGTCTATTTGCCCAGACATGCTAAAGGATCTACCCTCTTGTGGGACTGCCTAGAAAGACTATTTCTATCCACCTGCCCAGAAAGAAACGACAACAGACCAAATAAACAGTTGTGTCTAAACAAGCTTGGTGAGCCAATGCAGTTATTGGGGTTACTACAGGAACATGAATGTCACTTAGGCATTACCAAAAGCCCCATCTGAACATGGTGACAACTCACCAAAGCCACATACTAGACATGCCAAGTAGCTTGCAAGCAAGTGTATATATGAGTCTCTTCACCCCCAGCTAGAGTGCAACAAGCTCTTATATTAAAATTTTGTTTCAAACATAACCTAAGAGGTCCATGTCCATCCTAGGCTGTTTCTTGATCAAAATATGACAAGGTAGTCTAAAGATGGTGTTCGTGTCCAAGCTAATTTTTTTTTCTTTCAAACAAAACAAAATATTTTCTATCTCTTTGTACTCTTCCATTTAGGTTTATCACTCTTAGGCCTGAGAAGGAATGCGGCCAAGAGACAGACAGAAGGACACTGATTGCTGTTGCCATGGAAAGAGGGATCCACTCCATTTAGGGCCCTGTAGTTTCCATGGGAACAGCATTGATGCTGTTGCTGGTCCCCAGACTGGCAGAATATACTGGAAAGAAAATTGCAAGGAAGGAAGAGAGGAGCTGAAATAGCCAGAAGCTATGTAGGGGGAAACTCTCACCTGGGTGAAGCTATCAGCATGCCACATGGGCATGGGGTTCTCCACAGCGAGAACATAGGAACCATCTGCACACCTCTCATGGACCAACTTCCATCCTTGGAAACAAGGATGAGCAAGCTAGAAACGGCAAACTGGAATTAGTAACGGGTGGATTTCCATAGCAAGGCCAAATGAATCCACCCTCTGCCTCGTGCCATACCAGCAACCTGTGTTATCATTGTATTAAGAAAAGGCTAGATAGACCCAGGATGCTTAATGGTAGGTATTTCACATATATTGCTTATACTCATCACAGAAAGTATACAAAGATGGCACTAATGTGCCCTCCTACTAGTGAAGGAGAGTTGGCTCTATAAAGCATGAATGGGATTGAACCCTGGTCTTCATTCCATTCTGTGGATGCTTATGAAAATTATAGCTGTCCGTCATGTTCTGCCAGGAGTGAGCATCCTACCTTTAACCACAAGAAATGGCTCTTGTTCTTTTGCATTTGGCATGAGAAACACACCCTCACATGATGACTAGCACCAGACATCTACTCCTGGGGTTTACGGGGGTTCCTGGAGGGTCTACACTGTCTGGTCTTCTGTTTACAGATGAGGGAACTGAGGCCAGGGACTACCAGCAGAGCCTTCCAGCTGAGTGTACCCCTCTGCTTTCATATGTTCCTCGTGGAAAACGTTAGCTATTCTGTAAATACCATTTCCCACACTCATATATGCAAGGCCCCAGAGTGTTCTCCACATGGAGAGTTTGCCTTGTGCCTGTAGAAGGTGTTTAGCTGCTGTTGTCTACTCTTCCCTGAACCATTTGGCAAGTGGGGCAAAGCTAACCTACTCTCTCCCTACACCATGACCAATGGCTTCTCTCTTCAGAGTTCTTTGCCTCATTGAAGCTAAGCATCTGCTATGATCTCTATATCATACTAAGTGCTAGGACCAGAGGGAGCCATGTAGAGATCCCTCAGAGGCCACCATCCCAATGGTCAGTAGGCAAACAGAGACAAAGAATAGTGCTGGGGACTTCCCCCCTCCAAAAAAAAAAAAAAAAATTCAGAATGATGGGCCTCTGGTGACAATCGTTTCTCTTTGTTCAGTGTGTGCAGCCAGGGACATCTGACAGTGCCATTTGCAAATGAGTCTGAGCAGCTTCTGGCATGGTGGAATCGAATGTTTAATACAAGAGCTTGTTGAACTCTAGGTGACTGTGTAAGAAGTCCTAGTCTGTGAACTGCACTGTACTGGATTCAGAAGGAAAGTTTCAATGGCAGTTTAATTTTAAGCTCAGTCAAAGCTTCTCCCTTCTGTTTCCTGTCTTCCATGCTTTACTATCGTGGGTCAAATCCACTATGTCTATATAAATACCTGGCTCTGTGTGCCTATACCTTTGTATCATTGTGAGTACATTGAAAATCCTCTTTTCTAGTTCTTATACAAAGGGGCTTTGGGATATGCCATAGACTGTATGTCACGTGTTTGTATCCCCTTCCCAGATTTATATAGTAAAGGTTCTACCAGTGTGGCGGGTTCAGAGGTGAAACTTTTGGAAGAAAATGAAGATGAGACGAGTCATAAGATAGAACATTCAAGATGGGATTGGTGGCAAATATGAAGAGAAAAAGAGCCTGCCATGGTGGTTCATGTTTGTAATCTTCCAAGAAAGGCTAAGGGAGGAGAACAAACAAGTTTAAGGTCAACTCTGACTACATGGTGTGTTCAAAGCCAGGCTCAGCTTCATAACAATTCCTATCCTAAAACCAAGGGCTGGGATCTAGTTCAATAGAGCCTGCGTCTAGCATGTGCAGATAAATATGTAACTAAGAGACTCATGCTCACTCCAATCTGGTGTACAAGGATACAATCAGAAGGTGAATTGCTATACTCTGGGAAGATGCCCTCATGAGCAATTGACCACATTGGCTCCTCAATACCAGGAGAAGCAAACATCTCTCATTTGTGCCATGTAGCCTGTGGTATTCTTTTGTCACAGACTGCAGAAGGTACTAGAAAGGGTGACACCAATATGCAGATGACTTTTGTATATACCATCTGTGGCTCTGACTGAGGCTTTCTTTTTGATCCTAGAAAATGATTACCTTGACCAGCACAAGGTTAGTCAAGTGTATTGAGTAACCAGTGCCTTGGAATCATGCAAAGCAATGAACAACCTCTGAGCCTCTGGTTCCACTGACTCCACAGTTGGTAACTCAAGCATGTTCTACTTGATCTGTGAGCAAAGTTGGTAGATGAAATGGTAGAATGCAAGCTCTCATTCTTTGTAAGAGATACAAGAGTAATCTTGCGACCACCATCATAGTGTCACTATTAACCCAAAGTGTGTTTGCAGAGAAGAGCTATGTCTTAGTTAGTGTTTCTATTGCTGTGAAGAAACACCATGACCACAGTGACTCTTATAAAGGAAAACACGTCTTTGGATTACAGTTCAGAGGTTTAATTCATTATCATCATGGTGAGAAGCATGGTGGCTTGCAGGCAGACGTGGTGATAGAGATGTAGCTTAGAGTTCTACATCTGGATCTGTAGGCATCAAGAAGTGACAATGAGCCACACTGGGCATAGCTTGAGCATATGAGACCTCAAATACTTCCCCATTGTAATGGCCTTCCTCTACCAAAGATACACCTATTCCAATAAGGCCATACCTCCTAACAGTGCCATTCCCCATGGGGCAAGCATTCAAACACATGAGTCCTGGAGACCATTCCTATTCAAATCACCATAGGCTATGGTCAGCTTATGTGTGATTGATGTCGGGTGAAGCATCCTAGGAGAATATCTAACCTGATTGTTCTTTTTACATTTCTACTATCAAAAAAATAGGGGGATTGTCTTATGGTTGATCTTGAAACAAGTTATTTTAAAAGCATTTGATTGACTCACCTCTGCATTCCCCAGCCTTCTCCGCATCACACCCCCTACTTCATCTTACCATAGGGAAATCACATCATTTTATCAAGGAAGCTCCACCAGCAGCAAGTTGCTCTGCTCCCATACTCTGGTGTGTATTGTGATGGAATTATGCCAACCACCACTTCGCAGAGAATTTTCATACATTTTCTTCATGACCAATTAGGTGTTCTAAAGGGAAAGACATCTTTAACCAAGGGGTAGGAGCTCACCACTGGTAATAGATTAGACATCAGGCTCAGTATATTACTATGATACCAACTCCTAGTAGTGAAAGTGGAGGACCTATGCATATAAAAGGAATGAAGACCATGAACTCATGTCTGCAATTACATCTCTTTTCTATCATGTGTGGCCAGGACCTGGGTTTCCTGTCAGGCTAATTAGCAAAGGCTAATATGTAATCATGTCTTTGAGTCCTGCTCCACTCAGAATGTGGTTTCCAGACTGGTCTTGCCCAGGATTTTCAGGCAGGTCTACATGTTGGCTATGCATGGAGACCACTAATATACTCTTCCAGTATCCAAAGCAAAGCGCTGGGAGACACTTATTTTCACTGAACTTTTACTCACCAGTAGCTATTTGATGACTTTAAGGAGACTTAAAATCAAAATACTAAGTATTCAAAAACCAAAGTTCTATCTTATGGAGCCCTTAATGAAACTGTTCTATTCTATTCTCTTACCATATCCATGTGGCAGTGAAGCTACTATGGACAAGCTGGTGGTGATGTGGACACATGGCAGAAGCAAACTCACACCTACTTCTTCCTTTCCCATGGGGTCTCCTATGCAGCCCTAACCTCCATATGCTGCCCTAAGCCTGTTCCTGAGTAAAGCCATATTATTTATGCTGGGCAGAGAGTTAAGAAAATAGATGATTGTCACACATTTATGACAAAATGACTCTCACCACCTCTGTCCATCTCTACTCTCCAGTGAGTTGGAAATCTTATTCAGCAGCTCCCACATGTGATTTTTTTGGTTGCTTCGCAGAGTAGTCTGCTGGGTTTTTAACGTTTCTCTGAGAGCTGTTGTAAACAGTAAGTTAACTTGGCATCCTATCAATCTGAGAGTTGGAGGACTGTAAGTTGTGACCCTTAAACCTAACAGAAACATCTTGTGTCAATGACACTAAGGATAGAAAAGCCGATGTAGAAGCCATATAGTTGAGAATCTCTACATGTGCAACACAGTGTTTCATCCCTTAGCTTTCTTAGGCACAAAATGCAATTAATGGCTTTTGTGGCAATAAAAAGGGATGGTGGAGGGATGGTGAGAGCCTGCCTGAGGCCAGTGATAATAGATGTGCACCACCTTCATTGATGTGTACCACTCTCATCCTTGCATGGCTTTTGTCCTCCCTCCTGCCCCCAGAGCCATGATCTTGGCTCATTTGGGTTTATCTCTAGCTAACCTAATGCAAACCCCAGCTGCCAAAGACTTTGTATAAAGCAAAATAAGCCTAAGGAAGGCAACAGAAGCCTCCGAAGAAGCTATAATGGTATGAACAAGGATTGTCATCTCTTCAGAGCCAAAAACCAGAGCCCCAGGTCTGGGCAAACAGAAAACAAGGGAGCCAGTCACTATGCCAAAAGACGTGGAACAAGATGTCTTTGAAGAGCTTTCTCCCTTCCCAATCTCCTGAGTTTGGATAGTGGGCCTAAAGGAACTTCTCATAGTTTGTGACACTTATTATAATTTTAAGAGAAGGTAGAGAAATGTGAACACTAGAAGGTAATTATTGAGGCTCAACTCCTTCTACCGTGGGAAAGCTCAAAAAAGAAGGTCAAAGGTCAGACCTGAAGCTGGCATTAGAAAACCTCCATGTAGACACTGTCATTGGCAGAGAGGTATCAAAGCAAATGATTTTTCTGGAGAGCTTCCTTCATGGCACCCAAACCAGCAAAGGTACTACAAGCTACAGGTATCAGGCTGATAGAGGGAGAGTGCTGGTATTGAGATTGTTCAATAAAATAGTTGGCGGCATCGCAGAGCCTAGGGCTTGACAACAACTTTCAGCTTATTTTGTGGACTTTTGTCCTCTCGTTGTCATTTCTACATTGTAGCTTCACTGTGGTCCACAAGGTGAAATCTTCCAAGGTCCCTCTTGTTTGTCATTAATCAGAAGACTTCAGTGGGGCATGTTTAAAAGACTGTCCTTGTAGAAACATACTTGAAGTGTCCAGGACATTGTTGGCATTTCTAACCTTCCATTTCATCACCCTAAGGATAGGCTCCAAGTGGCAAGTGTGATTAACTAGCAACTTACAGACAAACCTAGCAAAAAAACAAAATAAAACAAGACAAAACAAAAACCAACTTTGTTGAGATATCATTGACATACACAAGCATATAAAAATATGAGTTTGTTTATTATATGCATTAAGTTAGTTAATTATATGTGTTTGAACTCAAAAACACTTTGATCTTTTCTACACACACACACACACACACACACACACACACAGAGTGAGGTTATGATCCAGTAACCCATCTTTGGTTGTATATATATTTAGTACACTTAACTGCCACAGTCTCAACTTGACCCAGCCTACTTCACACATGTTCAGGACACTGACATTTCCCTGTAGTTAGGCCTCCTGGAGAATCCTTTACCACATATTGATAGCCCTGGACCTAACCAACACTCAAAATTCAAAGAATAGTTTCTACTGAATGAATCTTTTGCACCACTGTTAGTGGGAGGCTGGATATACATCATAAAATGATTGATATATCCAAGCTAATTAATATCTCATACCTATATAGATACTATAAGGAAGATGAAAGAATGGACAGATATCAAATAACTAATCAATACTTTTAACTCTTCTTCTTGCTGTACTTTAGAAGGTGAGCATTACTCTTCATACAGATGTGCACAGATGTGCTCTCTGGCACAAATACCTTATACTTCTGACCCATGGCCACAGGCCTTACTGCAGTGCTACCTTGGAAATAGAAAACTAAGTATTTGTAAGAAGCTGCCAGTGGCTTGTATTTGGGACAGATCCCCTAGCTAGTAAGCTACGATCCTGAGGTAATTTCTGTGAGCACTTCAGAGTTGCCCTGCAGGACTGGGCCCTGGCATCTGACATGGTCATCTTGGATTACACTACCTCCCTAGTCTCACCACCTTCTTCACTCACCATGTATACTGCAGCCATATCCTAGATAAACTACACACCCATAAATCCTTGTCTCTAACTCTACTTTGGAGAGAACTTGAAACAAGATGAGTGGAAAGCCTATGTTCATGATACCTGGTATACAATCCCTGCCCTTTGGTGATGATTACCTTGACTGCCCACTAGAGAAACAGTAGGAGGCATCACCAAGCTCCAAGGGAGACCAGCTGATGACCACTTTCATCAGCTGGTGTTGCCTGCCAAAGGCTGGATGAGGGCAGGCAGGGTGTCTGTGGCTTCCTGAATTACACAGTCTCATGGCAAATATAGGTCAGGTCAGAAAGAAGTGCAGAGCTCCAGAGCAGGATGGAGGTGCTGGAGTACCTGAAACAGTAAGAGTGTGAGAGGGAAAGGAGTGGATGGCAGCTTGGAGCAGCCCCTTCACCAGCCTATGAGGTGAAGCCTGCTTGCCCTGCTCAGAAAAGCCCTTTTTACTGCATGTGACAAAGTGTAAGATTACAAATAAAAACCGGTCATATTGAATGAGAATATATATTAGAACATTAGAAAACAAGTTTGTAATACTAGCTCCGCGATTCCTCATATAACTTTCACTTTGTTTTGTTATTGTTTGTTTTACTTTGTATTGTTTACATACATGTTCTCTTATGTGGCCCTAGCTGGCCTAGAACTCATGATGTAGATCAGGCCAGCATCAAACTCAAGAGATCTGCTGAATTCTCTGAGATGATTAAAAGTGTGCGCAACCATACTCAGTTCCATATTTAAACTTAAGGTCACAAATGATGTCCTGCAGACTACCCTAGCACCAAAGCAATGTGGCAGAGCTGTATCAGTAGAGTGGAGTGGAGCACACTCTCCACATCCGTGTATCCTGTGCCACAGATCAACCAACTACCATTGAAATATTTTTAATGTTCCTGTGTGCAGACTTTATCATTCCCTAAACAATACAGCATGATAACTATTTACATATCATTTACATTTTAGGAGAAGTTATGAGTCATGATATGCAAATACCATGCCATTTTCCAGAAAGGACTTGAACATGCCCATATGGTATCCTAGAGATCCCAGATTCAATCTCTCATGGACACCAAGGGACAACTTTAGATGAAAATTTGCATTGGCAGCTGGGGCTGAGGTCATGCCAACATTACCATAGTTTGTGACATCTTGTTTGAAGGAAATGCTAAATCCTAGTTAGAGGCTCATGAACTTGAAGTCTTTTGTTTTGTTTGGTTCTTATGCAAGTTCATAGACCCAGAATCAATAGGACCCTAAAGTCAGGGTTAGTGGCACTGTCCTAGATCAGCTGTACTGAAAAGGTCATCTGTACTGAGCTGGTTCTCTCTCTGTTCTCTAGCCCTGCATGAATTCCCCAGGGACATCTTCTCCAATGAAGACCGGCGACAAGGAGCGGTGGTCCTCCACGTGCTCTGTGTAAGTAGACCCTCTTGTGCCTTTGCCTGCAGGGCTTGAAGGACAGAGGTAGGTAGACAGTGGAAATGCCCACAGAGGCTCCACTCCTGCCTGCCCACCTACCTGGTAACAGACCGTCTCCAAGTGTGCATCTCTTAAAGACTGGCTGGCAGACATCTGTATGTAGTCTTCTCTTGTTTTAGTGCCTGAGAGTGAACTCTCAAGTCACATTTTCTTCTAACTAACCTGATCCTTCCTGTGCTCACACAGAGCCATTTGAGGGGAAAGGTGAAGCAATTTTGCAACCAGGTGGAGCATGTGTCATAGTGTTCCCCCTTACTACGCTTTATTTTCATCTATGTAATCTGTTGTTATCTGGTTACTTTTTCACTGCCTGTCAGCTTCCCTATGGGAAAGTAAGCCCTATGAGAACAGGGACTTTGTTTGGTACCTGGCTTCATTTTCACACTCATTCTTGGCACATAGTAGGGACAAAGTATTTGCTCAGTCATCAGACTCAGTGATGACACCCAGTGCCTAGCCCTTAATAGGTGATCAACTATAGCTTGTGCCTTCCTCTGCTTTTGTAGTTCACACCATTGTCCTGCATCATTGTCTAAAGACACAGTGGACCTAAGGGCTTTGAGGTGTGTGTGTGTGTGTGTGTGTGTGTGTGTGTGTGTGTGTGTGTGTGTGTGTGTGTAAAGGTATATCTAAGGAAATGGCTTCAGAACAAGAAAACTCCAGCCAAAGTCTAGACAAGGCATGTTACTGCCTCAAAACATTCTTACTGCCACCTTCTTTATTTTTATTTATTGCTATGAAATAATAAAACTCCCTAAACTTAGTGAGTCCTGTTCATATCCATTGTTGTTAGGCTCTCCGTGTCAACCATTTATAAAGAACATGGAGGGAACCCTTCTTCATGTGGCTGGCGTGAGTTAACTTGGGTGGCTTATGCTTCCAGAGGGCTTCTTCACACTCAGGTTTGAGGGTGAGCTTTGCTGGGCTCCTCTAGAACCATCAACCAAAGCTCCTTCATTCTTCATGTGTTCTCTGCAGTGGAGTTGTCTCCAAAAGTTGGGGTTCCACATGAAAACCTGGACTCTAGAATGGGAATGACTAAGGCAAACAAGGAAGAAGTATTATGATCTTTAGAACTTGGCCTCAGGAGCCACACTGTATCATTTCGTTGTATCAGTTGTAGTCATAAGCCCACAATGGTCCAAGAAAGAGGACCTAGCCACTAATTTTCGATCTATACCTACAGGTTATCTGTAGGCATATTCTGGGCTCTGGATTCACAGCAGGCACAAGTTTGAGACACTGAAGTCTTTGTTTTGCACATGGTTTCTGACAAGATGGTTCACTTCTCTAGACCCTTGAGTCACTTGAGCTGACCCCCTTCCAGAAAAAAGCAATTAACTCTTCAACTCTTTTTCTACCACACTCCTACCTGGGAACAAAAAGCATGAAATGTTTTCTTCTAGCAAAAACTGTCTCTAAAAACATCAAATAAATAAGAATCCTGGAAAGCTGGCAGTCCCCCCTGCCCTTCCAGAGAGTCATGTGCACTGAGCAATTAATGTGGATGCCATCGTCGGCACCACAGAGGCTCCACTGTCACAGGGCTGAGGCGTCCCAGGCACTGAGTGGGATCCAGACTTCCCCAGCAGCTAACAGAAGCCTGCTGCTTTGACATGTGAGATATGAGATTCCTGGTGTTGGCCCAAACAGCGAGGGTTTTCCTCCTCCCACAGAGGTGCTGCTAGCTGCATATGGCAGGGCCCTCCTCTCTAACTCTACCTTCCCAGCTGAAGGTCAAGTGTCCTGAATTTCCTTTACCTTTCACAAGGCCAGGCAGGTCACTCAGAAAGGCTCCTATTACCTGTGTCAACAGTTCCAGGCTGACATGAAAACAAAGTGGACACCACATGCTATTACAGTAAACATGCCATCCTTACAAGAATAGACATGAGTCCACAGATTAACACTTTGTAGTCCCTAATATAGAATTCTTTTTTTGCCCCTGTCCTGGGCCCTGCACTTTAGAATTTAGGCAAGAAATCCAGAGATCAAGGTCAGTGCCCATTCTTTCAGGACACTGCTCTACAATGCATAGAGTAGAATTATCTACCCATATAGCTTGTGGTTGTTTGAATGAGAACGGTGTCCCGTTGGGCTCACCATGTGTATGAACTCTTGGACCCTGTAGTTGGGTGGCACTGTTAGAAAATGGAGTCTTGCAAGAGGAAGTGCATCACTGGAGGTGGGCTTTAGAGTTCATTCTCTCTGCTTCCTGTCTATGGTTGAAGATGTAATCTCTCAACTTCCTGCTCTGCCCACCTCCTGCCACTATGGATCTCTCTGAGAAAGCATAAGCCCAAATCAATTCTTTCTTCCTTAATTTACCTTCGGTCATGGTCTTTTATTACAACAGAAAAGTAACTAATATTTCATCTCAAGATGGCTGCCAAGATCTTCAGTCTCCTTCCAAGGATCCTAATCTTAGAAGAGGGAGACGCTGATGTATCAACCTTGAACTTGCCACCTGTGTTCCACATGGGTGTAGCACAGGGCAGAGGCAGGTGGGCAGAATGAGGGGAAGGTCTTTCTATATGGCCAAAGAAATGGCCTTTTGATATAGCTGCAACGTCAAGGACCACCTCTGACCCACTGGAGACTCTGCAAATATGCCTCATGAGGGAAGCCTTTCCATCCCATTTGGCTCATGAACAACATGAGTTGTATAGTCATTGCTTGCTCAATTCAGGACAGATCCTCTTATCCTCACTTACTTTACATATTACCCAGTGTATTAGTCAGGGTTCTCTAGAGTCACAGAACTTATAGGTAGTCTCTATATAGTAAGGGAATTTGTTAATGACTTAGAGTCTGTAGTCAAACTTCCCAACAATGGTCAGCAGCTGTGAATGAAAACTCGAGGATCTAGCAGTCGCTTAGTCCCACAAGGCTCGCAGGTAAAGAAGATTGAATCTTCCCTCTTCCAATGTCCTTATGTAGATCTCCAGCAGCAGGCACTGCCCAGATTAGAGGCATGCATACCACCACACCTGAAACTTGTGTCTTCCAGACGCAAGATCTAGATCACAGGTGAGCCTTCTAATTCTGGATTGTAATTCACTCCAGATATAGTCAAGTTGACAATCAGAAATAGCCACTATGCCCAGCAAACTTGGCTTGCTCAGGAAATTTTCGGTGAACACCTCGGGATGTAAGAATAATTGCTATAAGGGCAAAGGGTGTTTTAGGGTCCAGCAGTAACAGATGAATACACAGGTCAAGACTTTAAGAAGTTGAAGGACTTGTACATCTAGGAGCATGACCTGAGCTAGAAGTTTGGTAGCACTTGGCTGGGTCTCTCTGGGTGGGTGAGCAATAGCTTTACCCTGCATGAAGTCAGTATGTTGTGAGGACTACTGCCATGGATGGAACCTGACAAGTTCAAAGTGCTAACCATGGTCTGTTCTGTCTGCTGAGCTGGGTAATGGGGTTGTGGGGATTCAGCGCACCTGGAAGAAGCAGAACTGAAGGATGTGGGTAGCAGTGAGTACACAGGTAAGATGATGGAGAGGTCATAGAACTCACATGGAAGTTGCCATGGTGACTTAGAGGTTGTACTGGAGGAAGCCACTGTGCATCCCCCTACCCGTCAGCTTTATCTCCTTGCTTAGGGTTAGGGATCAGAGTAGACCTCTCTCCTGCAAGTTGAGAATGTTCCAGCAAGGTCACAGAAAAAGGCCTAAGGATATGTGGGAGAGTCTTCTAGGAGTCCCAGATATGAAGAAGGATATCCCGGGTCTGGTGCAAATCCATCTGAAAGTACCAGAGCCTAGTGTGCCCCAATCCATGTCAGAGAAGTCTTGTCTTCTGCCAATGGGTCTCAGTAGACATATCCTGTCACCCTTGGCTGTCCTAGGGATAGGGCTATATAAGACTGTTCTTTCCATCAAGTTAACTAGCTATAATCATAGGTCTCAGGCATGTGCTTTCAGGGCCTCTTGTGAAACCCAATCATACCTATAATCACATGTACCCAAACCCACACTGCCTATTGCAGTGTACCACAGGTGTTGCTTTCTATACAATGTCTATAGTCTTTGGCCCAAGTTTGTACAGGTCTATGGATACAGGTGACCCCCACCACCACCAGCGTAAACTCTTAAATCTTAGCTGTCTGAGCTTGCTTCTATTGTTCTGTCCTGAAAAGACCTCTCTTTGGTGTGTGGTTTGCGGGATACAAGGCAGCCCTTTTTGACTCAGTTGCTGAATACTGCAACTCCAATTTCCCCCTTGGATCTTTTTGGTTTAGAATACCTAAATCCTGAGATTGCACTTCAAAAAGCATTTCTATTTCTTCCGACTGTGTGTGTGTGTATGCCTCCCCTGCAAGTGGGCAACTCCAGCATCTTTACAGTTTTAGTCAACAGTGAATATCCCTAAGAGAGCACATGTGTCTTAGAAACCCTTTGTTATTCCATCTTCCCTAATGCTGAGGTGTTAGAAATAGGATTTCCTGTGTCTGAAGAAATCTGTGTCCTTTGTGAACTCATTGAGTCTGCCCCAAATAGAGAAGCCTATGGATTATTTTCTAGGGCTGTGATTGTTTGTGGTTTATAAATACCTGACAAATTTTTTGATAATTATCCTGCCTGACATGGAAAGCTGAATCTCTGGGATGATCAACCAAACCAGGCATTTTTTTCTCTGCCAGGAGAGGGAGAAAAACTGTAAACAATCAATACTGGAGATTCTCAAAATGAATTTGGGAAGCCACCTCTCTTTAGTGGATTAAACTCCTCTGCATACCTTGTCAGCTTTCAAAAGTACCCTTCATAAGTGTTAAGACTCCGTATCCCCCTTTAAATGTAGCTCCTCTTTCTCCACAAACTGTTCTCCTGTTCTCTCTCTCTCTCTCTCTCTCTCTCTCTCTCTCTCTCTCTCTCTCTCTGTGTGTGTGTGTGTGTGTGTGTGTGTGTGTGTGTGTGTGTGTGTGTGTGTGTGAAGTATCACACATGGGAAAGTGAGTCTGTCCTTTGTTAAGGCAACTTTTTATTAAGTGAGATTGAGAATTGGGCTGCGTACTCATCCAGCAGCCTGTACCTGGCAACTGGATTACCCAGAACAAAAACCTCAATGAGTGGGCTATTGGAACTGCTCAGTGGTAAAGCAAGGTGCTGGGTGTGAGCCCAAGGGCTGTAACACAAGCAACTGAAAGGACACATCATTGAGAATGTTTTAGACTGAGTGTTTTCAGTCTAGACCTGGACATACTCCAGGAGTTTCATAGGAATCTCGGGGGGATGCCCAGAAAGGAATCTTCCTCCACTGAGCTGCTAGGCTGTACACCAGTCAGTGCTGTCATCACTGTGACCGAATACCAAAGAGAAACAATTAGCTGACAGTTTCAGGGGCTTAGACCATCATAGCAAGGAAGGTAGGAGATAGAATGATGGGTCAGCTTATATCATTGGGGGAGAGAGGTGAGGGCAGAGATAGACAGATACTGGGGAACTGGGGCCCTTGTATAACTCTGAAGGGCATACCCCCATTGATTACCATTTCCCAGGTAGGCTCCACATCCCAAAGTTTCCACAACCTTCCAAAATAGTACAAGTGGTACTTGGCTCTGGGAACCAAGTGTTCAAAGACATGAACCTATGGAAGATATTTCATACTTAAATCTTAATTGAGAAACTGCCATCTGGACCCTTCCTGCTGGCCTCTCAAGACAGCAAAATGGATGTGTGGTCCCTAGAGGGGATGGATCTCTCCCCTTCTGCCTTAGCCTATTCTATCCAGTAGTAGGAGTCTCCTTGTCCTCATTCAAGTGTCCAATGCCCTTTAGGAGCTCATAATAAAGGGTGTAGGTTCCATACACAGCAGGCCATCCTGGAAGTCAATACAGGATCTTGTGCTGGTCCATCAAACCAAGACTTCTGCAGATGAAGGCCCTTCAGGAGTGGTAAGGAAGACTACTGACATCACTCCTTTGTCATCCCCATGTGATGCTTCACAGGTTTGAGTCTAAGGATGGTGGTCTTCATTGCCACGTTCACCTGCTAGCCACATTTTTTCTCCCCCCTTAAGCTCAGGAAGTTAATATTGTCAACGGATCAGGGAAACCTACACTGTATGAGCCCATCTCCGCTCTCCCTTATTCTTTCACTAGCTTCTAAGTTGAAGAATGGGCTGGTTCCAATCTTAGGATTCTACTAGGACCTCACGTTGTTCCCCAAAGGTGCAGAAGAAAGCAGTGCATTGTCAATAGGAGCCTCCAGGATAGATGCGATTGGATGTCATTGAGTAACAGGAGGGACCACCCACATACCATCTCCCTCTGATCTCACCCTCAGAGCTAGCTTCCTTAGTGTTCAGTGTTCTCACCCCAGCTTAGGTGATGTGCTTCTCATCTTCCCACGCAATCTGTGTTCTTCCTGAAGACACGTGACTTTGCTTCCATTCTGGCCTTGGCTTCCTGGTGTATTCTTCTGACTGCCTGCCCTATTGCTCACCACCTCCCAGCACTAGTCACAACCTCTGTAGCTCACTTTTCTTCTCACATGGCTATGATCACCAGCCCACGTAAATTTGCCTCATCTAAGTCAGGTCACCAACTCTTAATCAAGAAGCTTCCCTCCAGAAGCCTGAGGCATGACACAGCACCAGAAGAGGATGTTTTAGCCCTACCCTACCCGCAGCTACCTGCCAAATTAAATGCACAAATGGATTGAGCTTCATTCTTAAAGAAGATGGAAGATGGAGGAACCTCTGAAGGTACTCTTGTCCCCAACAAGAATAACCTTATTTCTACCTTATATTTCCCTTTTCATTCTTTGTGGAAAGGAAACAACCTTGCTCTGGAAGGGACTTGCAAATACATGGTATTCTCAATTATTTCTGCTGTTTATTTTAGTATCTGAAAGATGATTCCCTGAAACATGTTCCTCTGAGCCTAGATAGTTTTGGGGATGACATCAACCAGTTATCAGGGGCAGAATAGCTGGGGTTCTAGCAGGTGGTAGAGATGGCGCCTTTCTCATCTTCCAGTTCCCCTAACACTTTAAAGGACTTATCAGAGCTCACATGACTTCCCAAGTCTGGTGCAAAGTCTGTGCTCTCTATGGTAGCCACTGGCCACACATGGCTACTGAGCCCTCGAGGTATAGCTAATATGAGTGAGGAACTGGATTTTTGTCTGTTTTACTTAGTTTTAACTAGCATTAATATGAAAACCCATATATGGCTAGATGTTACCCTGAACAGCCTAAGTGTGAATTCTCATACAGCATCTAGCCTCCCTTCTCATGTTTTCTGCTTGATATGATAAGGTTAGATCTCTCCCTAGCAAAGAGGCTCTGCTTTTCTACTTGGTCCTCTCAAGGGAGGGTCCTGAACTTGGTCATCTCAGGAGGAAGGGTCCAAAGGTGGTACTACTTAACCATCAGGCTTATAGAAACCAGGATGTAAGGTACTAGAAAGACAGAAATAGGAGATAGGAAATATGTGGTATCAAATATTTAGTGATTTAGAACAAGTACCCTATGTCTCCTAGCACACAGTAGGTGTTCTGTGAGGGTTAGAATCTTAGGCCTTTACCTTCTCCTTTCCCCATGTCCTTTGGAAGGTGGTATAACCTATGTGGTATAACCTGTTATAGTCAATCTCCTGCTGTACAACAAGAGCCAGATCATTCAGGCAAAGCTACTTCTGCTTATAAGAGAAAGGACAAAGTGTCACAGCAGATCTCTCTACATGGGCCTTTCTTTTAAGCCTAGGCCTCAGAAGCAAGAGGTAATGCCATTTTCAGAAAAAGAAGTTAATTTTTTTAATTGACAAATAGTAATTAAGTGTATATATCTATGGGGCATTATACAGTTTTGACACATTATGGAATGATCAAAAGTGGGCTAATTAACATAGCTGTCATTTTACACACTTAAATTCTCTTTGTGTTGAGAATACTAAAGTGTAATTATTTAGGAGTTGTGTGTGTACCTCAGAAGTAGAATGTTTGCTTAGTGTACATAAGGCCCTGGGTTCCACCCTCAGTACCACCAAAAAATATAAGTAAATAAACCCATTCATTACAAAGTGGAAGTATCTAAAGACTCCACCAGAAAACCGTGGAAAGCAACCAAATGAGCTCTAAAGTCACCGCTTACAAACATCAACCTGCAAAAATGAGTAGCATTTCTGCACAGAAGCAACCAGCTCTTCCAAAAGACATTTAGAGCACAGTCCTATTTGTGGGACTAATAAACTACTTAGGAATGCATTTAGTCAAAGGGAGTTTTGAAACTGAAAAGAACCTGCGTGGTCTGGTCAGAAAGGTCCTAGCCACAACTCACTCTCTGGACAGACGTGTTTAGTTAAGGGATTCTGCCCTGGATGAGAAAAATGATTAAAGCAGCGTGTGGAATTTGCTGTTTACTCTTGGAAAAGTGTTGAGCAGGGCCTTAATTTGTCAGTGTCAACACGGAACTAACACTGGTATCCAGCGAGGAGGATTAGCACAAGGAGGGCAAACTACCTTCCAGCAGCTCTTGTCATTCCCTCCCCTCCTTGCTCTTGAGTCTTAATTCAGCAGGCTCACTGGGCCTTTGTCTCCCCAGAGACTGCAGGGTCCTTCCCCAGACCCCCTGAGCTGATGACAAAGCCTGGTGGTGAGAGGTTACCCTTTCAATGAAGCCTACCTGAGTCTCAGTCCTAGCCTTTCTACTTACCAGCTGGCGATCATGGACAAACTGGTTTTGCCTTTGTAGACCCTCAGTTTCCTTGTCTGTCACTGAAGACAGACGTGACACTCAGCTCCTTCGGCTGTGTTGGAGGGTACCTGCAAACATGTTCAACACTCTTGGCAGAGTGTCTGATACTAGCTAGAACACGCCCCCTACCTGTATCTTCTAAGTACTGCTAGTTGAGTGTGCTCTCCCAATCACTAACCCCCTCCTCCCACACACACGCTCCCATGCACCCCTGCAACTCTGAGCTTTTTCTGGCACCTAAATTCCAATCTTCTAGAATCCAGGACAGCTTCTAAGTAAGTTCCAAAAAAATCAGCAGCCCTGGAAGGAGCCTTTGAAGGGGGCTTTGGTGGTAGATAAATATTTCAGTTCCACCGGGCTTCAGTTGGACTAAGCATGTGCCATGTTCTACCTTGTCTCCTCCTGGGACCCAGCAGAATAAGCTCTTGCCATCACCCCAATATCTCACTATCAGCCTTTACTATCACCCTCTTTTCCCAGACCAGCTTCCCAGCTCTCCAACTCCCATTCTCCACCTCCCCCCCTCAACCCCTACTCCCACCATTCAGTAATATATGTTGGAATTTTAGTATCCAGTCCTGCTTCTGAGGCTCCAGGCCACTGGGTGTGGCCTACTATTTTTATGCAAATTACCACCCACCCACCCCCCTCAGACTATAGGAGATACAGAAATTGACTGTCCCATAACACGCCACTGGGGTTCCCCCTTTGGCTTCTAAGTGTCATTAATAAAATAATTGAGAATGAACTCAAAAGAAAGCTCAGGGGCAATTTTATTAAAGTTAGAGAGAAAAACACTAGTACAGGCTAGTGCAGGCTAAGTGAACATCCCAGCGGCCACCAGGAGGGAGAGAGAAATGTCATGCCTTTTAAGTGAGCCATAGGAATAGAAATAGAGACATCTCACTAAGGAAGGAGAATGCCCCTCAGAATGGAAGTGGGCTAGTGACTGAGGAATGTGCCCCCAAAGCCTCTGGCCTTTCAATTTGGGGGAGGGGGTTCATTTTGTTTTGTATTTTGTTTTGTGTTTTTTAAAACCACCCCCTCCCCTTGCCTCTTTGCTTTGTAGTTCATGGACTTTTTTTCCCTAGGTGATGCAAGGGTGAAGGGACTTCCAATCCCCCTCTGCAAAGTGGCTTCTTTCATATATTAATCTTGATTCAGCTTTTTCCCAGCCCTACTCCCCTGTCGCAGGAGGAAAGGGTCTGCTGTAAATTGATATCTCTCTCTCTCTCTCTCTCTCTCTCTCTCTCTCTGCTTCAGCTCAGGTCCTGACACCCCCCCCCCAGGCAACACAGAAAAAAAGCACTCAGAGAAGTGAACTTTAGACATAGTTTTAAACTTCATTTTCTGAGAGCCCAGGTGGACGCAGGAGAGAGAAAATAAACAGCCATTGGCTCGTTCTTCTGCAGTAAGGAGCTTGCACAGTGCATTGATGCCAAACGTTTACAAACAAAGAGCAGACACCTATAGCGTGGTAACTGCTGTTTTTCATATCATCTGACTTCTGTGTTGCTTGGTCTACCTGCTTCCCACTGAAATGGTGTATTTCTAATTTACTGTTGTTGTAAATAAATTTGATCTGTGCTCCTGTGAGGCTATGGCCAATCCTGACAGAAGTCATACAATAGTTCTCTGTTGACTCCGGTGTATAAAAGTACTTTCTCCCACAGAAAAGTATGAACACAAAGGCTACACCAACAATAGAGTACTGCCATCTGGACTTATCATATTTTATCACTTAAAGAATTAGCCTTTAGCAGATATTCAAAAAATCACTTTGAATCGAATAATCAAATTCAGTAACTTATGAGGAAACACCCATGTGTTTTCAATGCTGTGCTCCATAGTTTTTGTTTATTGACAGTAAATTCTTGACTCTTCTGCTCTCTGGAAAACCTCAGTACAAGACTCATGTTTATAGGCCTTGAGACTTTAAAACATGCTATCCAGCAGGAGCTGTGGTTTTTGTTCTGTCTTTTCTTTACCAACCCCACTACCCTGGTATGAAACATAATACAAGTAATGGTTTCTTGTGTGACTTTAAAAAAAAATCTGACCACATAGCAAAGAATTTTCTGCACCCCAAGAACCCAAAGCAGAATGTATTTCAAAGTTAGTTTTCCCAGGCATCATTTCTTCTTCCAGCTTTGCAGGGAAGAAGAGCTCCTGCAGCTAAGAGCCCTGAGATGAGGGATCCAGGGCAGGCATTTCCTTGGGGATGGGTGGTCCCAGGAAGTGTCCTCCCAGGAGAAGGCATATAGTGGTGGCAACCAAGAAAGAAGGTACAGTAAAGCCAGGCATTGCTGAGCAGACCAACTGGAGGGCCACCCTGTTATAAAGCTGGCATGACAGTTGAAGGGTACCAATCTTGTTTGTCCCAAACTGGGTATGCGGAGAATAGAGCACTAATATTCATGTCCCCACTGACTGAAGCTGCCTTACCTCGATGTATTTCCACTCAGCCCCACAGCTACGGGAGGTAGGCAGGCTCTGAAGCCTTCATGCAAATGGACAGTTAATATTGTGTTGGGATGCTCAGAAACATGACTGTCCAGGGATGATGATGGCCAAAGATAAGACCTGCTACAACATAGTCCAGATCTTTCTAACAGGGCTGTCCAAACTGGAGTACCTGTCCCACACCCTGGGTTCAGCCCGCAGAAAGCAGGTGATTTCCTCCAGATCTTCCTGTTCCATGTATCATAAGTATAGAGTCGGGAAATACTCTATGCCCTAGAATACTTTATGCCCTAGAATCCCTTGAGGCCAGTTGTTTGGGCAGACTCTCACATTCCACACTGTCTTAGGGGTAAAGAAGGAAAAGATGGCATGCCTTTCATGAAGTGAGCGGTGGGGAGTCTGCAACCCCCTAGTTCTGACACAGACACATAGACGCAGATGGAAGAGCTGTCAACACCCTCTTCAGGTGTGTGATATGATGTCTTGCTGGCCATTCCCTCCCAGACAGTTTCTCTCCTGTTCAGCCTGCATGTTTCCTCTCCTAATCCATGAGCTGTGAATAGTAGGGATCTCACCTCATCCTAAAACATCTGTTCCCTTCAGTGCGCTTCCTCCAGCCCTGTGTCTTACTTTGTAACTCAGAAAATACCATTTTTTTCTACCACCATATGCAGTATTAGTGTGGGGGTCAGGAGCGCTGTGCTATGCGATTCCTGCCTGACCTTTAACACTGTAGACATCAGTTTCACATTCCTGGGGAGCTCATGTGTTGAGGCATGTCCTTTAGTCTGTTCAGCTTCTTTACTGAGGAATTAGGAACCACATCCAAAGGAGCTGGTGGGGGAAAAGGACATTGGGAGTAACTGCCAACTACCAGTTCCTCTACCGCCATGGGATGGGGCCCAAGATAGGCCCTCCTTGTCCACTGTCATAATCGCATCCATTCACTTGACTAGGGATGGCACTCTTAGTTGGAGAGACTTATTTCCCAAGGTTCCCTTGACCACTTCTGAAGTTGTTGCAGATAGATCCCTTGATAGCATGCTCTTTTATTCTACTAGAAACCACCAAGCATAAATGCTAATTAGGTCCAAAGGTGGCCCTCACTATCAGGCCCATCTTTGCTTCTCCTGACTTATTCTGAGAATACTGTCAGGCTGGCTCCCCACTGCTTCCCCTGTGATTCCAAAGGTAATCATGGGATCTGCCTTGTCAGCTACTTCATTAGCATTCTGATTGCTGTTGTTTTGTGCACAAAGGTGGAAGCCTGCAGATTTCCCTCCCTTCTAGAGCTTGTTAGAACTGCCTTTCCTTGCTGTGACCATGGGGATTCGGCAGAGGTATAGTTTTGGCAGTTAGCATAATGCTTCTCAGCATCCAAAGCTGTAACAGAATCAGCCATCTTGGCGGCTGCTGAGCCCTCCCATCCTCTTCTGGACTCAGAGCCAAGTATATTTGATTTCATCACCTTGGTTTTACAGTCTGATTGGGGAAAGACAACTTACTGTCCTCTAAAAGGGAGATCATGGAGGACAATTTTAGGCTTGTGCTTAGAAGAATGTGCATGTCACACGTACATACATGTTCATCTATAGTACTGTGACCTTTTTGTGAAACACACAGACAATAATTTTAGTGTATGAAAAATAGCTCTATACATGCATGTATGAGGGTGTGTGTGTGTGTGTGTGTGTGTATGTGTGTGTGTGTGTGTGTGTGTGTGTGTGTGTGTGTTTCCCTTGGCAACACAAACAATTTTTCCTGGATCTGCAGATCCACATGGAGTCAGGATATAATCTGAAATGGAGCTGTAAGGTTTAAAAGACAAAAAAGCTTTTATTCTCCCTGCAAAACTCTATGCTTTAGCCTTGCCATCTCAGCATTGGGTTGCTTGGGCTGGAAACTTGTAAGTCAGGATTGATTTACTTCCTGTCTTCCCACAAAACAGTAGGTTCTATGTATCGATCCCATCTCTTTCTCTAGTTCTATTGGCCTGGCCCATGTTCAGGCCACTGCCATCTCTTCTGGGTCACAGTGAGAGTGAATAGTGGCAATATTTCACAAAGAAATCCTGTGCACTTTAAAAGCATTCCTAAGAATCATAACTATGTGGTCTGGCCCAGGTCTCCAACTTCATTTATAGTTCCTTGACCTTCCACTTATTCCTGAATCACACTCTCTTTGTCCTACCTTAGACACCTGGGCAACTTCCATTCCTTTGATTCTCCTTTAACTCTGAGGGCTACCTTGTGTGCTTTGAGACACATGACCCAATTCTTGCTTTCATAAGAAACCCTCATCAACAGCCAAACACTTTTCCCTACTCTTTGCCCTAGTGGCAAGGGAATCCAAATTTTCTATGCTAAAAATGGCAAAACAACAACAGAAAATTCTGTGTCCCTTCCTATAGTAAATAGACAAGTCAATTTGGGAAGAAATCTGTTCAAACCAGAAAAAGCCCAGTATGACTAAAGACATGATGTACTGTGGCACTCCTCATAAGATATGCGGGCCCTCACCAGAAAGAGTGTCAGAAAGGAAGTAGAAAGCTGTTCTGTGAATATGTTCATATGGGCTTGGTTTAGAGATTGTGTTGGCATGGAGACATAGCATGAAAAGAGAAGGAAGAAGGTGTCCTGAACTATAAGTTGTGAGCAGACAGCCCTTCTTTTCTATCTGATCTGTCTATTAACAAGATACAACAAAATTACATCTGCTGGGCATCCAGGAAAGAATCAATCTCTCTCTCTGTGTCACTGTCTCTAACTCTGTCTCTGTCTCTCTCTATGTGTCTCTCTCTGGTGCTGGAATCAAATTCAAAACCTCATGCATATTAAGAAAACATTCTCCTACTGAGCTATATATCCATGCTGCTTGAAATGTCTTCAAATCAACTGAGTATCTTTTTTAAGGGTCTCTCTCTCTCTTTTCTTTGGGGTACAGTTCTGATAGTAAACCCATTCGCTAGAAGAGAAAAAACATGGTTGTGAGGATATTAATTCTGTTGGTTTCTGTGATAGCTCATGGTGATGCGTCTTTCTGTTCCCACTGGCTAGTTCCATGACGATGATCAAGACTCCTGCCCTTTAGGATCTGGGTTTCTCTACCTGTAAAATAAAGAAAATATTCCCAAGGCCCAGGCAAATTCCACTCATGGTTTATACAGTTGAAAAAGAAAGGTTCTGGTCACCTAAATACCCCATTATTAGACAACTTTGACCTGGCAGGATTCATCAGAACACAACCCCTCAAGAGGCTTGAGTCCTAAAAGCACAGCAAGAGACTTCATATTGCCCAACATCAACTCCCCAGGCATCATCAGGGATCTTAAGCACTCAGGTACAGCCAGCAGACCCAGAGGAAAGGCCCTATGCCTTTTTGTTCTGAGTAGATGGACACATTCCCAAGGCCCGGAGGCAGCATGACCAGTACAAGCAGAGCAAAGGCTCTTAGCTGTATGGTGTAATGAGCAGGACTTTTATCACAAATAAGAAGCATTGCCAAAATTTAATAATAATCTTGAAAGCTAGAAGAAAATGCTGGCCAATGCTTCACTCTCTTTGCTGTGACCTTCCTTCACATACTGCAGTTCCAGTTTCATCATCTCTATACTGGTCTACAGGCATCAGGATAGGAGGTAAACAGAAAGGGCTACAGGTTTATTGTCCCTCTATGAACTCTGCCTAAACCATGTGTCTTCGGCTTCACTTAATAGCCACAAAGCACCTAACAATGCATCAGAAAGCTTCCTAAAGTTTCCAGAATAAACAAACAAGCAAATAATTAGAAATGTATCTCTCCTATGAGATACTTATAAGGGAGAGAAGAATAAAAATAAATGTGGCTAATGGAATTATGTGTATCAATACCTCAAGTGTAATCAAGTAAAGAAATATCAACTGAGGTCATTATAAATGAGTGAGTAGGCAGAATACAAACCAAAAAAAAAAAATGGGCCTATGACACAATTCTCTCTGTCAATGAGTCTTCCCTCTCCCAGTTAGAAGATGGAAATGTTATCAACAGGAGGTTTCAGATCTCTAGGCAATGACATGGGTGCCTGTTGTCCTATCCTGCTGCTTATGACATCTCCTATTTTTCAGAGGAATAATTAAGGCTCAGGTAGGTCAAATCACTTCTTCCCTGTTGTGTGGACATGATTTGGTCCTTATAACTACAGAGATGGAAACTAAAGCACAGAGAAATTGAGCAAGATCAGGTAGACCAGATGCCTTTCTTGGCTCACTTACATTCCAAGGAGGAGAATTGCTACCCTGAACCCCAGTTACCTCTCAGGTTTTGGCTCTGCCCAAAGCCTTGACTCTTATCTGAGTAGCAGGCTATATGAAAGACCAGGAGCCCAGAGTGATGGTGTCTATAGGGCTCAGCCAATTATCTGTTAGACTCACTTGTCTGAGATTCCGGAAGCCATTGGATAGCACTTGTGATAATTACAGAATCCCCACATATCTTGATGAGCAACAGCTACATAAATAGCACAACTTGGTATTTACAAGTGCCAGTTTTCTGCAAATATAGAATGTTGGCAGTTACTTCAGGCAGTGTGTCCAAACTTGAGAGCTAGCATTTGTCATCTTACAGCTTTTCCAAGGGAAGCATAAGGTCACTTCCACCTATGACCAGACCCGTCATGGTGTCATGGGGTACTATTCCATGAAGCAATTTGCAGTCTGAAACTTGGAGCAACAATCTTCAATCTCATTGGAGTATAGAGACTCTTTTCTGACACCCAAGAAAGTGTTTCAATTATTCTCAGCATCTGTGTAGACTTCTGACTCACTCCAAATCATCTGGAGTTCCCCAGAAAGTCTATAGGTTACAAGAGAAGCCAAAGCTCCGTTATCAGTGTAAATCAACACTTCTCAAAGTATTTTCTTGGGATGCAAGTGAAAGAAAGACACATAGGTATCATTCACAAAATAAGGATTCCTTAAAAATATACCAATGGATAAAATTAAAAAGAGTCAATATCAAGTATTGATAAGGATCTTATCTGTTCGTGGTAGAATATAAATGGGTCACTCTACAAAATCATTTGGCAGTGTAAACTGAACTTGTGCATACACAGAAACTCCATTTCTGTACATCAATAGTAGTGTGCATATAGGCACACCAAAAATACTAGAATATTCAAGGTAGTAATGCTCATAGTAGCCAGACATTGAACAATGTACAAAAAAAAAAAAATAAGCCATATTATGTTCACATAAATACTACACAGTGATATTAATCAATTATATAAAAGATAGTTGAATCCCACACAGTATTGTGGCAGGAACAGAAGACAGACTATATGATTCAGCTATAGTAACACATACAAACAGGCAGAACTTAGAGCAGTGACAGAAGGCAGCACAGTTGTCACTGTTCTGTAACTATGATAGCTAAGACAACTTGCAAAAGTAAAAAGGATTGTCTCAGCTCATAGTTTTGGAGGTTTCATTCTGAAATTAATTGGTCCATGGAAGACAGCACACCCTAGTTGGCGGTATGTGCTGTATCTAATATTCAAGATGTACCGGGACCCCACAACTTCCTTTGAGAGTATGCCCTCAGTGATTAGAAGATAGGTCACTAGGTCCACCTCCCAAAGTCTCCATCATCCCTCTGGTAGCACTAAGCTGGGGACCAAGCCTTTAACGTGGGGGCTTTGGGAGACATCCTGGAACTAAACAGAACAGTTAAGAAGATGGCAGGCCTCAGGAGTTGGTAACTGATATAGGGTCCTTGGCCATGTCCTGCTACTTTGGTTGCTAATTGCATAAGAGTATTCATATTATACTAGTATGAATTCATTCACACTGTCAACTCGTAAAATGATCAATATGCCCATTCTAATTATAAAGGAAACATGAAATCAGCCCAACACATTTCTGCTATCATGGTAGACAGACATAGAGGGTCTTGTCTGTTTCCCATCCCTTGTCATGTCTGGGCAACAGCCTTGGGTAAAAGACCATGCCACAGGTAGGGGTACTTCACATCTAGCTGGGAAGGTACATGGTGGAGCATCTGGACCATGTGCTGTGATTCCACAGTCCACCTATGTACAATGATGATAGCTGACACACAGATGGCCCTATGATTAGCCTCTGCTGTTAGCCCCTGATCTAGTACAGATTGAACACCAAAGGCTCACAGGCCTGATGGTTTACCTGAGGGGCACAGAGTAAACCACTTAGCACAGAGTTGCACCTGGACCAGGATCTCCCAAGCTCTGGAACTTGTCTCTAAAGGATGTGGCCCTTTAGGCAGAAAGGAGATCAGCAAGCAGTGCTCCCATGAGGACGCTTCCTAGCACAGCCTGAGCTGCCCGCAGCCAAGGGAAGCCCTCAGCACATACAGTGAGCTGCTGAGCACCCATCTTAAATGCAAATGAGTTTTTCCATCTGCCCTAAATTGCAAACAGTTCATTCTAGAAGGTTCTACAAAAGCCAGTAACATGAACTCCCTCATATACAACCTGAATTCCAGCCTGTGAGGGGTAGGCCAGTGTCATGGTGAGGAATACACATCACGTGTGTTCTATGTGGGTGTGCTAATACTACATGAAGGCTGGGCAAGGCCCATTTCCCGACTTTCCACTCTGCATTTTAATCGAAGGTGCATACATGGACAAGTTTGCACTTCAGTTTCAAAATTATTCTCAGCAATGGGAAAGGAAATTGAGGGGAGGGAGAGATACAACACATCACTGGCATTTCCTCCCTTAACTGAACAGTGCTCAGAAATTTGTCACAGTCACCAAAGACCAATTACAAGGATTAAGGAAAAGAAAATCTATTTTAATAATATGTCACTTTAAACTGATTTACAGTATATAGGCCTTGAAGAAATTTTAAAACTAATGTTCTCCACTACTCCTTCCTGCTTCTTGTGAGAAAACCTTCCAAAACTATCTCCATCAGGCACTGGCGAGGAAGGTAAAGACTTGGAAGGCGGCTCCTTTAAAAGCCTCACGCACATCCAGCTCATATGTTCTTCTGATTTAGAAGCAGCTTTTTGCTCTACACTTCCTTTATAGGGAACACATTTTGCTTAAACCTTTTAGGCTAAAACCGATGATGGAATCCTTTTATACAGCAAAGAACGGCCTGCGTGAAAGACTTTACAATAATAGCTGTACTCGGGCTGCCCCAACCTCCCACCTCCAGAGTTCATGCTGGAGCTTCTTTAAAGCCCCAGGGCCCCTGGCTCACTGAGCTCTGGAAAATGGGTCTTCTGCCCCAGCCACCCTGGCAATTCTGGCTTTCTCCTTCCTTTTGCCCTTTTATGGTGAAATTAAAACTTTAAGACATTTTTTAAATTGTGAGTGTGCATGTTTGTATGCACATGAGCACACAGTGTCTGTTTGTGCACATGTGAGAACTAGTGCCCACTGTATCCAGAAGAGAATGTTGGGTATTCTGGAGCTGGAGTTATAAGCAGTTGTAAGCTGTGCATGCTGGCAACCAAACTTGAGTCCTCTGTAAGAGGAGCAATCATTGTTCTCAACCATGGAGTCATCTCTCCAGCCTCCAAGTTTGAACTTTAAAAAGCATCTGCTCAACGGCAGCCTCTCTTCCATCACCTCCCAAGCCCATACCAGTGGCTGAATTCATTTACTCACTTGTACCAAGAATAGGTGTGGATGCCCTCATCTCCCTTCCCAGTCCTTCTACAGCCAGAACCACATACCCCAAGCACCTTGGATTTAGGCAGGCTCTTAGTAAACACAGAGAGACTGCATTTGTTATTTCCAGAAGGAAATTAAAATTAAAAAAATACGATCCGAGTTGGAAGGGGGAGTGGTTGATTTTGGCTGGTTGGTTGTTCAGTTTGAGCAGAGACCAGATAGGCTTTCCACCTGTGACATTGGGAGGCTCTGGCTGCTCTTGACCCTGCTCCAGGTCCTCCCACACTCTCTGAGTTTGAGATTAGCAGCTGCAGGATGCCCTGTGGTGTATCTACCAAGCATAGGCTCCCGGACTTGCCTATGTGTTCAAGAAACAAGGATAGAAAGAGAAAAGACATCTGCCAATTACTGCCTCCCATTAGCACACATCATGAGAAAGATCCCAACCCGGAGACGGAGACGCAGCCTACGAGGATCCGAGAGACCATTCCCAGCAACATATCTGCCAATCAACAATGAACTACTTCACAGTGATAGGAATATTCATGCTGCCACCTGCAGCCAGGTGGAAAGAGGCATGGGAAACTGTAGAGAGATGAGGATCAGACAGTATCCAAACACGGTGCCCAGAAAAAGAAACAAACCTCGGGTGTGGAACATTGAAACCAAAGTGAAAATTACTCCCCAGGCTATTCAGAAACCTTAAGGATATGAAGTCTGGAGACTGTGCTTCTAGGTGTTCATTAGACACTGAAAATATAGAGTTCCCTTTATTCCCAATTTCACTTCCTGTGTTATTCAAGGACAAACATTATCCAAAAATACAAGCTGGAAGCATTAATGATTTGCTGCACAATCAAGTTATGAGGTATAAATATCAGGGTGTTTTGCAGCATGGGAAAAATCTGGAGCCATCCCACTGCATCCTGCTAGGGACATGAATCAACTATGTAGTGTATCCACGCTGTATGCGTTCCCACGCATTAGAGTCTCAGCCTTCTGGGTTAGCAGACGTTACCTTATTACTTCAGTGTTTCTGTTCAAGAGTCTCCATTTTAATGGCACCAAAGTGCAAGAGGCACGGAGTTAGTGATTTGGATTCACCATTCTTTACATGAGAAAGGCAATGTTCTTGGCTCAACAATAATCTACAGAGGGATAATTGTGGCTGGGATTGACAGGCAGTGAATGAATTCAGCTGTGAGACCAGCCTATTGCATACACTGCTAGAACACAGTGTCCAGGCAGTGACAGAATTGTCAGTCTAAGATGATGGGTTGTGGCTGCTTTGATTTAGGAACTTTCTTTGGGTTAAGGTGGCATGCCATGCCATTCCCAGCATGCAGATGGAGGCAGGGCTAACTAATCAACATTCAATTCTACTTTGAGACTGGGTTTACTGGCCAGCAGCTCTGTGGTACAAAGTCCTGGTTCATTTTGATTGGCTGCACTTGGACGCATCAGGCACAGATGATGTTCCCTGAGAGGAACTTGTTTCCTTTCTAGTTTCTCAGTCCTGCATTCCCCACTGGTTGGTTGGAGGTCTTTTCTTCAGTAGTTTCTTCAGGCTTAGTAAGAGGACACACAAACAGTGCCTATCTGTCATTTGTTATTGTACTAGGTGCTCGGGGCATAGGAGTGCCGTGAAAAGAGAACCATACTTAGAAGTGATTTGGGTAGAAGTTCTATGTTGCTTAATCCAGGAGATTAATGGAATTTGGGCATCTGATGGTAAAGGCTGAAAGCCTTATGGAAGCATCATTTGATGATGAAACTTAGGGAGGAAAACATGATGAGAACCATGAAAATGTAAGGACCTAATAAATGTAAGAAGTAGCTTGGTGGCTGTAAGCAGTCCCAGAAAGAGGAGTAACCAGATCATCATACAACCAGAGTTTTTTTTATCATACCAGTCAAATCCTCCTTTCATTCCTTTTCCCCCAAATCCTCTGCACAGTTGGTGATGTTTTGGAGATCTGACAGTGCTTATCCAGATTTGTTGCTGGGAAAGAAGCATTCTTCCTTTAGCATGGCACAGGCTTCACCATGAGCAGCAGTCAGCAGATCAGAGCTGGTGAATCTAAACTAAAACTACCGTATAAGCGAAGTAACTACTCCCATGTTATTGGAGTTCCTGGGTGGGGAAGAAAATGGCTCCATGGCTAAAGTATTTGCTGTGTAAATGTAAAGACCTGAGTTTTGATCGTTAGAGGCCATGTAAAGACCAGACACTGTGGCATATAGCTGTAATGGTGCATGGAGCTCCTTAGAGGGTGGTCAGAGGCAGATGCAGGGGGCTTGCTGGCTAGTCACTCTGCCAAAGCAGCAAGCTTCAGGTTTAGTGACAGAATGGTCTCAATAGAAAATAAAATAGATGATCGATTGAGGAATATATTCTGAATTCAACTGAATTAAACCTCTGGTCTCTTCACGCAGCCACATGGGCTATTGTCACACACACAGACACACACACACAGACACACACACACAGACACAGACACACACACACACACACACACACACACACTTGAAAGAAAGAAAAAGAAAGTTTGTTTTGGGGTTAGTGTAGTTACTTGGGTTGTGAGTTGCAAAGATGCTCTTTAGGCAGTAAATATGCTTCATAGGTCCCCATTCATGCATCTCTGATGAAAGTTAGGCAAAAATCTACCAATAGTGAAGTAAATACTGTTTGTTTGTTTGTTTGTTTGTTTGTTTCAGTTCAAGACAAACAGAAATATAATGATATGAGTGCTAAATATGATTTTGGTAAGGGTATCTGCCAGGATTTATGTTCTTACCCAGTCAGCACTGAGGCAGAAGCAGGCCTGGGTATATATGGTCCTCAGGATTTAACTAGGCAGCAAGAGCAAGATTGAACTTTGGGATGCTTTCAATAATCCAGAAATGTAGAACCATTGATGTCCCCTAAGAGGTATAAAGAACCCTGTAAAAGAGGAGTACATTGAAGGGATTTTGCCCAGATAAGTAGTATTTTAATAGGGTACCAACCCAGATCTCTATAGACTGTTTTCATAATAGAGTACCAGCCTAGATCTCTATAGGCTATATTCATATTAGGGTACCAACCCAGATCTCCATAGGCTATATTCATAATAGAGTACCAACCTAGATCTCTATAGGCTATATTCATAATAAGGTACCAACTCAGATCTCCATAGGCTATATTCATAACCATTTCATGTTAAATCTGTTTAATTGTGAAAGAAGTAAACATGACTAGCCATTGGGGAAGTCAAGGGTCAAAACAGCCAGTCCCATTAGATGGTTACCAAAGACCAACCATGGCTATACCCACTAAATAATGACTTGAGCAGTTGGTAATGAACAAAACTAGAATGGAAGGCTGGTGATGAAGAACATTTTCTTCCTGTTAGGGAAGACAGCAGTAAGGCAGGAAACTGTGTGTGTCTGGGAGCAAAGAGTTTAAGTTCCTAAAAGCCCCATGAGATAAGAAAGAATTAAGACAAGAGAAAGATGTGGTGTTCTGGGGTCCCTCTGTGACCTGACACCTATAAGTTTAAAAGGGATGAATTGTACTGTATTACAATTCCAGGGTAAGGGACAGTGTATGTGGCGCCGATAGATGCGTGTGACAGATCCAACTGTGAGAGAGATGCTCCCGTATATGAGAGACATTAAACAGAGAATTGGACTTTATTTATTCAGAGGCAGACAAATGGGTTTCAGTAGAAGGACATAACACCTTTAAAGGAGTTTGATGGTGGTCAGGAGAGGGCCAGTGTGATAGGGCCTGGGTAGGGTGGGTCTAAGTGTCATTGGGTCACTTCCCTTGAGAAAGAGCCAGAAGGAGGAGCAGAAGCTCCGAGGTCCCGGGTTTATAAATTTACAGTCCTGAGACTGATCCTGAAGGTTTCTTCAGAAGAGAAAGTTTAAGTCCTGAACTTGGTTTTGTTTCTTGTTTATTTGTTTTTTATTTTGCTGTGTGCAGAGCTTTGTCTCAGTCATGTGAACCCAGTAAATAATTGCCTGGAATGTGATAGTCATTTGCATACATATATGTGTGGTCCTTTTTAAATAAGCTAAACTTGTCTACTTGATTGACAGCCTTTGTGGGTCTTAAATAATGCTGGGCCCTCCAGCACTGAGGACGAGAAGCCTAATCTGAGGCTAATATAAATCTATTTGTAACATTAATTACTTTACTATTTAGTTATAATTTCTGATGAGCATTTCAGATCATATAGGTGGCCAAAAATTAACCTCTTCTTTTCATAATTTAGGTCACTTGGTAAGCTTTAGAAATTAATTTTGGACCCTTGGCTCTTAGGGTTTTTTCCTACCACTTACATCACCTGCAGGGATGGCTCAGCATTCTGTTGACCAGGCTGTTGCATTTTAAGTTCTGAGAACCTTTCCTCTACAGTGACCCTACTCTTTGGAGAATGCACACTAACTTCTGGGGGTCTCCATGTCCTCTCTGGTCAAGAGGACAGACCATTTACCAGAGTTGTAAGGCCCTTTACATGTGTTCCAATTGCCCACAGTAACCTGACTGGCCTGTGTCAGCAGACAAAATATTGGCTGTTCTCTAAACCCCTTACTCTCTTTGACTCTGGCCTCCAAGTATGGCTGTAAAATGCCCAAAAGCTCAGGTATACCAGTTGGAAGGAATAAATAGTGATTCAAAATGTATTTGTTTGAGAACATTTAGATAAAGTTTGACAAAATAAATAAATTGAAATTCTGTTAAGACTCAATTCTCTATGAACTTTAAATGCTGACAACTTTACAGGAAACAAGTACTATCTTGATAAAATATAAAATCTTATCTTTTTAGCCCATCCTTCCTTGTACATGCTGGGTTGAAAAGCAGATCAATAACTTGATGTTTTAATGAAAACCCAGAAATCTATATTTGAAATAAAAAACAAACAGACAGTGTCTTAAATATCTAGCAACAACAAAATTTTAACATTCCTAAAGACATTTTAAAACAAACTTAAAATAATAACTAATTTATTAGACTTTTTAAATCTTGTGAAAAGGGACTTGGACTGAGCTTACATGCATACTTTCTTTTTTAATGCCACCTTGAATATAGCTCCTTTGGAGGGGGACATTATCATGTAAACATACTATATCACACACACACACACACACACACACACACACACACACACACACAAAGGGGTTATAGAGAAGCAAATATATGATAAACCAAGATGAAGTAGAGTTCAAAATTTATAAAAGACTGAAAAGAATTAAGACAACCTGTTTATATTTTCAAATTAAATCTAAAAGCTTTTCCTATTGTTGTATTAAGTGAGTTTCATTGCTGCTTAGATTTTAAAATGTTTTCTCTTTTGTTTTTCTTTAGTCCTAACCAGTTTGATCATTAACTCTTGAATATCTGTATACTCAAGCTAGTTATAATGCTTAGGATAACAATCTTGAATAACCTCTTTTCTTTAAAGCAGCAGCAGAAAAGCAATAGACTAGGCAGTAAAAATCTCACATTGTAAACCCCCACACAAAATAAGTGAAAAAAAAACAGTATCAAATCATAGACACAGAGGGACCGAGGTAGGCGGGCCTAGAAACCCCCCTGGATCCCAAAAGCGGGCGGCTGTGGCAGGAAACTTCTGCCTGGGACACTAGGATTCCATAGACAAGCAGCTCCGGGAGGAACGCAGAAAAGCCCATAGCAGGGGCAAAGCGTCCCCAGAGCTCACTGACTCTGCCCGCTTTCTGCGGGCCACAGAGACTGATGGCCAGCAGCTTCCAGCGACGGCCGGAAACCTCAGCTTGGGCCACAGGGCCCCACAGCTAATCAGCGCCGGGACAAAGATCCCTTTCAGGAGATCGCAAGACTCAGCAGAGGGCCAAAGACACGCCCCACAGCTCACCAGGTACTGCCCTGAACCCGCGAGAAACAGGGACCGAGGTAGGCGGACCTAGAAACCCCCCTGGATCCCAAAAGCGGGCGGCTGTGGCAGGATACTTCTGCCTGGATCAATAGGATTCCATAGACAAGCAGCTCCGGGAGAAAATCCTCGCTCTCCCAGGAACGAGGAAAAGCCTCTAGCAGGGGCAAAACGAGCCCCAGAGCTCAAGGACTCCGCCCGCTTTCTGCGGGCCACAGAGACTGAAGGTCAGCAACTTCCAGGACCAGGATCAGACCTGGTGCCACAGCTCTCCAAACCCAAACACCTCTCAGAG
>CM052701.1:31119686-31144759 GCA_028551405.1 Uromys caudimaculatus | reverse complement strand
ACTGAGGCGGGGTGGGGGTGGGGACACGGGGTTTCCAAAGAAAAGGGGAATCATCGGAAATGTAAATTAAAAAAAAAAAAAAAAAAAAAGAGAAGGTAGTGTAAAAAAAAAAAAAATCATAGACACAAACAGCTGGACCAACAGACAAAAAGACACATAAAGATTTGCATGAAAACAACCATGAACACTGTAACCAGAAATTCTAAAAACATGTAACATGATTATGTATAATCAGAGTGCACTATGAAAAATAATTTACATCTCAAAGACATAGAGTTTAACCTAAGCGTTGAGCAGGGGACAACCAATAAGACTTTCTATATAGACATTGGTTAAGAAAAAAATGATGAGGCAGAGTGAGAATCTGGGCCCATTTATATTGTGCAGAGAGAATTGATGTCATTTTAAGGAACACACCACCTTCTCTGGGTCAAAAGAGAATTTACACTAATTCTTCAGGACTCAATTTCAAATGGTGAGTCTGAAGGGATAGATGTTCCATGTTGAGATAGATCAATTACTAGTTCCTAATGAGTCATCCTTTTGGAAGAGAGAGATCTAAAGTATCCACAGGGACTCAGGGTCCAACTTTCAAGAAGAGAACATCCCACCTTTTTGAAAGAACCCCCTGACAACGCACCCCCAAGGGACTCAAAATGTGACTTTTAAAGGGTGTATCTCATCTTTAGAAAGGACCTCATGGCACTAGGACAAGTATGTACCGTTCAGGGGAAGATACAATTTGATGTTTCAGGGAAGTCCTTGGGTAAATGAAATTAGTCTTTGAGCACTAGCCTAAAAAGAAGGATTATACCCAGCTGCTGTGGATGATGACAACAACAACAACAATGACAACGATGTCATCATTTGCTGTAGGCTGGGAATAAGGTCTGAGCTAAGAAAAACTAAACAGCCCTTTCTCCCTTGTGGCTAAACAGTTCAACTACCCAATACAAGACATTCAGATTCTGCCAAAGTACTGCCTTGGCCAGAGATTCTTGGTTGTCAGGGAATGAGGAGCCTTCCACTGAAAGGTCTGTTAAAGAAGTGGGTCTCTTGTCCCTTAGAGGTGTAGAAGTTTATGCAAGAACATGGAAAGTTCTCAGGATCTCACTGAAGAGGGCTCTGGTTTTTTGGACTTATTCTGGAGAAGTGAGATCTCTAAGAACAGTGATTTCCCATTAGGGATGCTGAACTGATTAGAATCCAGGCCTAGGTAAGAACACCAGTATATGTTTGTTTGTTTGGTTGCTTGGTTGCTTGGTTGCTTGGTTGGTTTGGTTGGTTGGGTTTTTGGTGGTGGTTGTGGCAGTTTTTTGTGGTTTTTTTTTTTTTTCTTTTGAGATTGCAAAATTTTGCTTCTTTTTGTTTTTTTCTGCTGTTCCTTATGACTACAAAGTGAGCCTGAAAATTTAGGTAAGATCTGAGTTTAGGACCTCATAGTCACCCCAAGAGGAGAGCTGCCTCCCAAAATGAGAGTGAGAGAAGTATTTGAGTATATAGACATCAGTCATGCCTCTATTGCTACAATTGTATGAGAGTTCAGCCCAGACTCAGACTATATCTGAAGAAAAATAAATGAAATGTACCTAAGAGATAGCTATTGACTGAATTGGATCAATTAATCAATCACTATAACAGAATACCTGACAGACTACTTAGGAGGTGAAAAGGCTCTCAGCTGAAGTTCTCAGATTCCAGTCCACAACTAGTTAGCCTTATACTGTTGGGGATTGGATAGAATGGCTCACCATGGCAAGAGCATATGTTGGAGAGGGTTTTCACATCATGAGCCAAGAAGCAGAACAAGACAGAGGTCCCCTGAGCACAGCCTCCAATGACCTAAGGAGCTTCTACAAAGCCCTTCTTAAAATTCATGGCATATCTCACAACCATTCTCCTGTGGACCAGGCCTTTACATATAGACCACTAATGAATACTATCTATATTCAAACTATAGCAGAGAGGGGATGGAGTGCAAAAGGGTCCTTCATAATTAGCCTAGGGGAGAGAACAGATTATCCTTGGAAAACCAACATATGACAGGAGTTGGACACTATGTAAGGTCAAACAGCAGGGTAAACTATGAGAATTACTGAGGTCCCACAGTTCAGTTTTCCTCATCTATGGAAAAGATAATGGAACCTACTGTGAGCCTTAAGGGATTGAGGAAAAGTTTGTATGTAAGGCCTGAGATAAAGTAACTGTTAGATACATGGGGTTTTGTTCTAATTATCTTGGTCTTAGTCTTCAAATGAGCCAGCAATTTTTTTGTCACTCTCACCATTACATGGGTTAAGAAACAAAAGTTCTGTTAGATGAACTGTAGTGCAGACTCATACAGGAAGTGCATGACGGTAACAAGATTTTGTGAATAGATGGCTCAGTCTCATGGACGTTACCCTCTGAGAGGTGGTCTAGCACAAAGAGGGAGAAAGGTGCATACTGGTGACTTTCTTAGGGACTAGGAGTTCTAGTTTGAAATTCTGTATCATGAACAAGATTGAAGTAGTCAAGGATGCTAGGCTATGACTTTGAGCCTCTAGCAGGACCTAGACCATATGCCCTCCATTCTGTGTGCATGTATTAGAGTCCTATGATGAGCCAAGCTGTAACAGAGTTAAGGATACAAAGGCTAGTAAAACTCCAGATTGAGCCTGAATGCTGTTACACAGGAGGCTATACTGCAGGTCTCTTTTGCAGGATTACACAGAAGGAATGATCTAACCTGGCTGGGTGAATGGGAACTCTTCATTCAGGTGGTGAGATGAAGCCTAACCTGCTACATGCTAGATGATGCTTGACATGCCTGCAACTCAGATTTCCTAAAGGTTATACATGAGCTCTTTGCAAAGAGCATAGCAAAACTCTGAACAGCACCATCAGTTCTGGCCTGGTAGAGCCAATGGGCACCCATGATGAGTCCATGCTGAAGAGAACTGAGCAGCCTTTGCGCACTGTCCCAAGAGGTCACAGGTTTGTTCCTGCATTGCCATCATCCATAACATCTCTTCAGATCTTTTTATCAAGTGAAGCATTCTGCCATTTCTGAGACCTATCAGTTCCAACCAAAGATAATCTCATTCCCCATCTTTTATTTTATTTTATTTTATTTTGTATATTTACTTTATTTACATTTCAAATGTTTTCACCATTCCAGGTCTCCCCTTCGGAAACCCCCTATCCCATCCCCCTCCCCCTGCCTCTATGAGGGTGCTCCCCCACCCACCCACCCACTCCCGTCTTCCCTCCCTAGCATTCCCCTACACTGGGGCATCTAAACCCTCAGGCCCAAGGGCCTCTCCTCCCACTGATAGCCAACAAGGCTCTCCTTTGTCACATATGTGGCCAGCACGATGGGTCCCTCCATGTGTATTCTTTGGTTGGCGGTCCAGTCTCCAGGAGCTCCGGGGGGGGGGGGGGGGGGTGTCTGGCCAGTTGACACTGTTACTCCCTCCATGGGGCTGCAAATCACCCAATGACTCAAGCCCTTTACTTCCAAAGGATTTTGGACTCCTTCACAAAATCAAAACCACCCTTTAAACATCAGTTCTCCATGTCTGAAGTTGTTAGACTGCCTAAGCTGGGACCTGAAGCAAATAGAAATATCACCAAGGAGCGCTGAGATATCTCAGCCTGCATTCAGCCCCCTAAGAAACCCACGGGAGAAAAGAAGCAGGCCAGCCAGGAGAAGGTATTTTTTATCCTGTCTTGTGTCCAGTGTCTGCTATGTCACTGAAATAGAATCAATGGTTAGCTTGAAGGGAAACACAGAGAAAGCACCAAAGGGCCTGGTAGAATTCTGACACTTCCATGTGAAAGTAGGAAGGGCAATCTCTGAGTGGCATCGCTCTCACACTAGACTAAAATTCATAGGGCTAAAGACAGTAGGAAGAGAGATTGGGAAGTATCAAACCGGAACCTCCAGATGTAGGACATTTCTTAGCAAAGGATAATAACACACTTTGAAATTAGGTGAGCATCTGCTATACATCGGTGCAAAAAAGTTAACAAAAAGTGAATTGATGTGCCCAAGCCAAGGCTCAGACTTGGCTTCCTTCCCTCACTCCATCACATCCTGTTAGCAAAAGGAACCTGGAGTAGAACGTTACAAATGAGGGTCATTTCAAGGGCACACTCTGCCCTTGAACTCTGACCCCACATTCACTTCCCTGTGGGCACTAATAGGGAGACTAAAGAGGAGACTAAAGAGGAGACGAGACACTGAAGATGTAGCTGCTGTCCTTAGAGCCAGATCCAAAGATTAAGATAAAGTAATAATGGATGGGTGCTTCAGGATTTCTTTTTTTCAAAGATCTGATAGAAGAAAGATCGTGTAGGGTTTAAGAACAGTGCAGCCCTATTGTCTGGCTTTTACTGCTTCCTGGGTTCTGAGCATCGAGAAGTGGGAAATCCTTATGGGAAATGCAGGCAGAAGCTTTTAACTCAGGAAAGCTTACTGTGTAGATAGGGAGAGGCTCTGTAATGAGAGGGAAATCTGTAGGAGCAGATCCTGAATTAGCAAGCAGCAGAGAGAGCTTGTGTGAACACACACAAGTAGGAAGAAAGGAATTCCCAGAGCCCATGTGGATAGGTGAGTGCTCAGCTCCTGGCTTCTGCAGGGCTCCTCTTCACTCTTCAGAGATGCTCCCTCTGGAGCCAGTTGGCCTGGCTTCCCGATTTGCACAGAGTCACTATCCCCTGTGTAGATCTTGTTTAATTAAGATCAGATAAAATAGCTGGGGTTTTTTTCACCCTTGCTCACATGTGAAGTTGAAAGGAATCAAACAACTAGGTCAGCCTGAAAGGAGACTGATGTTAGGAGGTCTTCTTGAGACAGGGGGATGGGGTAAATGTCTGGGTCATAATGCTATGCCAACCCTCCCCCATCCCCTGGCATATTTATAAGACCCTTAGCTCCTGTTGGGGTATATCATGCAGTATTTCTTCTGATCTGAGCCAAGAGCAAAGACAGGTCTGGGGGCATGTTTTTCAGGGTCATGGAAGAGACTTGAACTAGGTGAGTCCCATTTTCACTGTCACAAATACAACTTGGTTGATTAGTGGGATACTCTCCCCACCCCTCAGTGCTTCCTGCCATCATCTGGTTTTTGCTGTTAGTATTTTAAAGTTGTAGATTATAAAGACAAATCTCATCAACAGATCAAACAAAACTCTAAGCCAGAAGGATAAGAGACATGCCGGCCACACCTCCTCCCTTCTCACCTCTACCCTCCCCGCCCACCCATCAAGGTAGCTTCATGGAAAACATGCCTTGATTTTCTGAAATGTCAGGCTAGTGATTTCTTTTATTTATTTTTTTTATTTTTATGTATGTATGTATGTATGTATGTATGTATTTATTTATTTATTTATTTATTTATTTATTTATTTATTTATTTTTAGAGTTTCAATGGGACTCTCACTGTTTTTCCTAGTGCTGGGACTTACAAGCATGTACTGTTTCACCCAGCCATACTAGTGATTTTTAAGGTACTTTTTAACCTGGCAGTTCTCTGATACTCTGTGTCATAACCGTACCGCACTCCAGCCATCTGCCTTCTAGCCTGGTCCCTTGACAGCTTCCCCCTGCTCTGAAATTGGAACTTCCCATCCTGCAGCCATGAAACCTGAAAACCTGGTTACCATCTATAATATCAACATCTGCCTTCCTTAGTCTTCCAGTGGATTTTCTCAGTGGTTCCTGGACCGCTGATGTGCATATTACCTGAGTACTAAATAGAATACAAAATTTCAGGCTTTACCCTGATCCTCATCAAGATCTCAAGGAGTCATGCATGTATGACAGTGTGAGAACCAAGTGTCTCTTAACTCTATTTCTTTCTTCTCCTTCTGTCTATGACCTAGGGGCTCTTGCTCACCTCACCTCCAGGTGGGGTAGCTCTGGTTCAAGTCACACTCCAGAATCTATCAGGGTATAAGGCAGGTTAAGATGGCATTCCCCATCCCTTCTCTCTCCACCTACCTGTTATGCCTAAAACTGATATGAACACCCCTGTCTTTCTATTTCTTCCGATATTCATTTTTCTGGAATGTTATCCATTTCTCATTTCTAAGAGCTCAGCTGAGAGTTTACCCCCTCCCGAAGCCTCTGACAATCCAAGTCCAGCCATACCTCTTATTGGTATGAGCTGGTAGCATTCTGTACCTGTCTTCTGATGACTATGATTACTATGTGAAATTATACGTGTTTTGTAGAACTGTTTGATTGATGTCTCCCTCCCCATAAGTCTTAATTTCCTTAATAATATGAACCATATCAGTTTCATTCAACATTCTGTGCCCAAGGGTCCAGCTAGAAGCCTGATACATCATGCATGAATGTCCCATAAGCTTTGAACTAAGTTAAAGAAACAAAGAAAAAAGTTAAGATACACATGATTCTAGTGATTACATTTTTTCTAGAAAGGAAATGAGAGAAAGCATTCAGTGGTTACCTGAAGCTGGGGCTAAAGTAAGAATTCATTGCAAATAGATGTGGGGAAATTGGGGAACTGGTGGAAATATTCTAGGACTGTGGTCATTGTTTCATTCTTGTATAAGTTTATTTAAAATCATAACTATATAGTTACAGTTATAGCATGTCAACTATAACTCAGTAAAGCTTTGAGAAAATGAATGCAGTGCAATACAAGAAACCAGGGTCTCCCAGGTGACTGCAGCCACATGGCTGCTGTCATGCTCAACACTCTTTTCTTTCCAGTGAAGAATGGCCTGTGCTCAGCAGCAGCTGGGTGAATGACCAGGCCAAAAACAACGCCCTCCCAACCCTCCCCTGCCCTGAGTCTGTAGCAGATGCAGATGCTGAAAGTGCAGTTTCTTTGATGATGTCCCAGAGCCCAGGCAAGAGAAAGATTCATGATTTCTAATAACCCTCAGCCCTGGCTATAGCTCTCAACTGTCTCTAATTAGAATGGTCTCCTTTGGACTCGGTCTAGAATCAGGGCATCTTTGTAGCTATCACTGCAGACTTTAGCAAAATAACCAATACTGGGATTATGGCATGGTTCATCCCCGACCCTCTCAGCTATGTTTGGTGCTTTAGAATTATTCATCCTTCATTCTTATATTCTCTGAAGGTAGTTTCAGATCAAAGCAATAGAATTAGTTCACTACTGTGGCACTTTTAGGCATTTTCTGAGTCCTTTTAGACAGCTATTAGGAGTAAAGCATGAAAGTATATATGAAAGATCACTTTATGGACCAAGCCTGGAATCACCCATCACTTCTGCTGGCTCATTTTTGACTGGATGTAACTCAGTCACATAACAGCTCCTAACTAAAAGGGCTGTGGGACTACCTTTCATGTGTCTGGGTAACCACTTCTCGCTGAGATCTTTATTCCATGTTGAAGGCAGCACAAGAACCTAATAGCTAAATAGGTCTCTACCTCAACTGGATTTCAGGTTAACAATCCAAAGGCACAATGTATATACTGAATTCAACCCCAAAGCTCTTTTTAAGTGTGTGTGTGTGTGTGTGTGTGTGTGTGTGTGTGTGTGTGTGTGTGTCTTATAATGTGTATGTATATATGGTATGTGATATGTGAAGAAACAGAGATACATGTGCCATGCTGTGGCAGTCAGAGTACAACCTCAAGTGTCACTCTTTGCTTCCTACCTTGTTTAAGACAGGGTCTTTCTCTCGTCTAACACTGCATACACAAGGCTAGCTGTTCTGCCAGCTTCTGGGACATCTCCTCTCTTCAGCTTCTCTTGTTGTAAGTGTGCTGGGATTGCATAGCCGCATGACCATGCCAGCTTTATGTAGGTTCTGAGAGCTAGAGCTCAGATCCTCATGCTTGCATGGCAAGCATTTTACCCAGTGAGCCATCTGCCTAGCCCAACCTCAGAACCACTGCCTCCTAAAGATTCTTTTCCCTTGAAGAGTCAGCTGATTGAGGTTGTTTCAGACGGCATGAGACAGGGCATCAAAATATGACTTCTAAACACATTTTGAAAAATAAAACATGGGCTTGGGGAGATGACTTGGGTGGTAAAATGCTTGCTTCAAAAGCAGGAGGACCTGGGTTTGGATTCCCCAGCACTAACATAAAAGTGTAGACAGAGGTGTACATGTCTGCCACCCAGAACACAAAGGCAGATTCCCAAAGCTCACTGGTCAGCCACACCAGAGATGCTCAGCTTATAAAGAAGAAAGGTTCTTTTAGCTCATAGCGCAAAACTCACAGCTTTGGGCTTACAGTAACAGTAATTAGCCAAGTTGATGAGAATTGATGAACTCCAACATCAGTTAAAAGCCTATCTCAAACAAACAAACAAACAAACAAAACAAGGCAAAGAACAATAGAGGGAGATATGAAACGTGGATCTCTGGCCTCCACAGCCATGCCCTTGTGCCCACCTATGCACATACATTTGCATGCACATGAACACACATACATACACTACCATGCACACAACATACAAAGAGAGAACAAAACAGGAAATGTGAGAAAAATTGAACAATCTTCCAGAATGACTAGTTTGAATCATGACAGTCATTTGAGAGCTTATTTGGAAGTTTTATCAGGAGAGCCAAGCTAATCATATACTCCTGACCCAAGACTGGTCCTTTTCCACGGAGGATGGTCCTCCTCTTCCACTGAATTCACACCTTCAAAAGGGATGAATGCAGAGTGACCAGGACACCTGCCTAGCTAGCCAAGTCAGCAGAATCAAGTCTGGCAGTCAGTGTAGTGGATGTCACAGCCAGATCACCCTGGCATCCATGACATTCACTTGATACCTTCTTTCAAACATCTTACCTTGTTGGTCACAATTATTGTTTTCCCCACTTGTCAAGGAAAACTGTGTTTGAGAGAGATACAAACAAATACATAGAAAGGAATCACCAAGGCAGCATTTACTGAATTTGGTCTTGCAAGTTTTCCAAAAGTTAGTTCCCCTATTCTTTTCTAGGTGGAACCCATGAATTACAACAGTTTCCTTTTTTCCCACTCATTTTTTTTCTTCCTCATTTATCTTTTATTGGTCCTTTAAAAGGAACAAAGCACTGTGTGTTGTGGTGCATACCTGTGATTCCCTGGACTCAGGGAGCTAAACTATGAGGATTAGCATATGTTCAAGCTACCCTGAGCTACACTGCAAGTGCTGGGACAGCCAAAACTACAGGGCAGGACCCCATCTCTAAAAAAGCAAATGGGCCACAGGTGGGACATGTTAGAAGAAAACCATTTATTTCACTCACAGTCATTTCAGAACAACAAAAAAGGATTTTCTTCCATTCATCTCCTTGGTGTGTGTCTCACAAAATCACAACTGGAGAAAGACTGAGAGTGTGTGTGTGTGTATGTGTGTGTTAGAGATGAAGATGTTCATATACACAAGGAAAAGGAAAGATGCATTTTTGTTTTTATTTCCATTTAAACCCTAGCAGAATGATGTCACATTATAGGTTTAGGGCCCATATAATGTCTTCTGCCTTTACATAAGATATAGCTACTGCCCTTCAATTTGTGTCCTGCTGGGCCGTTCTGTTACACCTGGGTAGGAAGAGTGCCCCTTAATCTATTTGAGACAGGAAATGCCTTCATAGCTGTGACCAATTAAGGAGCAATATTGAAAAAATTAAAGCAAGATAGTAATTAAGAGCAAATGAGGCTGAAGGGGAGGGCAGAAAGTAAAGTGGCCCCAAGAGGACTGTGAGGTCTGAGCAAGTAGGAAAGAGGACACGCAGTGCCAAACAGACTGGCTTGAGAGTCTCTTAGGATGTACGCAACTGGAACCTCAACTAACAGTGGATTCATCTCACAGGGCCATAGCGAAGGAGTTCAGAGAAGTCAGTTAAAGGGTCAGTACATGGCCTCTGTGGCTTCTTGACTTCCCAGTCCTTCCATGCATCCATTTAGCAAAGCTCCCCATTACTCTCATGGTTTCCAAATGGAGGATAAAAGGATTATTGAAGTTGGAACATCAAACCAGGCAATCTTGGAAGTTGGGGAACAGGAATC
The DNA here is from genome assembly GCA_028551405.1 of Uromys caudimaculatus. Lineage (NCBI taxonomy): Eukaryota > Metazoa > Chordata > Mammalia > Rodentia > Muridae > Uromys > Uromys caudimaculatus. Next base: position 31,134,765 of record CM052701.1, on the reverse strand, counting down.
AAGGATCTTGCTTATCCTACCCCAGACCCCTCACCTCATGGCCAACAGATGCTGCTGTGTCCCTACAGAACAACTATGGAAAGATTTATTTCAGCTCATTGTTGGGGTGGCACTTTCAGTTTAAGCTTTGTGGTAACAGAAGCTTGATAGAGCTCCCCATACGGTGGCCAGATGAGGTTGCAGAGATGTGGGAAGTAAACCTTCAAGGCCCTCCAGCAGTGAGTGGTCCATCACTGACAGTCAAGCCCATTGCCTCAAATGTTGAGGTACAACCTCCTCAACAGCACCACCAGCTGGCTCTCAGGTTCCACATTTCTCCTCTTTCCACGGCTGTCAGGAATCTTGGCACAGCAAGGAGAGCAGTAACTAACGCAAGGACCCAGCAAGTATTAATAACAAGGTATGCCTGTGGAGGTGATCATTCTAGGTACGACGAATGGCAAGGTCACTATGTAAGAGGAACTCATGAAACAGAAAAGATCGATACCAAGTAGAACGAGATCTTCAGAAATCAAAGCAGTAGTAGTATTGTTTTCAAATTATCCTCACACTCGCCCCCCCACAACCCAACCATACCCATAAGGCCTTGTGTTATGTTTGTGTTGGCCATAGAAAAATTCCTTGGTGGAATTGCTGTAACATCCCCCTCTGAGGGAGGCACCTGAGGGAAGGTGTTCCTTTGGCTCCTGGGGTGGATGCATACCCACAGAAGACTCTTCTGCTCCTCACATCCTATGGGACACACTATAGACCTTTGTCCTTCCCGAGCCCTAAAGTCAATTTCAAGGGCTCCTTATTACCTTCACTCTCCTTCTCTTCATGCCTCAGAAGACCAAAAGAGCTGATCTAAGCTGCCAGATCTGTTCCTGGGGCTCAAAATATATCAAAATCTCTTCAGGGCCAAAATGTTTCTTAAAAATAAAAGACAAAACCTTGGGATTTGCCTTTTGCTGACTGTGCACATGCTCTTCGTGTGCTGCTTGTACTTATATTTGCTTGCAAACTATTTTCAACTTAGTTACCTCCTGCCTAAGAGATTTCCTTCCGAATATGACACTAAAGAAACCTTTCTGAATCTTACCATTAGTCTGTTCCTAAGGAGTGTTCCTCTCCCTAGAAAACCAGTCAAGACCAACGCAGTCTCCAGCTTCAGCCAGGTAGTCAGTTCTAAGTCACTGTGTCTAGCAGAAGGAAGGTCAACGTGAGCATCTCTCCTCCCTCCAGCCTTGCCTCTCTTAATGTCTTTGTAGGTAAAACCTATAAAGGCCTACAAAATAAATAGATCCTGACCTGACCTATAGCTGGTTACAGATCCACCTGGGGGAACCATCAAACGCATTCTGCTGCCTCAATGCCATTCGACTAGCAAATAATTATCCAGGTTTTTAGACTTCAGTCCTCCTCAGAATGTCCTTTGCATCATGATACTCAATAACTAATAACAGGATTGTAGGAAGGATGTGTAAAACTAATGCTGAAGGGCCCGGGTCGGGGGTCGGGGTCCCCAGACCTGACCCTGGGCCGCCTCTGCAGAAGGGTGCCTGTCAACTCTGGGCTGCGCTGATTGCCGGGTGCTGCAAGGTCCGGGTGGCAGTGGGTGAATGAATGGAGTCCAGAGTTGGGGCTCTCCAGCTTAGAGAGTCTTCCCTCACCTTTGAAAAAAGAAATTCTCTGGCTGTGAGGCTATGAGTCAGCACAAAGAGGAAATGCTCCCTACGAGTGTACAAGTGTGTGGGTTTCAACAGACCATGATGAAACTGAGAGTGTGGCCAAACAGTTTGGTACCCAGGTTCATCGAAGAAGTTCTGAAACGTCCAAAGACAGCTCTACCTCACTAGATGCCATTGTAGAATTCCTGAATTATCACAATGAGGTTGACATTGTGGGGATATCCAAGCCACGTCTCCATGTTTACATCCCACTGACCTCCAGAAAGTTGCAGAAATGATCCGAGAAGAAGGATATGACTCTGTCTTCTCCGTTGTGAGGCGCCATCAGTTTCGATGGAGTGAAATCCAGAAAGGAGTTTGTGAAGTGACTGAGCCTCTGAACTTGAATCCAGCTAAGCGGCCTCATCAACAAGACTGGGACGGAGAGTTGTATGAAAACGGCTCCTTTTATTTTGCTAAAAGACATTTGATAGAGATGGGTTACTTACAGGGCGGGAAAATGGCATATTATGAAATGCGAGCTGAGCACAGTGTGGATCTAGATGTGGACATCAATTGGCCGATCGCAGAGCAGAGAGTTCTGAGATTTGGCTATTTTGCAAAAGAGAAGCTGAAGGAGATAAAGCTTCTGGTCTGTAATATTGATGGATGTCTCACCAATGGCCACATTTATGTGTCGGGAGACCAAAGAGAAATAATATCTTACGATGTGAAAGATACTATTGGCATAAGTTTATTAAAGAAAAGTGGCATTGAGGTGAGGCTCATCTCAGAAAGGGCCTGCTCCAAGCAGATGCTCTCCGCCTTAAAGTTGGACTGTAAAACAGAAGTCAGTGTATCAGACAAGCTGGCCATCGTGGACGAGTGGAGAAAGGAGATGGGCCTGTGCTGGAAGGAAGTGGCCTATCTCAGCAATGAAATGTCTGATGAAGAATGCCTGAAGAGAGTGGGCCTGAGCGCTGTCCCTGCTGACACCTGCTCCGGGGCCCAGAAGGCCGTGGGGTACTTCTGCAAATGCAACGGAGGCTAGGGAGCCATCCGGGAGTTCGCCGAGCACATTTTCCTCCTGATAGAAAAGGTTAATAACTCATGCCAAAAATAGAGGTTGTAGTGTGGGGTAAGGGAAAATGAAGACTTTACCAGCCACTTGGCTTTGGTTTTGATCAAGTCCCACAGTGTAATCTGCCAGCGCGTGATCTGATTTGTGAATACCTTACTCTTCTCAAACTGAGTTTTCTCAATCATTGTTCCAGAATCCACGACATAATTATGTCTGCTTTCCTCTTGATGCAAGGTAACTACTGAGGGATTGACCTAGTCTTTCTCAGACTTCTAGTGAATGCAAGTCAGACATCGTAAACAACCAACTTTGTATTGTGCCCTGTCAAACTGTGTGTGTGTGGTGTTAATGATTTTGTTTATTTAAGGTAGTGTGTCTGTTAAGACACACCTGTGTTAATAAAATCACAGTTCACAGAAAAACAAAAACAAAAAACTAACGCTGAAACGAGCATTTCGGTGACTCTGCTGGCCCTTAACCAGAGCCTCCAGTCCTTCCAAGCTGTATGCTAAGGTCAAAGGCAGCACCTGAGACTGAATGCAAGTGGATGCATTGAAACATGAATGTCTGTCTGCAGCTGTTTACAGAAATATACACAGGGAAATATTTTTTAAAATGAATACATAAAAGGGAGAAGCAGTTTGCGTGTCTTTGGGTGGAGCTTCAGAGAATGTGGGTCAGGTTGCAGGCTGGATGGCCTGAGAGTAGCAGAAAGTTCTCAGTACAGGGCAGTAGGGTTTAAGAAAAAAAGGAAAAAAAATTATTAAAAAAGCAGAAAGCAACTCTAAGGCACTGGATGCAAAGAGTAATGGTTTGAGTGACAACAATATGATCTGAGAGAAACAACCCCAAGACGGAACATTGGCTAGCCCATCTCCACCATCCAGGATGGTAGTCCTGGAGCCCATGCAAACAGCAAACCCAAAGTAAGGGAATGCTTTGGTGGCCTTGCTCTATGCGTGCTTCCAGCAGAGTCTGGGGGAGGGGAAGAGGATGTAGAGGACAAAGAATGCTATAGTGCTACAAGTCATATGGGACTTTGAGCTCACTTCCTGGTGACAAATGACATCATCTGTGCAAGTGACATCATCTCAGAAAGTTTCAGTTTCTCCATTTCTATGCCAGTGCTAGCTGATGACATCTATGTAAAGGGACAGTTGTTAAGCCTAAGTAGGAATCTATGCAAGGCCTCTAATGAGGCGCATTACATTCTATAAGAAATTCTCAAAGGGGAGATCTTTCTTCCCTTCCTTTTCCTTACCCAGGATCACATCTCCAAGGCAAAGAAATAAGTTTAGTAAGCCCCACATTGTGCTTCCCCTTGCTGGGTGTTCTGAACGTCAGCTTACTGAGCAACTGAAAAGGGGAATAGAGAGCCTAGCAGAGAAACCAAACAGATGAGCAAGAACTGCAACCACACAACAGTGGCAAAGCCATCCACCCAGTCGAGAGGGAGGATAGAAGAGCAGGACAGAAGCATCCTACCCACATTGGGTAGAACTTGGGGATGCCTTCCCAGCTCTGCTAAGACGTTGCTCTCAGTTACCCTTGTTCCTGTTGACAAAGGAGTGTTTTTTTTAATTCTTTGCAGTTTGTAAATTGATTTTGAGTTAGCTCTCACTCCATGACCAACAGCATTAATGTATCCCACTACCACCACCCACTAAAAAGAACAGAGCATTCCTGAGGAAAACAGTAGAATTTTCTTATTCTTCAGCTCAGTAACTCATGAGAACCTGTTATTTGCTACTCATAAATAAGTCACCTGCCAAAGAGACATCAAATAACAATGAATGTCCCAAAATCCCAGAGAGGCTCTGTGCTGGGAGCAAGAGCAGATTATTTCAGAGACCCTGGGGGTGACTTGACATTTCTTAAAGAAAAAATAGAAACAGAGAGGATTGATGGATGATAAATTGCATTGTCCATTTCCAATTCACTAAGTTCTACTTGAAGAATAGCCATATTTCTTCCTTTATTGGTTAGTCTCAACAACAAGAAGGAAACACAGTTGGATGGCTAATTGAGGGTGGCAGCAGATCATTGCCAAATTACTCTAGGCAGAACTGTAAAATCAACTATAAGGAAACCTGCAGTAGCTCCAATAACAGGTTCTCTCCCCTTGGGAGCACCAAGGCCTTGTCAGTGGACCTCAGCTTCTCACTTATAAAATGAAGAGGACAGTGTGGGGCAGAATATCATAAAACTGCTTCTTTACTTTATGATTGGGGAAATAATCTCCAAAATTCATCTTGTAAAGAATTGGAGGGAAATGATGAATGTCTCTCAGTGTTAAAGGGCTTCCCGTGATAAACACCATCACAACAAAAGTCTCAACAGCCCTGGTCAAGAAGGTGCTAGTCATCAAGGAGATGTGCAAAAAGGCTTGCCATGACCCAGTAACAAAATAACTTAGATTGGTATCTTATAAATAACAGAAACTCAGGCCCCACAGTGTGGAAGCTGGGAAGTTCAAGATTAAGGTACCATTGAATTCTCTGTCTTCAGAGGGCTTTCTGGGACAGAAAGAACACATAGATGTGTTCTCATTTGGTAGTGAAGACAAGGCAGCTGTTGTAGCATTAAAACTCCCTTTTAGTGATTTTTTATTTTTTTTGCTGGAGAGGTGGCTCAGACATTAAGAGCACTGGCTGTTCTTCCAGAGGTTCTGAGCTCAATTCCTAGCAACCACACGGTGGCTCACAACCATCTATAATGAGATAAGTAATAACATCTATAATGATTTTTTTAGATTATAATGTAATAACATTTTCTTTTTCTTTCCTCCTTCATAACCCTCCCATATATCTGTTCTTGCTCCCATTCAAATACATGGCCTCTTTTCTCCATTAATTGTTGTTACAGATGTGTGTGTGTGTGTGTGTGTGTGTGTGTGTGTGTGTGTGTATACCTAAATACAGAAGTACAACCTGCTAAGTCCATAAGATATTACTTGTATGTCTGTTTTCAAGGCTGAGCATTTGGTATTTGATGATCAAGCACTATGAGAAGACTATTTCTCCAACACTCAGTATTTCTTGGTTGACTGAGTTTCTTGTGTGGGGTGGAGGCCTTCTGAGCTTGCCTAGTCCATTTTGGTGTGACTGTTGTCCTTGTTCAGCTCATGTTCAGGCAGTCATGTTGGGGAAACTTTATTTGTATAGCTTCTGACATTCCTAGGAAGTACAGTCTTACAGCCAACTCTGTGATACTCTGTCTTTTATGATCTTTCTACCCCCTCTTCAAGAATGATCCCTGAGCCTTAGATGCAGATGTACTGTAGATGTATCCATTGGTATTAGGCTCCACAACTCAGCATTTTGATTGTTTTTTATGTGTTTTTTATGTGATGATCTCCATCGGTTGCAAAGAGGCATTCTCTTGATGAGAGGTGAAGACTGCATTTGTCGATGGCCTAGAAGACAACAGTTAGAATATACTTAGAGATAATGCTTGTTTAATAAAGTAACAGCTTGATGTTTGTCTCCAAGATCCATGACCTCACTAGCCCTGGGTAGTCAAGGTTTCCAGTACCGGGTATGATTTCCCTCTTGGTGAGCAAGTCTTTAGTCCAATTAAAGAGCTGTTAATTATCACCAAAGTGTACATACCACTAATGCACCTTTAGGGTTATTGTGCTATGCTGGTTATTGGTGCAGTTCATAAGCATCATATGACTGTTGGTTGCTCACCTCTTTTGGAGGCTTGCATGGTAACTTCTGGTACCATAAAAGCTAGTCCTCAGGGAGAAAGTATTGTAGTCAGTTATAGCTCAGGACCTCTGGGCCTTGTTTCTGAAGTACATGGTATCTTCAGCAATAGCGTTAGCCTGTAATGTTTTCAAGTCTCTTAGACAACCCTGACCAACAACTCAAAAGAGGGCTTCTCAAGCCTGATGTTGGGTTTTTGTTAGGTAGTTTTTGGTTCTTGGAGGGAGCATTGTCAGCCAAGATGGGAACATTTCATTTAAACTATATATGTATATTTATACCCAACTTATATGTATTATAGGTATTTTTAAATATATACTTAATAGTGTGATTCCTTATGGTTTTCAGACATTCTTACAGTCATCTTACCCTCCTCTCTTTTTCTTTATTTGGTAGTTATTTCCTTTTCTCTCCATAATTAGAGCTTGTCCATTTTTTCATTTTAAAAGAACACTGGTCCCATTCTTGAGGGATTCTCCCTTATGACCTAATCACTTCCTAAAGAGCCCATCACCAAATACTGTCATATTTAGTGGTTGGGGACACCGAAAGTTCCCTGTTGGGACAAGACACTCAAGGGGAGAGTGTCTGCCTGGCATGCTGGCCCAGGTTTGATCCCCAACTTTCTATAACTTCAATAAATACCATGACCAGAAGCAACTTGGGAAGAGGAAAGAGTTTATTTGCCTTTCACATCCCAGGTCACAGTCTATCACTGAAGGAAGTCAGAGCAGAAACTCAAGAGGGGAGCCAAAGAAAGATTATAGAAGACCACTGTTTACTGGCTTGTTCCTCAAGGATTGCGTATACAACCTTATAAAATTCTCACACAATATAATAACACTTTCCTAGGATTTGGAACTACCCACAGTGGGCCAGCCCCTCCCATATCAATCATTAATCAAGGAAATGCTCTTATACAGTTGCCTACAGGCCAATCTGGAAGGCAGTTCTTCAATTATTTTCCCTAATGTTCCTTCTTCCCAATTCACTCTAACTTGGGTCAAGTTGACCAAAAACAAAAAACAAAACAAAAAAGAAAGCTGACCATCACACTTTTATATTTCCAAGTGTGTTTTAGGCATAAAGAAAATCCAAAATAAAATTCCTTGCTTGCTAACAAAGTAGTCTACTGGGAAATTGTTCACAGTGTTAATAATCAGTTTGCCTTATTAAATTGTCTTCTTCCTTACCCTATCATCCAAACTAGTAGAGAATTCAGAGTCAGCTGAATAATTTCACCATTGAGTTAAGTAATTTAATAAGTGTGGGTTTTCTTCTGGAAAATCCCAAATAATTATGTCAAATTGAGATGGAGGCATTGTTATCAGCTAGAGTGTAAAATGCTGCTGCAGTGGCAGCATGGCTTTCCTAAGACAATTTCACCACTTACCAGCTCAGTAACTCCCTTCAACAAGCAAGTTTCTGCCAAGTTTCTGATACCATGATACCTGATTGGGACTACTTTTCAGCATTTCCAGTGGCTAGTATAATCTAACCTCTGAGTAGTATTTCTCTCTTACTGCACAGACAGTATGTGCTGTGTATTTGCTGGCATCAGAAAACCAAAGTTCTCAGAAAGGTAGACCAAACTGGAATGTTTTGGAATATAATACTCTGGAAAATGTAAGAGATACTATGGCTAGTATTCACCTTTTGTAACGAAGCCATGGCGATACAATGCATAAATGCATGTATAGCTAACATGTCAGAACGGATCATGAGCAAAGTATCATGGGTAAAGGACAGAAGGTGAATGAGTATGGAAAATGCAAGGTTTATCATTTCCTTACTCCAGGTGCTTTGGAGAACCATCAAGTTCTCTGGATCAGTTTGAGAAACACCAACATATTAATAGCTTGAGTTATAATTTCCTACAAAAAATAGTTTTTAGAAATTATTTTTAAATAATTTAGATATATTGGAAGTGGTTTAGAAAATTCATACATACCCTTGACTTACACTCCCCAAATGTTAGCATTTTAAGCATTGTATCATGATCAAAATCATGAACCAACTTTCCTATAATACTATGGACTGATCTACAGACCATATTCAGCTCTCTTCAGCTTCCCCATTGATCTACCTTTCTCTTCCAACCCAAGATTGCATAATGCACTTAAGTCAGTGTGACCAAATTCCTTTAATCCATGACAGATCTTAGGTCTATGTTTTTGTGACCTTAGTTTTGAAGACCCATTTGGTGTTTGTCCTCTGATTTCTGGTAGTTGGACTGATGTTGTTTTTGTTGTTGTTTTGGGGTGTTTTGTTTTGTTTTGTTTTGTTTTGTTGGCTTTGGGTTTGGTTGGTTGGCTTTGGGGGGGGGGTTGTTTTTGTTTCTTTGTGGATGTGTAACTTTAATTTTTTTTCAATGCCTATTTTTAATGATAGTTCTTAAACACTTTAACCTCCCTTCTCACACACCACCCACCAGAGGTAGTGGAAAAGAAAGGGTACAGAGGAAGTGGGCCTGTTTAGAAATGGTTCCATCTGCGTTGTCAGGAAGTTAGCAGTTCAATTCACAGGTCAGCAGTGGCAGCTCGATCCACTCACAAACACCAGCAGTCCAGTTTGGTAATGTCGGGATAGCAAATAGGAATCAGCAGCGGTGGCACTACCTAGCAGAGACAGCCAGGCCTCAGCCTCTGCACGAGTCAGCAGGAGGGACCAGGGCCAACAGCGACTCCAGGAAAAGTTCTCGCCTGTGCCTCTCTCAGTGAAGCGAAGATCAGAGAAGATGCACAAGACCTAGAAGCATTTAGCTATGCAAGCAAGCAAGCTCATCCTCCATCACTGTCCATGGAGTCCTATGTATACTCCCTTCAAACATCACGTGTCCTCCACATGCCTTGCCTGAGCACTTGAGTCCGTCTTAGCTGACATCACTCTGCCAACTGGCCCGAGTCCGCAGAAGCAGGAAGAAGCCTCAGCACACCACCATAAGTTTTTTGGTGTGCTTCTCCCTATGGAGTCCTGACAAATGGAGCTCAACTATACAATGTAAGGTGGACCAATACATGTGTGTCCTTTCACCTGCTTGCTTTAGCAGAACATCCTTCACTCGTGTCTGCTTCAGCGAAATGTACCTTCACATGTTTGCCCCAGCAAAATACCATCCAACAGAACAGACTTTCCAAAGAACCCTTAAGTTTCCACTTCAGGAATATTAAATAGCATTGTAAATTTTCAGTGTTAGCATATCATGAATATGGGATTTGAACACATGTCCTTACATCTGAGATCTAGCCATATAGTTATGTGCATGTGTCGTGTAGAACAACTTTTAATTGCTGAGCAGGGTTCAATTATGTGTGTGTGTTGAAGTTTGCCTGTTCATTCACTAGTTGGAAGACATCTAGGTTTTGAAAACCTGCTATGAACATTCCTGCACAGATGTTTTCCTGTCTTTGGCATAAATACTGGAAATGGAATGCATATGCTGAATTTTATGAGAAGCTGCCAAATCTCTTCTTAATAATATGACTGAATGTACACTTGAATTAGTAACATACAAGAATTCAAGCTTATCCCAATTCTCACCAACCCTTGACATGATTGTATGATTAGTATTTGTTTATTCGTTTACATGTTTATTTGTGGTTGGTTGGTTGTTTTGCTATTAGTCAGTTCTCCTCCAGCTCACACTCCTGCTTGTGCTGCCTAGCCCCAGTCTTGTTAGCCTTGCTGACGTTATTTGAGTCTCTAACAGTAGCCATGTGTGGCTTTTGTTTGCATTTCCCTGATGACTGATGATGTTGGATGTGTCTTTGTGAGCTTCTTGCTCATCCATTTGTCTTCTAACAGGGAGTGTCTGATGAAATGTTTGGCTCACTTTTCACTGTGTTGGTTTCCTTTGGATTCATCACTGGTCTTCCTGTGTAGTGACTATAAATATCATGAGATGCACATTTCGTGAGTATTTTTTCCCGCTCTATGACCTTCCCTTTCATTTTCTTAAGATCTTCTGAAAAGTAAAGATTTTCATTTTATTTTATTGTTCCAGTTTGCATGGTGCAATTTGTTTTGCCAATCTTTTTTTTTTCTTCTCTGGTGTTTTCTTTTTCTTCTGTTTAATAATCTAATAAGTCTTTGTGTAATTCAAGGTCATGAATGTTTCCTTTGAGAATGATAATCTAGTAGCAAGAACTCCTAGCTTCTATCTCTTCTTTTTAATTTATCTCCCTGCTCACTTAATTCTAAATCAAAGAACCAACAATCTTCTACCACTAGATGCACTTATAATCATTAATCTTTAACCCATGAAGAAATGTTTGTAATAACTCTGGAAACTTCTAATTCTCTCCTGCAAATTGACTCCACTTGCTCCCAACACTCTTTAATTTGAAAGCTCTAGACAAGGACTTAGATAAAGATAGTAATGTGCTAGTAAATACATGCATATAAGATCTCTCCTTAAAAGCTAATTCTTTCATAAAAGCCCTAATTATTAGTGTTCATAAACTCCCAGAGTGTGAATACCACATGCCAGTTTCAAGGTACCAATGTTATACCAACTAACAAAACTCTTGAAAATTTGGTGATTGGCTCTCATGAACATCAGCCTGCTATAGCACACACCGCAGTTGTTTATTTGAACTAATCTCCATAAATCAAAATGGCAAGAGTAATGGAAAGAAGGCAAAGAAAAAAAGGAAGGGGAAGCGAATAAAGGGGAAGTTAAATCTCTGGCTCACTGTGACAACTGGACTCAAGCCCACTGAGGACTCTATGGGGCACACTGCACACCACAACTTGGACCTTACCCATAGAGGACAAGGAAGACTGGGCCACTGACTCCCTGATTCCTGTATCACTTTTGCAGATAATTGACCCTAGATTGTTAAGACATGGGCACTTTTAGACTTCCCTAGGGATGAGCTGAGAGATATTCTAAAGTACTGGTAGAAGTCTCAGGCAGAAAGACAGAACCACATGTGAGATGAGGAGCTATCCATTGTCTGAAACGGGCCAAGAGGTACAGTCACTCCACACAGCACACAACTTTTGAAGTCTTGGATTATCATCCATCTGTCACCCATTATCACCCAAGAGCCACAGTCAAAGGCATCAGTCCCTGTCTGTGCAAACTTGCTGAGAAAATGTAATAGGCAAAAGGCACTTTTGGTGTTCATTAAATAATACAGTGGAATCAAAGTTCCCAGTTGATCAGAACCTAGTAAGATCAATATTCCCTCCAGTAGTTGTGACAACTATTCTTCCATCAATTAGTAGACTGTTTCAAAGAAGGGAGATTCTTGTTTCATTTTTTAAAGTAGCATTAGTATCAATAATAGAATATAATAAAATAATTTTCCCACCCAAGCTCCTTAATCATCAAAATTGCATGTAATAAGGGGATATATAGGGCCAGGAACATGTTACAAACTGGTAGACCAGCATATTCACATTCTTTTCTCCCTCACTGTAAGTGTTGATCTGTGGTGATGACTCGTGTCCCACTGACTTTGCTTACACATCTGACCTAGTGTTTTTGTGGTTATGTAGATGCGAGAAAATCTTATCATGACAAGGAAGATGGTTTCTTCAACGCAATAGTCCGATCTTTCTTGGAGCAAAATAGAAATTGGCCACAGCCCTGTCTTCTCCTCTGGGAAAAGATCCCACAGATGTGGAGCAGATGGCTCTAGGCTTAGACACCATCTGTTTCTCACTGGCAATTAACATTGAATCCAGGATGGGTTGGATTTTACCATTGAGTTGGCCATCTCCGTTGACCACTGGGGACCCCTCAATCATGTGTTTGTTGGAATGTGAAACTTGGGCTGGGCTTCTTTGGATGGCCATCAACTCTTATGAGACAAAGGAGGAAAAGGAAACCAAACTCTCTGGCAAACCATCCATGCGAGGTCGCCTCTAGGGAAGTAGCCACCACATCCAGGGAGCAATAAGCCTCTTTCCTTGTGAATTCTTTCCTTGTAAGGAAAGGGAGTGTACGGGAGAATATGAATGCTTCTCCAAGCCCTGTCTAGGCTGTGGGCTCTACTTCTCTAATATATTGATTAAGATAATAGTGATCTTCCCCATCAACAATGCTGTCTAGCAGGTGTTGAATGCTTGTAGCATTCTAGCTATTATGCTAAAAATTTTCCATTCACTATCTAGTTTCAAAACCACCAAATAAGGCAAATAATATCATTTTTACAGATAAGGAGAAAGCAAAAACCTAGTGAGGTTAAATTACTCACCTAATATCACACACCTGAAGTATGACCCAGGATTCTGCTTCCATCTTTGTGACTGTGGTATCCTGCTTCACGACTGTGGTATCTTTGGTGTTTTCTTTTACTTCCTCACAAGGAGGAAGAGCAGTAATCAGGAAGCAAGTTCTATCTATTCTGGCTTTGTAGAACATAAGCAGGAACTGCATACAACTCTCTTCCAGTAGACTTCATAACCTTTCTAGCCTCAGCATTCTTTTCTTTTGTACCGTCGTGTGCTCTACCTCTGTGTGCCGTCAGATGGTCTCCTGGGTTCCTATTTTCAACAGCGATTCTTGCTTCCTCTAGGCTCTGGGGAGAGTAACTGAATGGCTAAATTAAATGTTACTGTTCCACCTTGCAGCCATGTCTCCTAATGCTGTCGGCATCATCAGCAAACTACGCAAGGCCATCCTTCTTCGTCATCATGAGTACACCTTGGAGCGCTTCCCTAACAACAAATCGGATTTAAGTACAGAGGTTTAGAACCATTTTTCTTTTGAACCTTGATTGCTTCTTAACATCACACTAGCCAAACAGATTGCAAGGATATAGTGAGAGCAGTAGTCATGCCCTAACTGGCTTCCCTGGAGTCTCCCTGAATTTTAATCTAGCTAACATCAGCCAGAAACAGAAAGAGGAGTCCATGTGCCCAGCCAAGCTAATTGACTGACAAGAGAGGTTTTGAATCTCCTACTTAAAAGTCCATAGTAATTATCTGGCAATTATTTAATGCATTGTCATTGAAGTGTGAAGTTGGAAGCGCTGTAAGAGAAAGTGTGGGTCTGGCTTAATTTGAAAGACTCGATGGTAAGCAACCAAGTGAAAGTGAGAGTTTATGCCTCACACAAACCAGACGTGTTGACTTTTATTTCATTGACACACATAGCTTGAGGCTGGACCTCCTGCACACACTTCCAGTTCACTAGTTCTTTGTACCCATCTCAGGAAGGATCCAGGTATATTCCCAGGGTGATCCAATGTAGTAGCCTTCAACACAATTGCCAGCACATCCATGGGACTAGGTTGAACATGCTAATGAGACACACAGTTAAAGAGGTGATTTTATCCTGAAAAGGTTCTTGTGGTTTCTAAATAGCTGTCCAAACCTAAGTTCAGGGTGCTAGGATGCTGGGGCATGTAGCCATCACCATAATGATGCCAATTAACTTGGGTTCCAAGCCTTTACACAGTGAAAGACAGGATGGGAAAAGGGAGGTGGAAATAGAAATTGGATATTTCATCCCTGCTCCTTCCTGGCTTTTCAGAGTCTGGTAACCCCTGGTGATAAGGGAATCAGCAAAAATTGTTTGGATGTCCAAAACTTTACTTTGGCCTGAACCATGTGCAAGCACCAGGAAGGGAGTTGTTCTAATGTGGTGAGTGCCAGAAAGGGGGTTCACAGCGGGTCTTTAGTCACAGAGAGTCCTGGGATCCTTTAGGAACAGAGAATACACTGTGTTCCTTTGGACTATCTGTATCAGAACTACCTTCCGCTTGTTAGCGATGCAGATTCCTGGGTCTCAGCCCAGTCTTCACAAATTAGATCCTCTAGAATCTGCTAGGAAGCCCACATTACATATGTATTTTCAGGGGACTCTTATACACATGGGACAGTAATAAAGTTACCAGTGACCTTTTACTCATGTATTAGATAGAAGATCTATCATAGGTCTCCAACAACCTATTTTGGAAGGAGCAATGTTACAGGGGACAGTGTAAAATAAAGCCCATTTCTCAGTAGAGAAAAATGTCTGAGATGCCCACTGAAAACTTATATCTAGATTTTGCTGCTACTACTGTGACTTCCTGCCTACACTCACGGAAATGCTGAACTCCATTGAGCAGTTAGTGAGAAAAATGGAATAGCACGGAATGCAGAATCAACAACAATGTGTTGTATGTGCCAAAATAGGACAGATCATTTGTAATGTATATACTGTATCAAAATAACAAAAGTATTATCATGATGGTTATGCCAAGTATCCTGAGGTGTATACATGATTACCCAACATATACATGAATCAAAATACTATACTGAGATTTTGGATTTAGCTTAGTGTTAAATCAGTTGCCAACCAGATGCTAATCATTCCAGTACACACACACACACACACACACACACACACACATATACACACACACACACACACACACACACAAACACACACATCATATTTTCATTATCAACAAATATGTTGATCAAGAAAAGAGATGAAATTTTTAAAAAACAAAAATAATTTAATGAAACTTCCTTGGGAAGTTGGGTGCTTATTGACTCAGTTTAGGGTTCCTATCTTTTTTTTTTTTTTTTTTTATACTTTATTTACATTTCCAATGTTTCCCCCTTTCTAGGTCTCCTCTTTGGAGACCACCTATCCCTTCCCCCTCCCCCATCTCTATGAGGGAATTCTACCTCCC
>CM052701.1:31093629-31119186 GCA_028551405.1 Uromys caudimaculatus | reverse complement strand
TTTTCTGGAGTCTAACTTCTTGAGTTCTTTGTGTATGTTGGATATTAGCCCTCTATTGGACGTAGGATTGGTAAAGATCTTTTCCCAATCTGTTGGTTGCCATTTTGTCCTATTGACAGTGTCCTTTGCTTACAGAAGCTTTAGGGTTCCTATCTTAAGGGAGATCTCCACAGAGGGAATTTAAATTCAGGCAGGGGGACAGAAACAGTGGTAGCCAGTCATCTTCCTGAGATGCTCTATGGCCTGGTGATTGAGTGCTTGTACTCAGGAGGTTCATGCCCCGGCTCTGTCTCATGCTAGCTGTGTATCCTGAGACAAGTTCCTGAACTTCCCTGTGCCTCAGTTCCCAACCGTGTGACTGGAGGATGTTCAGTTTCCCGTCCCACATGTTGTAAAAGAGTATGGCTGACACATGCAGAGAACTGTGCAAACCCATGTTACCATCTGCACAAGCCCAGGTTAACCTCCTGTTCCCAGACCTCACTTCATAAGATATCCAGCAGGGACAGTAGGAAAAGTGGATGCCTTCCTCAAGGATACAAGAGCCAATAGGTCAGGGCTTAGGCGGCACAAAGTCATGTGGAGCAAGATGAACAAAGAGAGAAGACAGACAGAAGCAAAAGAATGTGGAGGCATTTAGCAAGTTCTTCCTCTACTGAACTATCTCCCCAGTGAGAGCAAAGTCTCCAGGCTCCCCAACAAATGACTTCTAATGCTGTGAATCTGAACAGCCTCAAACACAACTGAGCAGCTTGTTGGCTGTTTGCTTGTATATTCAATTCATTCATTCATCACTGGGCTGGGACTTGTACGTGCCAAGAAAGTTTTCTACCCTTAAGATGTTCCAGGAGACATCTAGGACATCTAGGAGAACTGAAATGTTTTCAAAATAAAATTGTCATGGAATTTGTGTTAATGGAGCAAGAGTCAATATATAATCCTTTCCAGTAGAATCTAAGCTCAACCCCTCCCTTTTATTTACCTGACAGATCTTTTACTTAAACATTTTGGTTTCCAATGTAATATTTTCATGGAATTTCTGTGTGTGCAGATATGTATGTCTTTGTGTCTGTATGTTGTTTTTTATGCTTTTTTCCTTAGTTCTCTTTTTGCTTTGTTTAGTACAATTTTGTTTTGTTTGCTTGATTGCTTGTTTGTTTTCTAATGAGAAAAAGAAAAAGGAGTGTGGATTTCTGTGGGTGGACAGGTGGGAAGAATATGGGAGAAACTGGGGGATGGGAAACAGATCAGATATGAAAAGTCTATTTTCAATAAAAATTGAAATTACAAAAAAAAAAAATCCAAGGCCCTGAAATGTCCCTAAAGACCTTCCTAATGCCAGTTGACTAATGATGACGAGTGACATTCAGGCGAGCCCTGTAGACTTGATGATGGCCATTGTTTCTGAAGTGGTCCATCCTTATTTCACCTTGGCTCTTATTCCTTCCACATTCTCCCTTACCTCGCTTCCCTTTTGCTTTAATTTGGGCTGTTCAGAAACAACCTTGAGACAAAGAGTTGAAGATAAATGGTTATTGTGGTAGAAGCTGACGTCACTGGGGACTGGGAAGTGGGGCAAGGAAAGGAAGAGTGTTAAAGAATGGTGCATGAACAGTCACACAACCCTCTGACCGTGTGACTTCCTATACAGCCAGGAACTGGCCACCTAGTCACCTTACTCAGAACGGAGGGAGCTAGGTGCTGATACAATAGATCCCATATTGCTTAAGGGCTCCAGAGAGGGTTAATAATTGAGCATTTTTTCCACAGCTGAAGCAGATTTTGATATTAAAAAAATTTTAGTAGTGTTTTTAATTTTGCTTGAATAATATAGTAAGATAGAGAAGGAACAGCAAATACATCCCTCATCCCTGAAAACCCTTTCCCAAGCCATCTTACTTGAAATTTGCATCTGTGCCATAAAGCTAAATCTGTCTCTCTGCGGTCACTAGCGTGGCTGTGAGCCAACACTAGACACAGAATCAGTTCTACTGTAGCTTCATGGGCCAGGAGACACAAAGCCTAGCTATGAGAAATAATTTGATTTATTTATCTCTTTTGTATGTGCATGTATATATTATATGGACATGGGCATATGAGTGTGTGCACATAAGTATGTAGATATGCAAGGCAGGGGCACTAAATGCAAGGCTCACCAATTCTGCTAGGCTGGTGGTCTGTGTAGCTCCAGGAATCTATCTGTCTCTACAGCCCAGTCACCCAACCCCAGTGCTGAGATTACAGACATGCATTGCCAGACCGACCTACCTACTTGCCTAGGATCTGAACTCAGGTCCTGTGTTCACACAGTAGGCACTTTACTGACTGAGATATCTCCCCAAACTCAAGAAAATACTTTTAAACACAATCATTTTGTTTTTCAAAGCCCAGTCCTATGAGCACTTAAAATGTTGTAAGAGATGATGAGAAAAAGATCTTACTTTTTTATTAGTGAACTACAGTTCCTGGGAGGTTTAGAGTCATAGACCTCCCTATGAAGGGTTCTCCCACTCTTCATTCATGGAATCAAAAGACAGACAGGAGGGAAGATGATGTAGTAAAAGGAAATTATCTGTGAAATCTGCTGACTGTAGACGCCACATAAAAACAGCAGGGTGAAAGTCACGCTGCTCAAATACATTTTCCCCATGATTCAGAAACATTTATGGATATCAACATTTCAGCTACAGCCTGTTCACCTCCATTAAGTCACAATCCACAAATACCTCTGGTTATATTGGACATTTTTTTTTAAGTTTAACCACTGTAGCCAAGTTCTTCAGTTTTCCATTGTTTCTGCTGCCACTGCTGTTTATATGGTGAGTGTGCGTGTGTGTGTGTGTGTGTGTGTGTGTGTGTGTGTGTGTGTGTGTGTGTGTGCATGCGTGTACACAGGGGTGTGGATGTGTTTGTGAGTGAGTGGATGAGCATGCGTGTGCTCACATGTGTATACAGGTACACACACAGAGGGCAGAGGAAGATGTGGGGTAGCCTGCTCTATCACTTTCTACCTTATTCCCTTGAACTGAATTTCTCGGTGATCATACAGCTAAGCTGGCAGTTGGCAAGATCCTCCAGCCTGTGATTTTTCTGCCTCACCACTACCCACAGCCCCATCCCCTCCTCTACCCTCAGAATATGACTTACATGCTATGCCTGGCTTTTTATGTGAACTCTAAACTTAGTCCCTCGTGCTTAGTTAACAAATGCACTGAGTGGTCTCTTTAGCCTCCAGTTCTGTTTCTATGAGTCCCAATCAACTTTGAAATCATCTAATGAGACAGTACTTATCTTTAAGTTTCAGCTCAAGAGCCACCTCTCCTATGAGGCCTTCTCTAGGCTCCTTCACTTGCCCTGCTCAACAGAACATCTATCCACCATATATGTTAGAGAGAAACATGGGTCAAGGATGGAAACCTCAACTAATATAGATAAAACAAAGGGGTTTCCATCTCTCATGAAATAAGTACAAAGGGATAGTTTCCGGCATCAACTCCAGTGGAACGGGTGCTCTTGGGTCTTGCCTACCCTTACCATGTTGGGATCATTGTACCTGTTACCTCGGAGCTATACAATGGCTGCTGCCAGTCCAGAGATCAAATTAAAATTCAAAGCAAGAAGAAAAGAAGACTTGAATTGGATCTGCGCCTTATTCACGTTGACCGAAACAGTGTCGCACACCCATAGCTAGTTCTAGGAACACTAGAAAAGATAAAGGTATTATTCTGCACAACATGGGATTTATATTTTCAAGATTAACAAAATGAATAGCCCATGGTTAAACAGCCACCAGTGTCAGCCATGTTCCAGAACTCAGTCTTATGATATCAGCTTATTAAGGAGCCACTTGTCTTCAGCTCTCCAAACTCAACCTCAAATCATTCTTGTTTGTCCAATGACAGTAATTCATTAAATCTTAGAGCTCCTACCTACCAGGTCATCTGACTTTGAGTTGGTGCCTTGACACAATACTGTTAAATTAATGAACAAAGAGCACTTTAAAGTTTGACATTCTTGGCACAAATTCATTTCATTTGCTTGGTGGACTCTAAGTAGTATATTCTTTTAGCATATGAAGTGTACATCACTAAAAAGGAATGGTTGTGGTCCTCCCTACCCTTGGAAGTTCTTGTGTGTCATTTTGTCCTTTAAGATGTTTGAAAGTCTGCCTTCTGGGTAATCAGTCACTGTGACTATCTTTGTTACCTTTTCTGTGTCTATTGCCACATACGAAAACAATCACTTGACTCAAATGTCCTTGGATTTAGTTGATTTGTTGAGCTTGGGTTGGGCTTGGCCAGTTGCAGCTGGTCTAGACTGGAGCGTTATCTTTTTTTGTCACCTGATCTCTGACAAGCTTGGCAGGAATAAGTAGAGTGAAGGGTGCTGTTGCCTGTGTCTTTTCCTCCAGCGGGCTGGCTTGGCCACAGCATGGCCACTGTTGCAACAGTAAGAATGGATTGTGAGATGGGTCCCTTTTCCCAGGCACCTTTGCCCATTTTTCCCACATGCTCCCCAAAACAGCATAGTGAGTCACCTACATGGACACTGATTGTTCCTACCTTGGAGGCTTCATAAAGTGAGAAGAGTCACTTGAATTTACACAATGTGGAAGGGTCACATCTGAGAGTTGATGTGCTCCTTCGCATTTCTGGGTATCCTCCCACGCTATAGGCATTTCTTCTGCTAGATATCAGCAGTGATACTAGCTGGGCCAGGATCATCCACGTCACAAAAGTCATTCAGTGCCAGCCCAGCCTGGAACATGGCAGATATAAATACATGGTGGATGTGGCTGCCATTCAGGAAAAGGAAGTCTCGATTCATGAGCAAAACCCATTCATACCCCTGACTGTACAGCAGATTCCTATTCTGACAGCTCTCCTAAGCTCCAAAGAAGAGAAGACCTTGTGATCTTCAGATTCAAGCTAAAGCTCCAAGCATGGCCTGCCCCTTCTCTAGACACACCCATCATCTCCACTCCAGGCCTCACACTGGCTTGTTCAGATTTCAGATCTGTCTTGTATTTTACAGAAAACCTTGTAAAAGAAAGAGCATGAAAGAGTATCAGCTACCCTGATAGATGGCCCTAAAGTAGACATCTGGGACTCATGTTCCTCTTTCTGCAAGGTTGGAAGAGACAGAAAAGCAGAAGGCAAGCTAGAAATCAGAGGCATCATGAGTGAGAGCAGACCTGTGTAGAGAGAGCTGGTCTCGGAGAATGATGGAGAAGGTCCTGAGGTTCAATCTAAGCACTGTTATTTGCTTGTCATATCTCCAGCATTGTCTGAGAGTGAACTCAGGGACTGCTTGCCTCCCACAAGTACCAGAAGAACTAAGAGAGAGAGTTCTGTAAAGGACCTGTGGTGGGATGTCCAACAGGGGAAATTTTATTATTCTCCTCCTCAACGATATTTCTTTCCTTTGGAAATACAGGACAGTACAAATGAATCTGAAAGTACCTTAGTCTTCTGCAAAGATTCCTGCCAGTTGCATGGAAAGCCCCATAGATGCTCCAACTCCTGTAAGAGTCTTGCACCATCTGGACTTTGTGCCTTTGTTTGGGGTCCTTTGTTCTTTTAGTTTGTGCATTTTATTTTCTTGGTGGTGAGTCTCATGGGAGAGATTTCCAGAGGATTATACTTTAGAAGCCGCCTCTCCCTAACTCCTGCTCTGTAGATGCCAGAAAGTGTCCTACAGCAGGCAAGGAACCTCTACATGTCTCAACAGGCTTCATAGCATCCCCTGATGTGCTTTGTCATTGGGTGTCGGATTGACAAGTGGATAGCCCCACCTCATCTCCCCCTGTCTTGTAAACCAAAATCAGTGTGGTTTTCCATAGTCACCACCCTCAAAAGCACAGAGAGGTTGACAGATCTGTTGTTCATTTCTCACCCCAGCTCAGTGTCAGAGTATTGGATGGAGGTTCTGGTCTTGCAACAAGATCAATACTTAATATGGGAACATGCTCTTCCTGAGAGGGTGCATGAACTTCCAAGCGGTGCCAGCTGCTCCAATGAGCTGACTATGTCAGTGATGGACAGCTTATTTAGATCTTGGTTAATCCACAGATGTGTTGCTCTGTATTTCAATTACTTAATTTGGATGTCCTTTCAAGGATAATGTTAAAACCTGCATGTCACTGGATCAGCCAAGTCACACAGCAAAAGAGGGTTTGAGTCTATTACAGTTTGGGGAGGTATTTCTGGCTGATCCACAGAACTGTAAAATACAGCATTAATTTTTTTATTTGCCATATTCAAAAATGCTATGGGCAAATAATTTTGTATAGATTATGAATATGTCAGTCAATAAAAAAATTATTTTAGAGCCTTTTCTTGGGGGTGTTCTTCCTGACTTCTCAGAGGTCAGCAAAATATAAAAAAAAAAAAAAAAAAAAAAAATTACCTCTAAAATTTTCTACCACCAACATAAATCACGCATGAAATGCAAATTTAGAAAAAAGAGAAATGCAAATTTATGGTTAAAGGGAAAACTATGGCTTATGATTGTAAGATAGGTAGATTCATTCTGGTTAAGAAACATGGCTATTACTTTGACAGCATGACAAACTCATGTGAAAATGTTCTTATATGTGTGAGTTAGTCCACACACACCTAAACAAGTTAACAGAAGAGAGACTAATTCTTAACATTTTCATAGAATAGTGTAGTGAA
Organism: Uromys caudimaculatus; assembly: GCA_028551405.1. Lineage (NCBI taxonomy): Eukaryota > Metazoa > Chordata > Mammalia > Rodentia > Muridae > Uromys > Uromys caudimaculatus. The sequence continues at coordinate 31,112,509 of CM052701.1, read as the reverse complement.
AATACATTTTCTTATCACTAAATACCTACCCACACAATCTCTCTTGACAGCACTACATGGAATGACGAGACACGCCAATCTAACCATCCCCTGTGATGTATTTTGATAGGTTTTGATAATTTAGCATAGTCTGCAATTTGGGACACTTCATCTTTGTGCTTTTGTGTAACATTTTCACAAAATGGAGAGTTACATTGTACTTGAGACTCTCCCTGTCCTGTGGGAGAGAACGAACACATACACATGGAAAAAAGTCAAGTGCACACAAGGGAAGCCAGGGGACTAAATTAGTGCATTGGCCAAGAGTCAAAAGCCTGAGATCATTTCCAGCTAGGACTGTAGCACAGACCTCAGGAAAGAAAGCTGTAAGCAACAGAAACTCTGCTAACAGGCTAAGTGCAAAAGGCAGAGCCTTGGATCATGAAATTGGAACATTCACTTGGTTTCAAACTGAGCTGAGATCAGTGTTCACATGATGTTGGTCTGTGTATGCATGCATATATGCGTGTGTGTGGGGGTGTGGGTGTGGGGGATGTGTGTGCACATGTGTGTATGGGTGTGCATATGTACCTGTTGTGCCTCTTGGTTCAGCTTCTTAATGTGGGAACACCATTATCAGGTTTTCTCTATATAACTGCTATCTCTGGCAGCTCCAGGTTTGAGGGGTATTTATATTCTATTAATCTCTGCCTGGCCCTCCTACCCACTGATCATTTTGTGACAAGAAATGGCATGTTCTGGTTTCTGGTCTGGGCCTTAAGCTGTGCCCTGGGTGACTGAGGCCCATGCAGCAGAATAGTAATCAGTGGGAAAATATGATAGAAGACAGTAATACATATACTAGTGGGAATGCTAGATATTGAGCCAGTACTGGTAAACACTTAGGTTATAAATACTAGAATGTTCCAAGTCAAACTGCCCCAACAATGCTGCTGGTATCCTTTGGAGTGCAGAGGTATGGTGGACTCTAATACCGTATGAACTGTGACTCCATGATGACATTGAGGACTCTGCTGCTTTCCAAGTCAAAATCAACTTCACTCTAAGAATCCCACACTTCTCCACAGCTAGCAACAGAGAGTGAGAAATGTCTCTCTTTGGAAAGTTGATAACTCCTGTTATCTGATTGAGTGGGCCTAAGTCACATGCCTACCTCTGAACCAATGGCCACCTTCACTATGGATACTACACACCGACTAGCCAATCCATATGTAATCCTGGAGAAAAGGTGAGACACCTTCTACCTAAGGCATTGTGGATATGGGGAGGTGCTGGGGTCCCCTGAAGAAATAAGAGATGTGTGATGGGTGATCACTCAACACTGGAGCCCAGACAAATGCTCATTCTTCGAGATGATACCTTGAATAAGGGAAAAGACCATCTCTAACTAGAAGGTGAAATTCTAGGGTTGCCCTAGTGATAGCTAGTGATAGCTGACCCCAATGTGGAAGCAAGTTTGTACAAGCTATCCTGTAAGAACCAGGTAGTAAGTAAGCTCAGCTACTGGTGCTTTCAGGCCAGCCATGGGATGACTTCTGAGGATGGAACAGTAATGACAAGAGGAAGTTCATATCTTCATAAACTTCTGGTGATGGCAACTGGCAACAGACAGATGGAGTTAACCTATAATTTACCAAAAAACAAAACAAACAAACAAACAAAAAGGCAAGGTAATTGTATATAGAGGGAAAGGTGGTCGGGGAGTCAGGCCGGCATTTGAAAAGCATGGTAGAGTGAAACAATGGTGTATCTGAGGAGAAGATGTATTCTTCAGCTCTGGGTAGAAGAAACAAGTGCAAAGGCCCTGAGGCTGGTGTCCATGGTCTTCTTGGTGTCTCAGAAGGGGGACAAAAGACAATTAGTAGAAAATAAGGTCAAAGGCGAAGCCAAAGCAAGGCTACAGGTCTTTGAGGAATTACAAAGACTTTGTACTAACTCTGAATAAGAAGCCAAATTTATGATAAGAGAAGATATTAACTGAAGGAAAAATGATCAAACCCTTTTTCCTTAGCTCTACCTGACTCTTAACTCTTTCTCCTCTCCTTTCTTCCAGGCCATGTACATGTTCTATGCGCTGGCCATCGTGTGCGATGACTTTTTTGTCCCATCCTTGGAAAAGATCTGCGAGGTAGGTGGAGGTATATCCCCAGTGCATCTGAGAGAGGCCTGGATGGGGACTCTGCCCTGGCATGTTCTAGCCTCATCTCCAAGATCCCGGGGAGTCATAGGTGTAGGTACCTGAATGCCTGAGAGAGGACAGTATTGGCTCAGTCAGTCTACATAACATTTCAGAACCTGGTGGATGGCTAGGATTTAACCCACATCGCCAGCTCTCCCGACTACATTCGTCATTACTGCTAATGCTACAGTCTTCTCTGGGTATCCATGGGAATACTTCCAGACTGTCCCACAGCAACATAATTTGTGGAAACTCTGATGTGTAAAATGCATGTAGTAAGGTATAGTGTTTGAAAAGAACCCTCATAGAGCCTCCTGTGTATTTTACCACCATGACGTAAGTCCTGTGGAGACAGATGGTGTACTATGTTGTTTAGGGAATGATAAGATCAAAGCTGTGTGCTCCTTGTAGATGCAAATAGTTTTTTTTTTTTTTTCAAATAACTCTGGTCCCCTGTGCATTAAACCCACAGTCAGCACCCCAGGCCTGGAGTGTCATCTGTACATTGGGCTCTATCTCCCCTCCTCCTTTTCAGTTTTGCTGCTTCTTGTTCACTATCATTCCTTCCACCTTTCTTTCCTTCATTTCTTCCCTCTGGAGTCATGTTGGGATAAGAACCTACCACCATCACATGCCTCCCTCACACTCACTCTCTATTTATACTCTGAGTGAACGCCTGACGGGCCCTAGGGTGAGAGAGCCAGGCAAAGAGTATTTGTTGCACATTGTACCCATGATCATAGCTAATGCCAGAGTGAACAAGTTTAAAAACAAATATTCAGGGGTCGGCAAGATGGATCAAGCACTGCCACCAAGCCTGATTGACCTGAGTTCAAGCCTCAAACCTCACAAGGTGGAAGGAGAGAACAGACTCCACCAAGCTGTCTTCTGACCTCAACACGTGTGCCCTGGCATCTTCACTAAATGTCCGTTCACACGTGTGCACATACTCACACATTCTCGTGCACGTGCACACACACAATAAATAAATGAACCTAAAAAGGTTTCTTTAATGTTCACCCTATCTAGAATGCTCTCGTTCCTCTTCACTTTCATTCTACTGTCCTGAGATCTATTTTTCTTATGTGCAAGCTTTGCATTGTCTTTTATCTACTATTTTTAATTCATTATCTGAGTTTCCAGGAAGTCCAGTAGCCATCAAACTTTGTGGCCCCTTCTTGCTCCACCCACAGGACCTGATTCACTAGGTTCCAACCACCACCAGAGGATGTGGCCAGAATCTATTTCTAGTCAGGTCTCAGGTGATGCTGAGGATACTGGTCTGCAGACCTCACTTGGAAGATTATTAACCTAAGCAGTTTCTTTCAAGCTTTGGATGTTTGTTCATTTTGTTCTTAGAGATAAGCAGTCATTGCACACTTATCCTAGAAAGGTCATGGAAGTGTGTTCCTCTTTGCAGTGACAGTAGATCAAAGAAAGTAATGTGGCACCTGGAATGCACAATACTCTAGTGGGGACGTGAGTGTCACAGTGATCCAACCTGGGAACAGGCTCACCTTGTGTCAAAGGCAAGAAAATGTTTAGCCCTTAGTGGGGACACTTTTGATCCTTCAGTATCCATGGCAGGTTGTTTCCAAATCCTCAAAGTGTCAACTCCCTTCTTAAGGTAGTGGAGGACTGTAAAGTTCAAACCATATCTAGACCATGCCTAGTACAATGTCAGTGTTATGTAAGTATCTGTCAGAATATACTCCTCAGAGGAAAATGATGAAGAAAAAGGCTGTTCATATTTAGTAAGAATACAGGTTCACTTTGTTTTTCAGTGACTGAGGAGGACACACAGGGCCCAATTACCACCAGTTGGTACTTCACACTTACACAAAGCAAAATTGCTCTGCCTTTTCCCATATAATCTTTTTGTTGTTAATAACAAAGGTGTCTATTGTATCCCAGAAATATAAATACAGGCATCAACCTGTGCCCTCCATTAAGGAAACACATAGAACTTTTGAAAACATACACATCCTTCTAGAGAAAAAGCAACCAAATAGCTGGTAGAACAGAAGAGAGTAGAGAACGTCTTTACCAAAAAAGTTAAGAAGGAAAGAAAATGTTTGATGGGATAAAGATGCTGTTTTGACTGGTTTCCCGGCATGCAGGAAGCTGGCTATGTAGCTAAGCCACTGTGGGGTGAGTGTGCCCATCCTCTCTTTAACCACGTCTAGGACTCTACCAGGTGACCACAGTTAGCTTCCCTCTAGGAATCAAGAAACCAAGGCTCGGAGACTCAGAGTATCCCACCCCAGTCCATACAACTGTTTAGGGATAGAGTCAATATCTGAGCCCAGGTCAGTCTGAGCTTACCACTGGGTCATCTTCATACCTGTTGCAACTCTGCGACCACTTACAACAGGTTTTTATCAAAACTGATTCCACCTCTAGGGTTCACAGCTATCCAGGAAAGAGGATGCAGATAAAGGGCCTCCCCAGAATGCTCCCTGTTCCCAACCAAGTCCAGTTTTAGGAACAAAGTAAATGACAAGAAATCATGCTGTGCCACTTGCCTATCTCTGAGTGCAGCTCCGTGTTCTTAAAGCCATCCTATTGTCATGCCTGAGGTAGGATGGTAACAGTTTGGATCCCCTTAGAGATCCCATGTTTATGCCTTCTGAGAGCCTGGCCAACTCTCCCTGAAGTTCCATTATTTCACAGGATGGAGGGGTGATGATACAGGACCACCCTATTACAGCCTAGCAGGATTTCCTAGCCTGGGGTGCTCTGTATCACCTTCTCTTCCCCTAATCTCTTTGCTCAGTACTTGCTCCCAGACTAACTTGGGTTAAACAGAGATGTTCAAGAAGATGTTGTTTAGACTTTGGTTAAAAAAATGATTCTAGAAAGAAATCCACAATGCTCAATAAATCATAGCTTGGAGGGGTGTCACATTCAAGCCATGAAAACTGTTGAGCAGAAAAGAGAAAGGAGTGCCAATATGATGACCCAGCATGGCAGCAACAGGTCAGGTGAGTCACTAAATTTTAGACAGCCATGTGGTTCCATCAGGGAGCACACAAAGGTGTTAGAGTCCTTTGTCTGCAGTAAATAGGCAGACTCAGACTCTGCTACACTGAAGCAAAGACAGAAAAGAGATGTTTCAGAGACAGCCAACAAACAAAGACTCAGCAAGGGGAGGAAAGCGGCATTCCTAGTCATGAGGTAGCAGCCTCAGGTTGGTCAGAAGCTTGTGCTCACACAAGGATATCAGATATCAAGAGTAGGAAGGCCTTAGGGCCACGTGGAAGTCATAAAAGCAATAGTGGGGCCTCCTGGGCTGTGGATGAGGGTGACGCCCACTCTAAGTACAGTAAACCCAGAACTAGGCTATGCCCCAGCCAAGCTACTTACCAAAGGCTGGGAAGGAAACTAGGGAATGCACACGCTGGCCCTGGCTATCCATTGGCTTAGAAACCACTGAGTAAACCAGAAAATTCTACCTTCTCCATAGAGGTTCCACCTCCAGGCATTCAACCTTGGATCAAACTGATCAAACTCTTTTTGTTGTGGTTGTTTTGGGGGTTTGGGGGGGGTTGTTTGTTTAGTTGGTTGGTTGGTTTGGTTTGGTTTGGTTTGGTTTGGTTTGGTTTGGTTTTTCAAGACAGGGTCTCTCTGTGCAGCTCTGGTGTCCTGGAACTCACTTTATAGACCAGGCTGGCCTTGAATTCACAAATCTGCCTGCCTCTGCCTGAGTGCTGGGATTAAAGGCATGCACCACTATGCTCAGGGGATCAAACATTTTTTTAATTTGGATCAGTATGGAGCAGATACAGTCTTCCTTATTGTTTTGCACCTGGAAAATACAGTTTTTTACATGACATTTACATGTGTCAGGGATTATTAGCAATCTAGAGATGATTTACAGAACGTGGGAAAATGTATCTGTTATATACAAACACTGCAGTATTTTATATGAAATTTGAACACTGCTTGGATTTTCAGTATGACTAATCCCACTGGTCTCAAAGGCTGACTATAGTCATAGAAAGTTAGATGAACCCAGTGGAGACTTGGTGCAAAGAGAAGTGATAGAGTCTGCCATGGTACCGGGGCAGGGCTGTGTGGAGGGGTAGATCAAAGAAGACACACCTGAAGCAAAGGGCTCATTGAAAAAACATTTCAGGAAAAAACAGAGAACACCTGAGCCACTGGATCCAAATGGTAACGACAGGACCTGTTGTTCATGAGGAGCCCAGGGTGTCCAGCTGTGGTGAATTATTCTCCACTCAGGATGGAGCTTAGGAAAATTGTCCCTGACCCTCATCATAGCCACTAGCAATGCAGAAGCAAGAAGACCTCGTGAGGAGTGATTCTAAGAGGCCAGTGAGGTATTGCCAGGCTGGAGTGAATAAGGCATAAAAGAGGGGGGAAAGGAAGGAGACATGGAAAGCAAGAGTGAAACCAGACATAAGGCCAAGCTTCATAAGCAACAATTAGGACCAGCCCATAGATCCTGGGAGGGAAGTACAGCAACTCAAGGCATTCCTGGGAGCTGATTCCTGGCTCAAGTTGCCTTCTGGCCATCCCCATCCATTGAGATTCCAGTGCCGGGGCTTCCCCACCAGCCAAGGCTTTTACTGCTGAGGTACCATCTCAGGGTCTCCTTGGTGCCCCATGTGAACCTCAACTGTGAGTGTAGAGCCAACGAACCCAGGATTCCAAACAGCATGCGTCTATAGAGGCGCCTCCAAGGCCATACTGCCTCTGTGTGGCCAAGTATGGAAGTGCATCCACTGGTGCTGCCGAGAAAGAAAGAAGGCTGGCAGTGGAAACTGGAAGTCTCTGCCCTGACGCCCGAAGGGAACTGGCTGCTTCCCAGCAGCTGGCAGCTTACTTTCTGGGCCATGTGGGATGCCGAAAGCTAAGCACTCTAACCAGCCTCTCAGGTACATTCAGCTTGTGTTCTTGAAAATCACCTTCCGGTTTAACAAACAGGGTGACTTGTGGAATGGGGAACTGTCCCCGAAGATTTGGGGGAAATGGGCTGCATTATTTTCTATTCTGTCTCAAGTCTTCTCTCCTGCTGTGCCACCCAGAGTTTGAAGGTCAGGGTTTGGAGTGTGCTTCAGGAGGGGGACTGACTCCATGGGTCTACTTACCTCTAGCAAACTGGCTGCTGTGAGCTTGAGGTTATTCAAAGCACTGCAACAGCCATGGTGTTTGCACGCAACTTTAGATTACACACATCTCTTCTAAAATCAAAGTCTGCAGACACCTAGGGAGCTGAGCAGTGCTGCCATTAGAAAAATGACTACCCACCACTGTCCAGGGTGCTCTCAGCTCGCTACTCCACCGTCCTGGTTATCAACGCGACAGCCCCTTGATACATTTCGGTTACGGATCCCTAAATCTTCTGTAGAGATGTTGGCTAATGGAATCATGTAGTCCCTGCTGATCTTGCAAGTGAGGATGCTGAGCAGAGAGTAGGAGCAGCCAAGATCTGAGTGGAGGGACATTAGAGGAAGTGACCCCAACCCCTGGGTCCTTCTAGAGTCCTAGTGCTTAGGACCTCAGGAGCCACAGTCATGGTAAAATCCCACCTCACCTGTCTTGTCTTTGTTCCCGTGCAGCGCCTTCACCTCAGTGAAGATGTGGCAGGAGCCACATTCATGGCAGCAGGCAGCTCAGCCCCGGAGCTGTTCACATCAGTCATAGGTAGGTGATACTAGGAGGATGTCTCAACCCTTACTTATATGAAAGAAAGGGGTTCTGGGGAAGAAGGCCCTCAGATCTGCGTTGTCTCCCACTTACAAAATATTAAGTTCCTAGATTCCAAGCAGAACCTTCCACTCTGCTGTGGTCATTCACTGCTTTAACTGTGTGTGAACTTTTCCTAGACCCAAGGACAGTACTACTAAGGGAAAGTCTAACCTCTAGGTTCAAAACCTCCCTCCAAAGCTTTCCTATTTCCTCTGGATCCTCAGCATAGTCTAGAACTAGGAAATGTCCTTCAAGCTCTCCTTGGAGTGCAGCTGGACCACTACAGCCAGATTGGTGTTGGTTTGTGTTTCAGGAGTCTTCATTACAAAAGGCGATGTGGGAGTTGGCACCATCGTGGGCTCTGCTGTGTTCAACATCCTGTGCATTATCGGCGTCTGCGGGCTCTTTGCAGGGCAGGTAGGACTGACGACTCCTTTGTGATGGTTGTACATGATGTGAAGATGATGGAAGTATGGAGCCGAGGCAGGGACTATCATGTTGGAATTCATCCACAGTGGAGCCTTGGGCAGTGTGATTGGAGGTCTCCCTCCTAAAGCACTGTGAGCTTGAAAGTGCACCCCCACACACCTCCTTTTGAGAGCTACTGATCTGCACTAGAATGTGTGGTGCTTGCCTCAGAGGAAATGAGGTAAATTAGAAAGACAGGGAAGAAAAGAGGCAAAACTTTTCTACTTAAAGAATTCATCATTGTCACAGTTCAGGATGTCACTTTTCTTCCTATAGACTGGAGCTTTTATAGTCTAGAGGGGCCTTGAAGTCCTGAGTCAACCTAAGGAGACTCTTCTAATGCCGGGGGGTATCCTGGCAGGGTCACCGTCCTTTTTGGATGTTGTTGTCTCTCTAATAGTCTCAGGGATTTGTTCAGAAGTCACCAGAGTGTGAGACTATGGGCAGCCAAGAGCAGAGCTTGAAGGCTCATGGGGCATGCAGCTTTCCTGTGGCTCTCAGAGCCTAGTTTCCTCAGGGAAATATTCATTAGAAATGAGATCCTCGATTCTCTGCCAAAACACCCAAGACTCAGTATCTTAGTAGAAAAACCTATTTCTGCTACTGTAGATGTGACTCTGCTTACAATATTGAGGGACCCGAAATCCACTTCACCTGATCAGGAACCTCAGTATGGTCTGTGCTGTGCCCTGTTGAAAGTGGCTGGTTGGTATAAAATCTGATCCTGGTGACCTTCCCTCTCACACATGTCAGGCCTCTGTCTCTCAGAAGCTGCTGAGCATGCCATGACGTCCATCTCTCAAATAGACACTCAAGAGTTCCCACAGAATTCACTGCTATTCTCCAGGATCCATTTTAACTGTCCCCACTTCCCTGCCAACTGCTCTGCCTTCTCTGCCTGCTGTGTTTGTTCCTTCCCAGCAATAGGCAGCAGGACATCTTGAATTTATCAAACATTAGCTCCAGGACTCCCTGGTGGACAGGCTATCTCTAATAAGAGGGTCTTGGGTTTGTTCATGATGACTGAGGTCTGGATCACTCACTAGGCTAAATATTGTCTGCTTTCTCCATGACCCGTTGTGTTAAAGTTAATGGGTCCACACTGTAGTGTTCTGAGTTCTCCTACATAGGTAGTTAGTGCCAAAAGAATGAGGCGCATGCCTGCCTTTACTGCTGTTGCATTCCCCTGGCTCTACCCTGCCTGACCAGCTCATCATTGCCTTACAGAGATGAATAGTCACACCAGTGGATGCTGTTGCTGTTAGCACTTTCTTAATTAGCATTGTCACCATTAGCGGTATGATTATTAGCCGGGCCGTTATTAGTGTTGTCATTAGTTCATTAGTCATTTGTACCTGCAGCTTGATTCTGAAGCAAGCCCGAAGGGGAAGAGATAATGTAAAGAAATGAAACAAATGGCTGGGTGATGTCTACTCAGTGCCACACAGCTAATTACTTATGAAATGAAATGCAGTGTGTTCGTGGTGTGTAATTCATCAGTAGTGCCACTCGTCAGAAGCTTGGCTAGGACACCACCTGCTCATGACTGCACAGGTTGTTGGCATCCATCTTTCCTCCTTCTCTAGGTCTTTGCTGGCTGGTCTCACCGCGCCACTAGAGAAAGGTGACAATCAGAGCTTCTACTGGGAATAGCCACAAGCATGATCCTAGCTATATCCCCCCTTCTTTTTCTTTTTTTCCTTTTTCCTTTTCTTTTTCTTTTCCTCTTTCTTTTTCTTTTTCTTAATCCTGTGCCTACTTGGAGATCTCCAAAGCCCTCCACTTGTAGATTCCCTCACATCTTTGCAGAAGACACAGAATTGTATTTGGGGAAGAACATGGGCCAAAGAATCAGATTGACCTGGGATTGCATCCTCGCTTTGCTGTTTGTTAGCTGGGGGATTTTGGAGAGGTTATTTTAGCTACTGAAACCTGATCCTTCTCATCTATAGAGTGGGTATAAGCACATCTACTTCAGAGCGTTGCCATGGTGATGAAACCTATTGTGTTTAACACTATAATAGTACTTGGTCTGCAAGGAAAGTCAAAACAAGTTAGACACTTTTAGGTCCTCACTACCAGATTCCACCCTACGTCACTGGGGAGGTTTGGCCACTCAGTTGATGGAATGATTGACAGGGGTGTCTATGGCTCCCATCAAAGAGAGGATAGGGAGCAGAGAGGGCAGGCAGAAGGTCTTGTAAATGAAAACAAATGATGGGTTAACATAATGACATCAGAGGACTAGTGCTTAGTCCTAGGTAGTCTCTTGAGTGGTAGAAAAAGCAATCAGCAAGAAGTGGGAGTTGTCCCGCCTCACATTCCCAGACAGCTGAGCAGGTGCCATGGAATGTCACAAAAAAGAACGGAAATCGGGAATTGAATGATTAATAAATCTAATCACGAGTCTCACTTAGCATTATTATTTATGTTGTTCTGCACTTTGTCTTGTCTGGGAGAATTGCAGCAAGCACTCATGGGCCTCTCTCTAATGCATTTCAGCATAAAGGACATGAGAAAGTCTGTCACCCATCTAAAATTAAAGTAATTAAGCTGAGGGTTTGAGCTCCTGTCTCAATTAGGATTTTGATGAATTCAGTGTAATTGAATGTCTGCTGTATTTGCAGTTTGCAAACATACCCGATGTCCTCAGTGTTCGCCTGAGGTGCTTTGTGGAGTTTTTATGGGACAGGAGGAAATTGCTTCTTAGAAAGTGGCTTCAAGAGTGGTTCTGGGTATCCCACAAGACAGTTACAGAACTCTGGTCCTCCCAGTTTTTCCTTAAGAACAAAGAAGAATAACAATGAAGTGAAAATATCCAGGTCTTGACGCAACCCTCTATTTTGCATATTGCATTAAAAGGACTCAGTGCCAATTTTGTAAAACAATGTGCTTATGAATTTAAATCCACCATTCAGAGCATGTTAAGCTTTAAATACATAACCACAAACAGAAAATAAACAGTTTAACTGTATCCCAGATTAGGACTTTCATATTCTGGTTATTACAGCCTGGCACATGGCTCTGGTTGGTTATAAAAGTTCCCACATTGGCTTCTGGCATCCTTATAGTGTCCCTGATGTTCCTTGGCAAAGTCCATCTAATCTTGGCTAGGTTTACCTTTCTTCAAATAGCACCCTGTCTAAGCTGGCTCATTTTCACAAAACAGAGCAACACCAAGAGGTTATACATCCCAGTTGAAGCTTGCCTCCATTTGAATATCCCAGAAGAAGACTCTAGGCAAGTAGTCAAGTGCAAGTAGTTAATTTGAAAGGTTGCCCCAGGGAATACTAGCAGGACATTGAGGAGGTGAGACAGAGAAGAGAAAGCTGCAGACAAAAGCTTTAATGAGCAAGTTATCACTAGCAGCAACTGGAAGTTGATTCATCTGTGGGGACTGTGATCGCATAGAAGAGGTAAAAGAGCTGGGTACTTATCCACCACCTTCCACACCCCATTACACTCTTCAAGAAAGATGAATCCCTCAGTATTTCACATTGGGTGGCCAGAGTCAGCGTGGACCTTGGGACCCAGAGAAAACCTCAGGCAAAGAGACGACAGAATTGCCTACTGGAAGGACCTGAGATAGTAAAGATAGGGCCCATAGTGTATGTGCTGAGAACACAAGGCTAAGACTTCAAAATAGGCTCGCTGTTTAGACCCTCTCTTCAACTCCACTCGTGGGTACCAGCATGAGGACAAGATGAACAATTAAGAAATTATAGATATGAATCTGTGGCAGTACAGTGTTTGCCTGGTGTGTTTGATGCCTTGGGATTGATCCTTAGTGCTAAATAAATTTTTAAGAAAGGTTTTTCATTTTTTTTTTTTTTTTGGTTTTTCGAGACAGAGTTTCTCTGTGTAGCCCTGGCTGTCCTGGAACTCACTCTGTAGACCAGGCTGGCCTCGAACTCAGAAATCCACCTGCCTCTGCCTCCCAAGTGCTGGGATTAAAGGCGTGCGCCACCACTGCCCAGCTTAAGAAAGTTTTTAAAAGGTTATTTGTATTTTTTCATTTTCCAAAAGTGACCAATCCTCCTTTCAAGTATATTAATTTAGTATGAATTTGCTGAAACTATGATTCTCATGATATTTGGTAAATTTCTGCAAAAAAGCCAGAAAAATCTTAAGATTTACCAAGGTATAATATTCATGTAGGGCTACTTGTTCATTATATAATGTTTAAAAACATCCTTTGTAATATGTAAATATGTTATTCCTTGTATATATTTGTCATTTGGACTGTTTTGTATAAATAATGTTTTTGCATGTGGATGTGTGTGAAATGTGAGTGTGTGTGTGTACGTACACGTGTGTGAGGGTTTTGGTATGTGTGGAAGTCAAAGGTCAATGTCAGGGGTCTCAATCATTCTCTACTTGATTCTCTTACTAAACCTGGAGCTCATCAGCTCAGTGGGACTGTGTGCCTCTGCTCTCCTAATCTTGAGATTACAGATGTGCACTGTGACACACAGTGACTACCCAAACTCAAGTCCTCATGCTTGCGAAGGGGGCCTTTCGCAGCCAAACTATCGCCTTGACTAAACTGACATTTGAAAGTTGGTTCACCTTTGGGAAATGAAAAACTATTAAAAAATATTTTTAAACCTTTCTTAAAATTTTATTTATTTAGTGCTAGGGATCAAACCCAAGGCATCAAACACACTAGGCAAACATTGTACTGCCATAGATCCATATCTATAATTTTTAATAAGGTATTTAAATGAAATAAGATATATAAAGCATGTGGTGTACTATAACCTCTGGAGAGAAAAGTACAAATTGATAGTGACTGATAGTTAATTCTGCCAGAGGTTATAGCTTCATTAAATAGAAAGCCTTTCACTTAAAACTACATGCTTCATAACTCATATTAAAAACTAGCCCAGGATACAAAAATAAATAATAGCTGCTGTTCAGTGAGCTCATTCGGACACCACATCCAACAATGCTCTGTATTTGTACAGATGCACTCACTGAGTTTTAAGGTACAAGATAGTATTCTCCTTCTCAACAAGCTATGAAATGAACCCTAGAAATTTGGATGGAGGGGTCTACTGAGGTAGTTAAGACTAGAATAGACACATCTACTGACTACATAGTCCATATGGGGAACCTCTGGTTACAGGGCCTCCAGATATAACTGTTGTACTCTTATTTATTAGACTGAGATTTTGTGTGTCCTTCAGAAGTTTGGGGTGTAGGATTTGAAGCAATGCTAGGAATGGTCATAACAACAAGATAGTGGTAATCTGTAATGGAGGATAGAAGCACTCAGCACAACTGAGGTGCATCTAGAAGCTTCTGTTTTAATCCAAAAACATCTTCCACAGCTGAGCTTTTGCTTTACTAATAATGGAGATTTGGACTGAGGAACATAATGGAAAAGCCACAATCTCCTGTGTATACTAATTCCCAGGTTACTGCTCTCCAGATGAAACCAAGCACATCATCTGTCACGTTTCAGTTCTGGGAATCAATTCTGATTCCCCAAATTGGCTAGGGACTATGAACTATGAATTAAAACCATACCCCACCTATTCCAAATCTGGTGTTGGAGGCCAACTATCCAATGTAAATAGGGAGATAATGGGACAAAAAGAGCTGGAATGACCCCTGGAGAACTAAGAATCTAAGGCCTCCTCTGGGGTAGGATGAATTCATGTTCGGTCCTGTCAGAGGCAAGAAAACAGCATGCAAGGTGCAGGAGCGGACCTAGACAAAGATTGTGCGGTGGAGAAATCTATCACCTGGATTCTATTACCTGAGAAAGTAGAGGTTCCTCGGCAGCTCCTGCAGGTAATAGGAGGTAGAATGCAGATCGAGACTCTAGGCCCATACCAACTAAATTGGAGGAGTGGCCTTAACCTTAAAAGCCCAATCTTCAGGCTCAGCTTTACTCATACCAGTGCTGGCTCTGGGAAGGGGAACAGGCAGCCCTTCAGCATGAGCAGCCCTTCTGTGATACCATAGTCATACAACAGGCTGTGTCCTTGAGTGGTGTTTGTTTTCTGATCCTGGTACATCCTTTCCCAGACTGCCTGTCTCTTGACATCAGATCCATCTTCAGTCCCACATGCAAATGAATGCAGAGGATTTAGGTTTCAGGTAACAAAACTCCAAGTTTAATTACATCACATCTGAAGAGAATTTACTGAGAACTATGCAGGAAAGTGTATGGTTTGAGCAAGGCTCAAATCCTAATGTTCTCTTACCTGTGATCATCTCTGTTCTCTTCTTCCGATTAGTTTTCTTTCATGGCATAAATAAATAAATACATAAATAAATAAATAAATAAATAAATAAATAAATAAATAAATAAATAAATAAATAAATAAATAACTGACTATAGCTGTTTCAGGCCTCATACACATGTACTACATGGACCAAGAAAAGAAAAAGAAAAAGTCACCTTGCCCACCCCACTGTCCAGGCCCTACTTAACATCATCGAACAAAAATCTGGATGAGCCCATTAGATTTGAGCAACTATTCTAACTAGAGTTAGCAGATTAGCTTGTGTTAGACAGAACCACCCACACCTTCTCTCTAGAGCTAAGAATCTAATCTATTCCATGTCAAAAGCATAACTTCTGGTCTTTCCTTAGCATACATAGCATACAGTGCAGAGCTGTGATGAAATGGCTGAGCCTGGGCTGTATCTTAAGCTGTCTCCCTAGCTTTCTTTCTGAGCTGCTCTCACACAGTGCTGTGGTTGGCATTTATATGGACATACACTGCCATTTCTGATCACATAACCAAGGAGCATTACTGTATCAAGGGATGGATGGGTGAGTGGGTAGGTGGGTGGGAGAATGGATGGATGGATAGATGGATGGATGGATGGATAGATAGATAGATAGATAGAGAGAGAGAGAGAGAGAGAGAGAGAGAGATAGATAGATAGATAGATAGATAGATAGATCAATCGATGGTAGGTAGGTAGATAGTTGATAGGAAGGTAGGTAGGTAGGTAGATGATAAGTAGATAGATAGATAGATAGATAGATAGATAGATAGATAGATAGATAGATAGAAAGAAAGAAGGTAGGTTGGTTGGTAGATAGATAGATGATAGGTAGGTAGGTAGGTAGATAGATAGATAGATAGATAGATAGATAGATAGATAGATAGATAGATAACTTTTGTGTTACTATGGCCAAATAACTAGCAACAGTTATTTGATTTATTTTTGGAGTCATGGTTTCAGAGTTCATAGTCTCTTAACCCTGTGTAGCCAAGCAGGACATCATAGTGATGGGAACATATGGTAGAGACTTTTCTTCATTTCCTGACACACAAAAATCAGAGGATGAGTCTAGAAGGGAACTGGGATAATACACACCTAAGAACCTACCCAGTGACCTTTACTCTCCAGATGATGCCACCCCCAGAATTTCTAGACCCTCCCAAACTAGCATCACCCAGATAGAAACCACGCATTCAAACCATGAGCCGTTGAGGGGACATTTCACATTCAGGCTATCATGGCATATTTGTTGTTTGCTTTTTTAATCAAAAACTTCCAAAAACTCCTTTTCACAGTGGGTACCCATGTTCCATCCCTACCCCAACCGGTGAGATCTCAGTTATTTGCATTACCACCAGCACTTGGTATGAACAGTTTTACTTTGGTTTGTTACCCTGTGACTGTAATCATTCTGGTGCATATGGTGAGTACCTCTTTGTGCCTTCAGTTTGTATTTAGAGGCGTGACTCTGAGCATCTTTTCCCATGATTATTTGCCCATCTTCCTTGGTGAAAAATCTGTTCAAATCTATGTCCGTCCGTGCTGCCATTTGGCCGTTTTCCCTCCTTACTCTCTTGTCCTGGCAGTCTCTAAATCACAGTACCCAACCACTCCTCTGAGTCCTTCTGTCCAATTAGTTTTAATTTCCAAATCAATAGAGAGCAGGGTCATTAGAAATGATTTAGCATGGTCATCGAGATGTTTTACTAGTGCTGTGGCTCCCATTTGGGTTTATAAGGGAGGTACTGAGAAACCACACTCTCCAACTGTGCCAAAGAAAATGACAAGGTCAGTGCCCTTGTGCTCAGCAAAGTAAAATTAGCAAGAACCAAGATCCAAGATGCATGTTTTCAGTAATGTGAGGTGGAGAGCTAGAGTCCCTGGAAGGTGGGGTGAGCATTCCTTCCATGTGAAGCCTCACGTGGCTCCTAGAAAGTGAGTTCCAGCTCACTGCCCGCCTCCTTGGAAAAGCTGTAACAAGGGCTGACTGGCTGCCAACCCAAAGGGATTCCAGAACCTTCTCTCCATCACCACAGGACATAAAAAAGACCTAACAGAAGCAATTTAAGGAAGGAAGGGCTTGCATCGCAGTTTGAGGGTGTAGTCCATCGTGGCAAGGAAATAATGCCAGCAGAAGCATAGGATAGTTGACCATATTGCATCTGCGATCAGAAAGCAGAGGGCGTGGGGTGATGATGCTCAGCTGGTTTCCTCTTTTATATTCATGCCAGAACCCCAACCCATGCAACAAGCACATGCTGATCATGTACTGGACACTGTTCATGCATCGTTAGATATATTCACTATTTTTTTTCTTCAAATAACTCAGAAGAGAACACTGTTTTCAAAGAGAAAACTGAGACTCAAAAGTATTGAATAATCTCACCACACTAGTGAGTCAGAAGGGTTGCAGGGTCCAGCCAGTGGCATAGAAATGTCAAGTTCCTTCCCCAGTTTTTACAGTGAATCCATTTAGATAAGAAGTC
The DNA here is from genome assembly GCA_028551405.1 of Uromys caudimaculatus. Taxonomy (NCBI): domain Eukaryota; kingdom Metazoa; phylum Chordata; class Mammalia; order Rodentia; family Muridae; genus Uromys; species Uromys caudimaculatus. The sequence continues at coordinate 31,095,412 of CM052701.1, read as the reverse complement.
TCACACCCTAAGCTGCCAGGCATATGACAGCCATCCCAACACTCGTTCACAGATCAATGCCTTTCTCATCATGAAAACCATAGGAAGCAGAGGGCATAAGCAGGTTGAAAGGGAACTGTGGGCATGGTTGCCTCCTTAACCCTCACCTGGATGTCTGTACAACACCAATTGAGCTCAGATGCTTTGGCTGTGTAAAGTCTCCTAGCTCCAAAATAAATCTGCCTGAGGGACCCAGGTACCTGACTCCTATCATAGAGATTCTTCATTTCCTATGTGCCCTATGCACCAGCAGTCCCACACAGCAACAGGGGTGAGATATTCTGACCATGGCCCTGTAACTTCACTTCAGTAAAAGGACATAGGAAAGCTCCCTGGCACAGGGAAACATGGGCATTAGCAAGTCCTAAGAGTATGCAGAGCAAGGCTGAACCTGCCTCCTTAGTTCCTCAGGCTGGTCTCCACACCACATCCTGGTCTCACTTCTTCTCACTACCATAGATAGTGGTGAATCATACTTATGAAGGGCTGTGTGAACTATGACAAAAAAATCAGATTTCATGATTTGAGCGCAAGCAACTACAATCAAAATGCCTGAGGAAGGATCCACAGGCCAATACCTGAGGGTTGAAAGTATGTACCTGTTTATACATAATATTATCAGGCATCTGTGAATTTAAAGCCAGAGTACTCATCCATTGATAAATGAACCCAGAACAAGTCTCAGACCACTGAACTAAAACCCCAGCTCAGTAAGCCCTTGGTTTAACAGGTTATACTGTGTGCCTGCTACATGCTGAGCATTGTTCTCAGCGCCAGAGAGGTGCCAGTGAAAAGAACTGCATCCTAGAATTTGTCTACAAGATATAGGATGTTATTAAATATCCAACAAATATGACTAATCGGTAGGTAGGTAGGAATGCAGACAGATGGGTGAATGATGGATGCCAGATGATGGATAGATGACGGTGGATGGATAGATAGATGGACATCAAGAGAGAGAGAAGGTGATGTATTACATTTGGTTTGGGAACTAGGAAGAAGATATGTAGTATCAATTATGAGTTAATGATATTAAGAAACAAGGTAAAATAGGAAGGTTTAGAGTATACACTATGCTAGATATATTAGCCTATAAAGAATTTCCGGGAAGATCACTACCACAAATGCTAATAGTTAGATGCAGTACAGAATACTCCTTTCCACTCTAAAGAAAACAGTATCATTTAAAATATTGATTGACTCACTTAATCTGAGTCACTTTGAATAGAGGGAACATACCATGTGAACAGACACACCACTGCACTCCCTGGAAATACTCTAAAATGTTGGTCTCCTAGCCTCACAAGGCAGAGCAAGAAAATAATAATGCCAAGGCTACTAGGATGATGAATGCCAAGTGGTTAGTGCTATCTCTAGCAACACTGAAATGTATGAAGTGACTGACTACAAAGACACAGGAGTCTCTGGTCAATGAGGAGAGGCAATAATGTTAGTCTGTGACCTCCGCAGAGGCATCTCTGCCTGCCTCCTGAGGTAAGACTAGAATGGGGCCTGAGGAGATGGATCAGTTCATAACTGACTTGCCACACACCTGTAAGGAGGTGAATTTGGATCTCAAACATCCATATAAAAGCGAGGTATGCATCTAAACAGTCCCATAATGCCTAAAGAAATAGAGGCAGTCATTAAAAGTCTCCCAACCAAAAAAATCCCAGGTCCAGATGGGTTCACTGCAGAATTCTATCAGACCTTCAAAGAAGACCTAATACCAATACTCTTCAAT
>CM052701.1:31044112-31093129 GCA_028551405.1 Uromys caudimaculatus | reverse complement strand
TATTTACAATGGTTGGGGCAGGTGAGGAATTTTTCAGCGTAATACAGGGTGGAGAAGGAAGAGAATTCAAAAAACCCAGAAGTTCCTAAAAGTTAATGTTTAAGAGAGGCCCTCTTTCTTCAAAACTTAAGTCTTTCACTATCAAGGAGACATGACAGCCATTGACGGAGCTTTGTAGTCAAAATGCTGGCTGATCAGTTCCATACAGACCCTGGGTAGCACTACCCATCTCAAAAGTCGATGCTCATGAATTCCAAATCGACGAAGTTTCACAGACTCCTACCAGTCACGGTTTGGCAGATGGTAAAGCTGGAAATGAACAACTGTGATCTACACATTTACTACAATGTCACTTGACCCATCCATTCTCTGCCACCCCCACCCACTTATATGTCCAAACACAGCTTAGCTAGTTCACCATCTCATACCTGACTGCAGTACCATCGGGCTGTCTTTATTCCAAGTTCTCTGACCTCCAGACAGTCTGTAACATCAGACAAGAAGGACTCAATTTACAATTTTAAAATGCAGAAGCAGCAGAGAAAACCAAGAGAAACTCTATGAGCTTTCTGGTTTTGTTTTTCTAATGTGGCAAAACCTTTTCCAGAACAGTTATTCTCATTGCCGGCTAATCTCTATTGACATATGTGAAGAAAATCACGGGTGTCCCCCTTCCCCCCACCCCCAGCCCCTACCCAGCAGCCTTTCCTTCTGAGTAGATCCACCTCTACATTTAAATGGAAGTCTTAATCCTGAACCTGATTCTGACTCTCCAAATGAGGAGAAATAAGTGTTGCTCATTAGCCTTTCTGGCTCATATGCAGAACACATGGACAGTGGCCTTTGTTAACCAAATATCTGGTTTTCACTGGCAAAGCAAGACATTCTGTCCTGCCCAGACCCAACAAAGGGACCACTTTGCTTGTACATGGCAGAGAGGAGGAGGTCTGCCCTCCTTTTCCTATAGGGAGACGTACACAAGTTGCCACTCCTTGGGAAATGAGGAAGAAATCTGCTCTGAGTATGCTTTATTTGTTTGTGACTCTTTTTCCTCCAAGATGAAAGTGGGGCTGTAGTTGGAACATGGAAAATTAGAATTGGGGCATGTGGTGCAGGGACCAGCAGCAGGGAGATGAGGGATGAGGAGGAATGGCTAGTCATTACCCCATGGCCTGCTCAGATCATTCTCGGCTCTCTGTCACGATGCAGTAAACCTGATTTTCGTTTCCACTCTGGCTGTCTTTGATTATTGCAGCATGCAGCTTCCAAAGACCACGTGTCCTGCCTCCCCACCGAATCATTTATTTTCCCTTTTTAAAAAACAATATACAACTGTCTTCTGCTCCACATTATTATCTGTTTTTATTGTAAATTAAGAACATCTTTTGTGTTAATCGCTAATCTTTTGGGGGATCTCAGTGGAGTTAATGCAGAACGATGTGTATTAACTCATTGGATCCTTAGATCGATCCCATGTTGGAGATACTGTGTTTTTCTCATTTTACAGATAAGAAAGCAGAACTCAGAGAGGGAGGGAGAGAAACTTGCCCCAGGCCACACATTCAGGAAAAGCAGAGCTAGGATTCAGAGTTTAGCAGTTTGATCCCAGAATGTGTGTTCTTAATCTCTGAGGAGCAAACAGAAGCCAGTGACACAAAAAGGTGCAGATGGGCCTCCATGCAGGGACTCCAGAAGCACACATCTCATCTCGTGGTGGAAGAGGTGTCCTAGACTGGCATGCACTTCTTCATGGTCTAGAAGATCATTTGTCTGGGGTGCCCTTGAACCTCTTTGTCAGGGAACCTCCTGCCAAAAATACTGAGGCTGGCTACCCAGGTGGCCAGTCATCTCGGAGTGAAAAACAAGATCACATCACAGTTCCTCTTAGAGCTCAGACTCCATTCTGAGCTACATTTATATGTGCCCCAGTGGTGGCATGTAGGCAGTGGATAAAATGGATTTTTGAAGTCTTTTTCTGATACTGATATCTAATTCTGCTATGTTCTAGTGCTTTGAAAGTCTGCCGCAAAGATCGGAGTCCTCACCTTGTGTTAATGATGGTGGCCAGGATTCATTTATTCAGCGCTTCTTGCTAGTGGATAGTCTCTTAGGAGAGTCAACTCTGTTCTGGGAATATGGAGAAAAGACTAGAATGGGGCAGACAGGTGATTTCTTAGATGAGCTGGGAGACAAAGTCCTTGGAAGCCCCTGATAGTTTCTTTCTCAAATCCACATTTTCTCCACAGCCCTGGATGCTTTGGCCCATCCTCACTGTGAAAGCCCAGTGGAGTCTTGCTGGGAGAATGCCTCACTGCTCTTGGAGGAAAGTGATAAACCAAATCAAAATAAGAAATAGTTACTTTTATAGAGGTGGGGGAAGGGGCAAGTCCTCCCCCCAGCTTTGCCTGGCCTGGAGCTCTGGCTGTTGACTCTGCCAGCTCAGTCTAGATGAACCATACAGACAAGTATACAGCACTCCCCAGACCTACATAAATTCTCTTTGGGCAGTTAGGCCCCAGGAGAACCCCTAATAAGGAGCTTCATCTTCTCTTGAAATCTCTCAAGGATCTCAAGACCGTTCTTCAACACCATCGTAAAAACCCAGCTCTACCATTACATATATATATATATAAAAGAAGAAGAATATCAAGTTAAAATATATTTTCTTAATTTCTCTAACAATAAAATAAAGGAATTTTGCTCATCCGTCATCTCTCATAAATGAAGATGCATTCTAATGAAATGTGACTCTCCCAGTTTTAATGGAAGCAAATATTTAAGATGTATGGCTCCAATTCTGGCCCTCGGCAGAGAGAATGATTGTAAATATTAGTCATCTTGTATTGAATGTACAAGCACTGAGCCAGGGTTTTTATATAGTTCTTAAGGATGACTCCTTCTAATTCTGGCCTCCCTGAATCTTGACTAAGTGACCTGTGGAAGTTGCTTGACCCCATTATGACTTAGCTTCCTTGACTATTAAGTGAAAATAATAAAAATAGTATAGGTATCATTCCCCACCACTATAGCCTGGGGGGTTAGAAGGGGAAGGACAATAAACAACCAGCTCAGTACCAAACAGACAGTCCTGTCCTCACATCTTAAGGACTGTTATGATTTGAGTGAGGAATGACCTCTTCAAGCTCAAGTGTTTGAACATTTGGTGCCCAGCTGGCGGCACTGCTTGGAGAGATTGTGAAGCCTCTTCAGGAGGCTGGGCTTAGCTGGAGGAAGTGGGTCACTAGTGGTAGTGGACATTAGAAGGAGTAGCCTTGGCTTCTCACCCAGGCCCTCTGTTTCTTGGTCCATGACATGTAACAAGTGGACATCAGGCTTCCATCATGGTAGACAGGAGCTGAACTATGTCATATCTTCCTTGCCATGATAAACTGTAGCCCCTCAAGCATGAGCCCAAATAAATCCAGCCTACGTTGCTTCTTTCATGTATTTGGTTGGTCAAAGCAGTGAGAAAAGTAACTAGCAGAAAGCGTGAGAAAGTGAGGTTTCTAAGCAAGAGGGGAGTTATTCAGAAACCTGCAGCAAGTAATAGCCAAGCCGAGCGCCACACACACATATGACTGGCCCCAGTGTCCGTGCATTCACTTCCACGCTGGAGACATTTGGGTTGATAATAGCTCTATGGAACTTAAGTGTGAACATGAACACGTGCATAGGCATGAGCATGCTATCAGGCCTCTGCAAGGCTTCTCTGGTCTTGTGGCAATGCTCTGTCTCAGTCTTCCTCCACCACACAACATAGCTCATCAAGAGCCTCTGAAGCTGAACTTGTATCCCTTCACCCACCATCCCAGCCGTGTTGACACTGCAAACCTTGGCCTGGTCTTCCTGCCTAGTGTGGGAGCTTGCCTAAGGGATTTAGAGCAGCTCCTGAACAGGGCACCTTGCCTGGAGGTCTTGGCTCTCTATTTTCAGCATTTCTAGGAGCCCCCTTAGGTATCCCCCATCCCTTTGATGCCCAGAGCTGTGGTTCTGCTCTGAGGATACCTAATCCTGGACTAACAAAAATCAAGGACAGACTGAGAACTCCTCCATCTTAGATTGGCAGAAAAAGGAGATACACCCAAAGCCCAGATATCTATACCATCTCTTACTCCTGTGATCTTGCAGCAGAGTTGAAATCCCAGCTTCCCCCAAACCAAAGAAGTCATAAGTACCACCCTGTTACTCAACAGGAACCCAGGTTTGATCTGACCCTTTATGGTCTCAGAGATTCTAGATTCCAGAGTATTTGGTTTGTAATACAACTGTATACTATTTGAGCATCCTTCAAGTTGGACTACACAAAGTATGAAGTGCTTGAATTTTTCCTGGGGGAGGGGAGTGAGTTAGCTTTTCTTAACCAGAACAGTATGGTCAGTATTCCACATGAATAATTTGTTTCATGAAATCATATCACTATGTGGGTATATAAATCTAGATTGTACTTAACACGATTTACTTTAAATAAGACTATCAATATGTGATTAAAAGCAGGTAAGTTTTAGTCATACTTTATACTAGTCATGAAAATTGAAATAGCCATATTAGCAATGTTATTTAAAAATATAATTATTTGTACCACACATTGGGGGTTGTTGTGTGCTGCAGTGCTGTGTTGTTTTCATACAGTCTTTCACTGGATCTTTCTAGAAGCCCTTGAGGATAGCTCTGTCATTATACCCATTTTTCACATGGGGAAACAGAGAGCTCAGCAATGGCAGTGTCAGTGGTTGGTCTGGGATCACTCTCACCCACCCCCTCAACACCAAGCCCCCACAATGCCCTTACTATTAGGATAGGACTTCATGAAGCCATTGATCTTCTCTATCCAGAAAGATTCTTGAGAATCTTCTTACAAAACTGAAGTCCACCTGCTTTTCAGTGTTACCCAGGTAGAGGGTCAAGCTTCACACCCGAGTCTGGACAACCCTAGAATCCAGGCTACTGACACCCTTCTCCATTTGTCCTAAAGTGATCCCCTATGCTAAGTATAGCATGACCCGAACATCCCCCCCCCCCCGCAATCTCTCCCTTCCTCTTTCCCTCCTCTCAATCCCCCCTCTCCATATACAAAGAATCCCTGTTTCCTGTTCTGTAACCCAGTAAGTGTTAATCCTGAGATTAGCCAGAGGAAAAAACCAGTTCCATCATTTTAGGTCAAATTTAAAGCAAGCTTAATTAAATATTAAACATTGACCAATGGGTGGACTTTGGTCAGGACCGTTCTCTGGAATTTCCCAGCTGAGAATGACCCCGAGTCACATGTTGACTTATAAAGACAAACCTAAAGGCCTCCACACTTTCCCTTGAGGCTTTGTTATTTTCCAAGAACTACAATTCCCAGCATTCCAGGAAGTTACCCTTGGCAGATGAGACTTACAGGTTAATTTGGAGCATTATATAAACATGTCTAGTACTGATGGGAGAAGGAACAGTGGGTTCCGGTAATGCCTGGCAAAAAGATGAGTGGTTAGTTGAAGGCCAATTAACATGTCCTTCTAGAAGATTCTTTTTCACTATCACTAGGAGCATCATCCAGCCCTGGGGGATTTAACCACACTCTCACCGTGGTTCACCTAAGACTATCTCTCAGGAAAAGCTTCATATAGCTATGGTATGTGTGCAGTTAGGTTTTGAGGTTTCTGTCTTGTGGTGGTTTGGATATTCTTGGCCCATGGGAAGTAGCACTGTTAGGAGATGTGGGCTTGTTGGAGGAAGTGCATCACTGTGGAGGTAGGCTCTGAAGCTCTGCCCAGCACAGAAGAGAGTCTTCTACTGGTTCCTTTCAGAACAAGATATAGAACTCTCAGCTTCTTCTCTAACACCATGCCTGTTTGGATGCTGCCATGCTTCCTGCCTTGATAATAATTGACTGAACCTCTGAACCTGTGAGCCAGTTCCAATTAAATGTTGTCCTTTAAAAGAGTTGCCTTGGTCATAGGGTCTCTTCACAGCAATGGAAACCCTAACTAAAACATGTCTCATGGGAAAAGCCACCTGTTCTTTACAACCTTGTAATGACCCTAGTCAAAGAAATGATGTTTACCCAGTAAAGCCTCAAGTATGAGTGTGAAACAAAAGGATACTACACATAATTGATCTCTGGCTTTGATTTGGCTCCAGCTGGATATGACTTGCTAAGTCTTTGGGATTGGATTTAAATTCTGAGCGGGCTTTGCTCTAAGTGGTTCTGGCTACAGCACGGCACCTGCCCACTGAAGAGATGAGCCCAGCAGAGCATGATATCCCACCCTGAGAGGCACAGGAAACAAAGAAAAGACTTCAGGCAGCCTTGCTGAGGATAATGATATATGTGCAATTTTGCATCTCCAAATTTCTCTTCATTCCCAAAGAAAAGAAATCAATGTGGAGTGGGCTTGGTATCGGGTATTTCTGAGGTTGTTTGCCTGCTCTTAGCATTCCTGTATCAAGTGGAACCCATCAGAGAAGAGATTAATAGGCACCAGAAATAGTGACTTCATATACGTGACTAAATCCTTCCCTGAGTCTGAAGGCCTGTTTACCAGCAGGCTGGCTATTGTCAAACCACTTGGCAGTTGTATGAAAGCAGCAAAACCTTCTGTCCTCAGGGGTAGAAAAATGAGATTTTTCTATAGATTTTAAGAGTTTAAATATATTTTTTCTTTGAGTTTTATTTTTCTTTTGGTTTTTAATATTTCTTAAATTCTTTGTACATTGTGAAATTAAGTGCATTTTGAAGCTAGGTATACTCATGACCCATAAAACGCCTGTGACTCTTCTGAGCTGCCAATTGCATCTGTCCTGGTACTCAGGTTCCAACTGTGCCTAATGCACAGAAAGATGGCTGAGCCAGCTGTTGTCTCTGTTGCTTGTGGGCTACACTGAGCCCCTTTGTTCACAGGTCTATGAGGGTTCCCCAGGAGAGCTTGAGGCTACAGTGCCTTTATGTTGCCAAGGCAGGAAGAGATCTATCTTCACATGTCCCAGACAGCACCAAATGGTCTAATCACTTAATTGGTGAGTATTTACTGAGGGCCAGTTCTAACAGTCTATGACAGCGATTAAAGAGAGGACAGGCTTCTCATGGCCTGCTGCTTCTGTGATGTGGAGGTTCAGAGAGGCTGGGAGTGTAGCTCAGTGGCTCAGTGACCAAGTACTTGCTTATCATGCACAAGGCCCTGGGTTTAATTATTAAAACTACCAAAGGAGGAGGAAGACGAGAGAAGAAGAAAAAGAAGAGGATGGAAAAAATCAGTGAATAAACTTCAAAGAGAAAAGGTCTAGATAGTAAACTTAGAATCTTACATGTATACACACACACACACACACACACACACACACTCACATTCACACAGATACACAGCAAATATCTATAACACTACTGATTCTATCAGAGCCATGAATACCTTTGGCTGTTAGTTCAAAACCCTTCATTACTGGCTTCCAAAAATTTCCACAGTTGCAGTGTCAACTGGCCTGACCCCCCCACCCCCAGTCCTCATGGAGGCTGGACCACCAACCAAAGAATACACATGGAGGAACCCATGGTTCGGACCACATATGTGGCAGAGGAGGGCCTTGTTGGCCATCAGGGGGAGGAGAGGTGGGAATGTCAAGGTGGGAATACAGGAATGGGTGGGCGGGTGGGTGGGAGGTGGAATTCCCTCATAGAGATGGGGGAGGGGAAGGGGATAGGTGGTTTCCAAAGAGGAGACCTAGAAAGGGGGAAACATTGGAAATGTATATAAAGTATCAAAAAAAAATTTTCCACAGTTGCTTTTCTTCATCTCTCCTTGGCTCTGTGGCTGACCCTGACCATGATGCATAAACCAATTGTCTGCCATAATTTTGTAGCTTAAGTCAGATTAGAGTTAATCTAAATCCTAATGCAACAGAGCAGGCCTTTTGGTCAGCTTGGCCACACACACACACACACACACACACACACACACACACACACACGCACGCACGCACACACGCATGCACACACATGCAACTTTTTTCTTGAGAAATGAGACTATTTGACCTATACGTGGCCATCCTCCAAGATGTCAGCTCATCGATTCTAGTTTCCAGTATTCAACTATTTTATTCCCCTCCTACACCAAACAACACTGATCTGTGTCACTATCCATATAGTGTAGAAATAGTGGTGTATGGTTTCTGAGGCTTGCCATGAAAAGTAATATAGCTTCCTCTTGCCTTTCTCTGTTGAATCTTTTTCTCTGGGGGAAGCAGCAGTCACTAACTTGGTGAGCACTTGAGTATCCCTGTGGATAGATCTATATGCAGAGAAACCAGACCTCCTGCTAAAACATAGAGTCCCCAACCATGCACAAGAGTCACCTTGAAAGCAGACATTCTAGCCCCATCATGTCATCATGTGACCATGTCCCCATGTCCCAGCCAGTGTCTTTACTTTAGTCTGATGAGATATTGGAACCAACATGGCCCCACTAAACCATTTTTAAATTTCTAATCTTCAGAAACTGTGAGGCACTCAATGTTTATTGTTTGACCTGAATAAATGTTATACCAAAGTAGATAATTGATATGGGTAAAACTCTTCCCCCATTTGATAAATGAGAATGCCAACTCTAAGGTGTCAGGGACTTGCTAGTAAATGAAAGACTAGGAATTAGTCATACCTATTTCATGCACACAGCCCTCCTACCTCTAACCATTCCTGCCTGGAGCATTCAACTTCTAATAAGCACATAATGCCAGGATGGAACAAGAGGGCATGTTGACTTTGTCTTGATCTTAGAATAGCCTTGGATGGGGACTAGCATCTTCCACTGATTTAGAATGTGAAGCAACCAAGAAGAAGATGCCTTGTTCCCTTTTTGTTAAGTGTCCGATTGATCAACTCCAGTTAAAGCTCATTGCTCATCCAGTCACCTACAGCTCCCTGGTGTTTAAAGATTTTTACATTTCTTTTATTTCCAGTGCCCCCCCCCCTTGTGATTTTTTTCAAGATCACTTAAAGCTGCTACCTCAATAATTCTGTTTCCAATCAGGACTTTCCACTAAACTTTCTCACAAAAGAGCCATTTTCTTACCTTTGTGCTTAAAATAAAATAAAGCTTTCCTGCTGGAATACAATAGCAACCCATGGGTTCTTCTGATGCTTCGCAATCCACATTGACTGGCATTGAGAGAACAAAAGGCAGCCAGCCCCACCCTCCCGCAAGGTGTCATCAGCAGCTTTGCTCGCCCATGTGCTGGCTTCTTTCTAGGAAGATTTTTCCCTACGTCGTCATCGTAGGCTGCTCCTACTCATGGAGTGTCTATTTAGTGACCCAGTTCTTCAGCCCCTCCTCTAGCATCCCACAGTCAGGACACACACCCTCCTCACTCTGCCTCACATCCCCAATGCTGTAACTGCAAGTGATTTCAGCTCCTCAAGACTGTGTTCAATATGACCTCCTGCAAAAGGCTTTCTCTGATTTCACCAGCAAGAGGTAATCTTCTCCGCCTCAAAGTCCAGTATCAAGTTTCAGTTTCAGTTTCCTCTTTGAATGTAGATGCACCCTTCGGTGGTAGCAATGTGTGAGTAAGGGTTCAAAGAAAAACACACAATTACTCAGTGCTCATACTTAACTAGGCATTCACAGAAACTCGGAGTGTGAAGTTATAGCTGGGTGAGTGATCAAGCACCGGATGAGTGATGGAGACCTCAAGATTCCGAGGCAACTGCGGAAGAAGCTTAGCTGGCTCCCTGACACCTCCATGTACTGCTATGTTCCCATGGAACACACACAGCAGAAGCCTAACAAAGTCTACAGCTTTCTTTGAAGGTTAGCTCCACTGTTCGGGTGTGATTTAGTTGTTCCTGGGAAATCACCAGGTCACCATGAATAACGCTATTCTTCTGTGTACTGAAAGAACATCATGTGTGATGGATCTCACTGACCTAAGTACAGTGTTCTTTACCCGAGTCACTGGCCTTGGCACATTATATAGGGACACCACGCTGTGAACACACTCAGTGTTCTCTAATGATCCAACCACTTTGGAAAGCTGGGCGGCCCATCCACCTTCCCCTGCTTAACAATAGCATCTTTTCCCTTCAGTTACATTGGCCTCTCTGTCCTGTTTATGGCAATTTGTTGGAGGTTGTAACAGCCTATGGAAATGTGACCTGATTGCCCAATGAAGCTGACAGTCTGGCAAAGATGCAGCAGTGCATAGAGAGGCAGCATTGCATAGAGAGGCAACATTGCAAAAAGAGGCAGCATTGCATAGAGAGGCAGCATTGCATAGAGAGGCAGCATTGCATAGAGAGGCGGCATTGCATAGAGAGGTGGCATTGCATAGAGAGGCGGCATTGCATAGAGAGGCGGCATTGCATAGAGAGGCAGCATTGCATAGAGAGGCAGCATTGCATAGAGAGGCAGCATTGCATAGAGAGGCAGCATTGCATAGAGAGGCAGCATTGCATAGAGAGGCAGCATTGCACAGAGAGGCAGCATTGCACAGAGAGGCAGCATTGCATAGAGAGGTGGCATTGCATAGGCATGCAGCATTGCATGAAGTGGATATGTTAGAGAGAAGCACACACTGCACACACAGGCACGCATGAATAGGGAGACAAAGAGGTCAAGGATGACAACACAGTGTCCCATCCCTCCAGAAAGGCATTAGAAAATTAGAGGGTTAGGAAAACCGGATGAAATCCTTGCATTTCCCCCAAACTCTCTGTGAAGCTGGAGGAGGGGGTCAACGACATCTCATCTCCTTTTCTACCAATCTCTGGGGAAGTGATGTCAAGGGACAATCAGTACTTGATGTGCTCCTTGTTCCTGGAAGGGCGTGGTTGTTCCTCCATCCTAAATTGCTTAGGAAACATTATGTTCACTTATTTTGTAAGATTAAACTTCAATACAATCATTTTGTTACTTGTGCAGCTTACCCTTGTTGCAAGTATATTGTGAAAAACTTTCTCGTCTTTGCCAGTTCAGTTGTCTTTGTGTTTATTATAGTAATGGGGGAATGGGAGTGGGCTTTTTTCCTCCTCTCAAACAAAATAAAACAAACCTTTGGGATTAAGATTTGGATTGGGGCCTCTATATCCCTGTGAGTGTGACAGCAGACACCTGGATTTTACAGTGTTTCCTGTCACACTGAAACAGAACTTGTCCCTCTGAGTCATAGCCACCAATGCTCTGACTGTGCTCACTGGGTCAATGTGCAGGTTTTGAATTGTATATGAGGAAATGCCCATTTGTATTCCTCGTGAGCTCCTTACTCTAATTCCAATGACGGGTTTTCCTGGAAGTTCCTATCTTGTTGTCTACTTTTCCTTTCCTTTTTCTTTCCTTCTCTCCATCTCTTCTCATCTTCTCCTCCTCCTTCTTCAATCTCCCCTTCTTTTTTTTCTTTCTGAATTTGTACTGAGTTGTCCTAAACATCATTTCTCCTACAATGGAGAAACACTGAGATAATAAACTTCCAACTCTCTTATAGAAGATACTAAAAGCAAAACTTGGAGATTATCTGAATCACTCCTCTTGTACTCAGAGACAGAATAGGAGGGCTGGGGTGGCCTTCTACACCACTGGGGCCACAGGCTGTTGGCAGTGAACCTGTCTGCCTTCTGCTAAGGATGGCCACAGAGAAGCCACATCCTGAACTCCTTAATCCATGTCCAACTTCATATTCCCTAGAAGCCAACCTCTGCCTAACGCCGACTCGATTGCATAGAACTCTGGGAAATGGAAGGTAACGTGTACCTCAGAGACACTATCTAGGATGGTTGATCTTTAATGTTAGCTTCATGAAATCTGGAATCCAATCGAAGATAGGCCTTTGGACATACCTGTAGAGTTATTTTGACTTTGTTTAATTGAAGTGGGAAGACTCACCCACTGTAGGTAGCAAGGAAGGCTGGGATCCTGGATTGTCTAAAGGGAGAAAAGAATAGGCTAAGTGCACTCATTCATTGCTTCCTTCTTCCTGGTCCAAATGTGACCAAATGCTTCTAGTTCCTGATGATTTGACTCTCCCATTACAATAGATTGTAGCCTCAAACTGCAAGACAATAAACCTTTTCTTAAATTGTTTCTGTCAGGATATTTTGAAAAAGCAACAGGAACTCTACTAAGACACTCTCCCTCCAGGGGTGAAGAAGCTGTCGTATGGGTTTTTTGTTTGCTTGTTTGTTTGTTTTGTTTTGTTTTTGGTAACAGTCTTATTCCTCTGTCTAAATGTCTAAGATTATTTACAGAGGAAAGATGGATTAGGAATATATCTCACTGGGAGAATACTTGCTTACATTATACAAAACTACAAATTCAACCCACTTTGCTTTTGAACTGTGGCAAAGACCTATATCTAAGTAACTGTCTCAGAAAGAAGCATTGGAGACAAGTCCCACCAGCACACAGTGTTGTAAATTCAATAAACTGGTAAAACAAACTTAGGCTAAAAGATGGATCTGGTACAGCCGATCTCCACTGCAAGAGTCCTCATATCTTTGCCTCTTTCTTAGGCATTATGGTAAAGGTTAAGTTTGTCACTGGCATAGTTCTTGGGACAGAAGAAAATGAAGCTGCTCTATCCTATTAAGAGATTTGTTGAAAATAAGAATCAATCTGATAAGTCCGCCAGGGTTCTGATTCCTCACCCTCACTCTGCCACACAGGAGCCCATCTGTAAGTGGGCATCTCCCTTTGCATCAGCAGTCAGTGGGTGGATTCATCAAAATGATGGTAATACGACCTGGTATAGCAGAGCCTTTGGTCAAGGTCAATGCTTCTTCAGAAGGCTTTGGACCTTAAACAGTTTCAGCAGGTCATTCCTCCCTGCATGCTTGCTATCTAACCAGAGTTTCCTCCGGATAGAACTTCTAATAGGGAGCATCTTGGGAGCTAGCAGAGATGTCTGGGTTCTGCCTATGACGTTGTCTCCCAGTATAGTATAACTCCAGTAGAATGTTGTTGCCTCTGCGGGCAGGATGGAACTCTTCACTCTATCACAGCTCCCATCAGAGACCCTGCTGACTAAATCTCATGCTGATTCTGAGCCTTTCCACCCATGAACCAGCAGCACAGGACACGGCAGTTACCCACACTGTCCTCCGAGACCCCTCCCTCTCAGTCCCCTTGCTTTATTCTTCCTCATCTTCCCACCACAGAATTTGTCTTAGGAAGCCTGAAAACAGCCACCTTTCTGCTAATGATTTCAGTCATGTCTCCAGTCTTCTACTTGACATTCCAGGTTTGCTAAACCTTGTGACTTGTGACTTTTTCCTGAAATCTGCTTCTCCTGAAGTCTTCTAAGTAAAGAGTTTATCCTTTTGAGACTCCAAAGAGCCCTGCAGTCATTCATGTTTGACTCTATGCCCCATATCAAAATCATCTGGAAGTCCTGCTGAATCTACCTTCAAAATACACTAAAATCCTACCATTCTTGGCCCTTCTGCTGCTGCCACCCTGGCCAAGCCACCACTGACTCTCTCTTGTATGACTCAGAAACCCTAAATGGTCTCCCCATTTACTTTCCTCATCACCTTGTTCTTTGTGTCCTATCAGCTTGCCAAAGTGATGCTGTCAAAAGTAGAGCATGAGAATATGTCACCACTCTCTTTAAACAAGTATGGCCCCATCACACCCAGAGAAGAAGCCAAACATTCCCTGAGGGACTCTGAAGATTTGTTATGCTTTGGACCTCTGCAGATTGACCTGAAATTGGATTTTATGATTAATTAATCAAGGAATAGATACTTAGATTACCATTTTTAAGATACTTATTTTCTTTTCTTGTCCCCTTGTTCTCTGTGCCATTCACCTACCAAAGTGATGCTTGAAGTCAAAAGTAGAACACATCACCGCTCTCCTTAAACTAGCGAGGGCCCCCTCACACCCAGAGCAGAAGGCAAACAGATTCTCATAAAGAACTTCTAGGTATTGTGTTAAATGTATACAACAGGAAACGTTTCTGTTTTCTCTGCTGAAGCAGACTGTTTCCATTCCCTGTTTAATCAGTCATAAAAGCCCGACTTTAGCTTACCCCCACTCTTCCTTCATCCCTCCAGTGGGAACTGATCCCTGACTCATTATGTCTCTTAACTACATTTTTAGCATTTGACCTCAAGCTCTTTGTCTCTGTTTAGTCTCTATTCACGGTGGTCCAAACCTGAAGGACATTGTTCTCTTGATGTGGAATCACAAGCATTGATCCCAAAGAGATGCTCATCTCTTTCCAAAAATCACATGGTGGACTCTTCTTCCCAGCTGCAAGCTCTGTTGGTTTTTATACCCAGCCCATGGGAGCTTTTGAGCAGTTCTGATCTCCACATGTTCTTCCCATATGCCACCCTGTTCTCATTTTGTACCCATCCTTTAAAAATACCCTTGTTTGTCTTGGCAACTGACATCTTCTTAAACCTTGACCCCCTCACACAGTGAGAGATCTGCCTTCCCACTGTGTGTGCCCAAATATCTGATCAGGAGTTTCAATGGTAAGATGACAGTGGAGCCAATCTGAATGTGAGGAATATCTGTTTAAAATTGTCTATCCCAAAATTACGGGATAAGGATGCCGATGACAGTGAAGCCACAGCAGATGGCTCAGTAAGACCCACCACTAATGATCACCTTTGCATATGTACCAGCAAAGAGAATGGGCCTCTCAGATTTTCAATGGGAATTGGCTCACCACCATGGTTGCTATGTTCTGAAACCCACCACAATGTTTGAGGCAGTCAAGTATTTCCCATGAGTAGGTTACAGAGCGTGGCCTAAGATCCAAGCATTGTAACTATACTTAGGGGACCCAGAACTCCTCTCATGGGTTAGTGGCTTGGAATATACTTGATAGCCAGGATTTCTTAGAATTTAGACTAAAATTTGGAATTTAGCATTCCATCTAAGATGTTTCTATTTCACCTAATCTGTCTGTGATTTCCCCCCACAATCTGGTAACCCTCACAAGGGTCTGCAGCAAAGCATGACATTAGAGCTTGTATTTTGATAGGCTTCAGTAGAATTACAGGAATCCACACCTTGGCAAGATGGTGATTGACAGCATGATGTAGAGCTTGGCTTTTAGAGCCCAAATACTAGGACCGAGTCTCATCTGTGCCACCTGCTGCCTATATGACATTGATCAAATCACTTACTTCTCTCTCATCAGTTGGATCGTCTATATCATAGGCTAATAATAATAACCTTACTTTGTGAGACCATCGAAACAATTCTGTAAGAGAATACATGTGAAGTACTTACTTAGCATCACATAGTCAGGAACTACTCAGTGGCAATGACCTTGTGTTTGCCTGTCCATGCAGTCTCTTTCTCCTGGAAGGTACCTTCTGCAGGGCCCAGCCCAAGCAAAACTGTTGCCCAGTGCCACAGACCCATTGGATTTCTTTCCTCCTGACATTGGTTCTCACTGCAAAGCCTGGTAGAAACCTGCTCTTATCCCAGTCTGCCTTTCTTGCCCACTTTGCACCTGTTAATCTGGGCCACCAAGCTGGGCTGTGTCACGAGGCAAACAAGTGTCACTTGCACAGAAGAATCCTTTCAGCAAACCCTCTGCCCAAACTGTCAAACAGAGAAAGTGCAATCCGCGATGCTGAGACCCCTGTGGAGGCTCTGTGGACTTGGATTAAAATGGTAGCAACTTTACAGCTCCTGAGGCCTTGCCTCTGTCCCCAGGCAGGCCTCTGACCTGGATTAGTCCGCTAAGAACATCATGACTGGGAATGAGTAATGAGCTGTATTAGAGAGCAGCTGAGGAAGATCCAGTTCTACTGAGTTGACAATCCAAATGGAAATGGTGTGTGTGTGTGTGTGTGTGTGTGCGTGTGTGTGTGTGTGATTAGTAAATCTCTTCTGTTTGCTCATCATCTAAGCCATAATCTCTTGTTTAAACCATAATCTTTTAAGCTTTAATTTCATAGACTCTGTGGAATTTAGCTTCATCCTTGAACAGACCTCCACGAGATAGGGAATCTTTCCTAGCCTACAATTTAATGTTTTTTC
Source organism: Uromys caudimaculatus (assembly GCA_028551405.1). Taxonomy (NCBI): domain Eukaryota; kingdom Metazoa; phylum Chordata; class Mammalia; order Rodentia; family Muridae; genus Uromys; species Uromys caudimaculatus. The sequence goes on along the minus strand of CM052701.1, from coordinate 31,077,158 downwards.
TGGTTGATTTTGTTATTGTTTGTTTGGATTTCCTTGTTTTGAAAATTAGGCAAGGGCCAAAACCAGTCCAAAAATGTAAAATGGGTGGATTCTAGACTCTCAGTGGGTAAGGTTTCCAGAAAAAGATGCTGAGACAGAGTTGGTGGTACAAGATATATTTTAGGAATCAATGCCTATAAAGGGAAGAGGGAGAAAATCAAGAAAAGTCATGATACAGGCTCAGAGCTCTGGGACAAGTCTGGCCTGCATTTGGCCTGAACTGCCATGACCTTATGTTGTTGACCTTGTAGTCTGTGACTATGGATCTCCCCAAAGTGTGTGACCCAGTAAGTTACCCTCTGTACCTTCCTCAGGAGAATAGCTTCTAGGCCCACTTCATCCAAACTCGGAAATTTCATGAGGTTTGAGAATCTAGACACCCATGGAATGTACCTGAAAGGCTCTATGCCAAGGTGTGTCTACCCATTTCTGCCAACGAGTAAGGACAACATGTCCATAGAACATCTCAGAGATGTTGGATAAGAAAGTCCCAGGACAGTGGAACCAAAGAAATGTACCTAGTTCCTCTGCCAGGCACTATCCAGTGAACATTGACTGCACCATGCCACGTCTCCAAGGCCTTGAGGCATTCGGTAAAACTGGTTTCGGTGCTGAGGTCTCTTTTCACATGGCACAAAGGACCCAGTCTGTGACATCTGTTTCACAGAAGATGTGGGGAAATTCAATGAAACCTTGGCTGTTACAAGTAAGGCTGCAGACGGCGATCCAAAGCCCTTCTCTGGGACTTTGAACCCAGGGCTGTACCTGAGCAATCTGCCCATAGTCTTGATCCCAGGCCACCCAATGCCTACATACGTCAAGAACTTAACTCCTAGTTTATACTCTCTCTTTCTGTCACAGCAACAGCTGTAATATAAGATAATAAAACAAAGGACGTAACAGAAAGAAAGGAGGTATCCAGCAGGGACTTCAGGCCCACAATCCAGACAGGGCCTAGTGCATGACTGTGTGGGTAATGAACGTACAGGAAGCTCTTAGAACCCTGGTGCTTTCCTTTTTGATCTCCAACTTCCAAGCCAGATCCTAGGGAGCTTTAAAACTGCCCTAAATCTATCTGCAAAGAGTTAGCTTCAGGCTTGGTGAGAGAGGGCTCCTTCACTAAATTGGCTTCTCTTCTTAATATCTTCCACTGAGCAACTACCATGAGAGTTGCAGGGCTGTAGTGCCAGCCTGATTTAAAATATGTTGTTATTCGTGGTGGGAAAAGGTGGGAGGTTAGTCACTAACGGGGACCTGCCTCTAACTGCTGCAACAGGCTGGGCAAGGGCATAAACCCAAGGCAGGTGGCCTGCTCTCCAAGTCCACAATCATTATGGCAAAGTCAGCTGGGACTACCACAGCAAAATAACTCAGACAGGATGGCTTATAGAACAGAAATTGCTTCCTCTCTCTTCTGCAGTTTAGAAGTATCAGCTGAAGATGTCCCCAGGCTTGGTCTCTTCCAGGCCTCCCCTCGGCACCTAGGAGACTGTCTTCTTACTATGCCTAGATGTCTTCCCTTTGGGTGACTCTCTGCCTTAATCTCTTATTAGGACACTAGTTATATTATCTCCTTTTACCTTAATTATCTCTTTCAAGGCCCTGTTTCCAAATATAGCCACATCCTGGAGTTATCCTGAGATTGGAAGATTTCAGCATACCCATTTAAAAAGATCATGATTGGTTTCCTAATCTTACCTGTACAAGAAATCTTAAGCACGTAGTTTTGGAGCTCAGCTCTTATGTTTGTGTTTCTTCATCTGAAAATTGGAGCACAGGAACACTAGCTCTGTGTCTGGAGGTGTGTGGTGTGGTATAGATCAAGTAATTAAAATCATGAAGGCAAGCTAATTTTCAAGAACAAGCCTTTTATTCTTGTGATCCTTGGAAACAAAACATGCCAAGCTCTGTCCTAAAATTCAGGAAATCTGGTCAGTTATTTTATAAGTTGGAGAGTATAGCATGGTTTACACACTTGCCTACCAGCTGTAAAAGTGGTTGGGAGAGGGCTAGAACTGCCTCCCCAGTATTGCTGCCCAGCACCCACTTCTGCTCACCTGTGCTACCTTAAAACATGGCAGCAAATCTTTCAACCCTTCTTGGCCTCTCCTACTAGCATGGGCTCACTGGTTCTTTTCTGGCAAACCTGAGGCAGATAAGATACTACATGACTCCCTAGCTGGGTTTTCCTTGTGCATGCATGTATGCATGTATGCATGTGTGAGCATGCATGTCCCTTCTTCCCTCCCTCTCTCCCTCTCCTTCTCTCTTCCTCCCTTTTTCCCTTTTCCTCTTTCCCCCTCCCTGAATGGACCCTTGGGGCACTAAACCACCTTGAAACAAGCTCAGCTCCCCTGAGGCCATCATATTAGGTAGACCTTACTGACACCCAAAGTGATGCTGAAGAAGCCTACTATGTCCCCAACTGAATGGTTCCAGCCCAGAAGGCAGACATGAGAATAAAGCAATTATCAGCTGAATTCAGGTCCCAACCCTCAAGCCAACTAGAGCAGAGACAAGCTATCCCTGTGGAACTCTGGTGGCTGCTTTGTAGGGTATTGCTTAGGTTTCTAAAAAGTAAGGGCTATGGCCTCTCCCTTTAGTGCTGAACAACAGGTCCCTGTAATGAGCTCTTCGTCCTTGACCAGTGAGTGCTGTTTAAGTCACTGAAAAGTGCCAGAAGGAAGATCTGCTAAAGATAATGAATGGCTTTTAAAAACCAAGTTAACCTTGGGATAACAGTGAGGGTAGAAACTTACAAATTAAATTAAATGGCCAGAGAAAATCTTAGCAAAGAGGAAGCTAAGTAGGGAAGGTGGGGACATATCTATGGGTTCAGTAAGCAAAAGGAAATTATCTGGGACACAATAAAAGCACCCAAAGACCTATCCCCACCCACCCAGAGGCTCTCCTTTGTATTTCCAGGGGAGTGTGGCCAGCATTTTTCTTGGACCACTTACTCCACAAACCTCAGTGTTAATGCGGCAGTTGGTATCTCTCGGTCATCCTAGCAGATGACTCCTAGTTCCCAGAACAAGACCATGCTACTGTACCTCCTGCCTCGCTGGCCGTACTGTTCAGCAGATATTTTTATCAGGGCAGCATCCCACACTCTAGAAATGAGATTAAGCCATGGTCCCGTTCTCTTGGTATAAAGGAATGGTGGTCATGGGGTCCTGTGGGTTATCCTACTAATGATCCTTTTTGACATAGGAAAAGCTTGAAGAAATTTTAACTGCACTTGAGCATCTCAAGTTCAAGGCTCTTTCAAAACCCAGATATTTGGCAGAGTTCTGTTAAAGGAAACATAATACATGGTGACAGCCTCAACATTGTTGGTGGGGGTGGCTAAAAGGTGTCCCTCTGCAGTTTGACATTATAACCTGGTGACAAGGTTCATTCGGGAGCAGGAAGCTGCAATGTTCATACCAGCTGTCTAAAGATGTATGTCAATGAGATGCCAGCTCATTGTATCAATAGGACGTCATCCAAGATTCCACCCGGTGGGGCATTTTTCAAGTCTCCTGTCCCATATTTGCAGAGAAGTTGAATGGAGAACCTAATGTGTTCCATGCCTAAGAAGTAGATCTTAGACTTCCATCACAGGGAAGATCTGTGACATCAGAAAGGACAGCGTGTGTTTGTGGCACTCTAAGAAGCTCTATCTCTGGCTGCATTTTGAGTCTGCCTTGCAAAAGCAAAAGCAAGACTGTTGAGGTGTCCCAGCTCTCATTCCCTCTGCCAAAGAGGCAATGGCAAAGCCCAGACAGTTTTCAAGGGACTTGCTTCTTACTTTACTGCAGAATAAAAATCTCACTAGCTCTGCAAGTGTATCTACTTGAGAAGTAAAACTTTGTGAACTGCCTAGCGTTTACGCCTGTTTAGATTTTCTCTTCTCTCTCTTCTGTAGCCAGCTGAGGGCTCATTTTCCATACCATGTACTTAAAGGACCTGAAAATCGCAGAGAGAGAGAAAGAGAGAGGCAAATAACATAATTTCTAGCAAACACAAAGAAATCCCCCATATTTTCTATCCTTTTCATCAACATCTTATCTGTCTCCTTGACAGCAGCAGTAGAGGATGCTTATGTGAATTTCCAGAGTTGACATCCTCAACTAGATAGATTCATAGTCACCTCATTTCCCCTTGGCTCTCTTACCTGCCCTCACCTGCCCATCACAGTACCCCTCGTTTCTCATCTATAATTTCCTCAGATTGATTATGAGTCTTCTGGCTTGGTTCTTATTACAAATACTTTGTTTATCTAGGTAAAAATCTAAATCCAGATACTTTTGCTCAGCGTGAGTTGGTCCACTAAAAAATAATATCAAATTCCAAACATGTTCAGTGAGGCATCCTTCTCTAGTGGGGGGTCACATCTTTTGTGTACCACCAAGTGCTTGTTTAGTTTTTGTTGTTATTTGAATCTGAAATTTCCCCCCCACAGGCTCATGTTTTTCATATCTATCGACTTTGGGTTGTGGAGTTTGGGGAGGTGCTGGAACCTTTGAAAGGTTGAACCTAGCTGGAAGGAAGTCACTAGGGACAGGTCCTGAGAAATATATTAGCCCTGACCACTTACTATCTCGCTCTCTACTACCTGGTCAGGCAGAAGACAAACCACTCTCCTCCACCACACATCCCTAGCATCCTAGTGTATCACTCAAGCATATGAAGCCAAACGGTCATGTACCAAATCCGCGGATACTGTAAGTCAAGGCAAATCCACCCTCTTACAACGTGTCCCTTTGAGACAGTCACAGCACACCTAATGCATTACAGCTTCATGTTCTCAGTGGTAGTGCAGAGGCCATCATTCTAGACAGTCACAGCACACCTAATGCACTTCAGCTTCATATTCTCAGTGATAGTGCAGAGGCCATCATTCTAGACAGTCACAGCACACCTAATGCACTTCAACTTCATGTTCTCAGTGGTAGTGCAGAGGTCATCATTCTAGGACCTGGGGGCCTTGCAGCTTCTGGTTGAGCAGGTCTGGAGTGAGGCCTGAGATCTTGCACTTTTATTTCCCAGATGATGCTGCTGCAGCTATAGCCCGGGTCACCCACATCATAGTCAGTGCAGAGGGCCACCTCAGTCTTCTGCTCTCTCCACTTTCTGCAGAGCCCCTTGTTTCACCTGCTCTTTTCCCAGAGACACTCCCCCTAGCTGGTCTGCTTGTAGACGATTATCACTAGGCCTTAAAGCCTTGAAATACCAATACAAAGCCATTCTTCTAAGCATTATCCCACCTACCTGGTGTCAAAATCATGTTGTATGTCTCTGAAGGAACATAAAATGAGATGCCAGGAGGCAAGGGACTCCAGGAAACTTCTGAGGGATTCTTAAGCACTTGCAAAGTTAAGGATTCAGAAAGAGAGCCAGATAAATGAGCCAGAAGGAAAGGACATAAGTGCCAGAACACACTACATCTGTGCTGAGCACTGGGGGGTCAAAAGACTCCACAAGAATAGTCAGAGTGGCTTGGTGGCATGTGGGGACATGGAGGCATGGTCCAAAAAGTTATGCCAAGGGGGCAATATGCTGGCTTGAATGAACACATCCATAACATAGGGGCATTGGGCCATCAAGGATGAAACTGCTGAGAACAGAAAGTCCAGCAGACGTAAGCAGATGCAGGAGGGGCAGACTGTGGTGGTAGAGACAGGGCAGTATCCAGAGCATCTCTTCGGGAGCTGGGGCACTATGGAAAGATATTTTCCATTTGTCACCACCCTAGTAGTCACTATTTAGAGTCTTGGATGATGAGTTTCTGATCAAAGAGAGCAGGGAAATGGAAAATCTGTGGCCTGATGAGTTTTCACTCTCTGGGTACAACGTGGAGAGTGTGAGGAAGACCTTCACAGCACTCCGCGCTTTGGGGGAAGCGTGGTCTAAGGCATCTAAGGGAAGACTTGACCTTCTAGCCATGCAAGAACATTTTCCATCCATCCCTGGAGCATTAGGATGAGTTCATATGAGTTCGGTGTGGTTTTTTTTTTTTTTTTTTTTTTGGAGGGAAGGGCTGGTTTTGGCTTTAAACAATAAAATTTTCCAGATGTGGTGACTTGAATTCAGAGTCTTAAGTTGAACAAGAAAAGGAGAAGATTCCTTTAGCTCACGTGTTTGCTGGACTCTGAGTACCTTTCCCAAGAGAGTTGGAAAACATAGCACCACAGCACTGCATTGCTATCATCTATTAATTTTGATGTTATTAACTTTCACACCATAAAGTGTTTCTCAAAAGTGGCCCTCAACACTTAGGAACTTGGTGCACCGATTGTCAGTACCCAGTGTATCTGTCCTGGATTGAGAGCCGCTAAGGCAACCATAAACCCTGCAGATTATTATGTGTAGGTTTAACCTCCCAATAGCTTTCCGTATTACACTCACAATGTTTATTAGGGGTATGTAATGATCTGTAGGATTAAGCTGTCCAAAGCGGAAACTACTAGCTGCTCATAGCTGTTCAAATTTAAAAGATTGAAAACCACATGGAATTTAAAATCGAGTTCTTTGAGCCTTCAAGTTTCGCTTCCAATGCTCATAACCACATATGCTTGCCATACTAGACAGCACAGTGTAGACAATGTCGGCACTACAAAATGTCCCACAGTACAACTGAGTCACACACATTACCGTGGGTTTTCCAGTAGTGGGTAAAAAATGGACCTACCTGGAATGAGTCAAGTATCTCCAGAAGAAGAGCAATAATGTATCCCTGTGGACAGGGATACACCTGCCTAACCCACAGAGGACTGAGCTATGTACTGTTAGGCATAAACACCCAATGTCTAGACGTATCCCATATCCCTGTGACTCAGAAAGAAGAGAGGGAGTTGAAGATCAAGCTTCATTCTCCACAAATGCCTCTTTTGGTGAACTAGCCTGACAGTTCCTTCTGATGTACATGGCCACAGTATCACCAGAAATCATCTTAGAGCTCACCTCCTGTTGCCTTTATTCACAAAATGCTTTTGCCTGGGTGCCTCTAAGCTTTTATTTTGATGAATTTTTGCTTGGCTCCTGCCTTTCCATGCATCATAGTCTCTCTGATGTTTTGATTGTTCTCTCTTCTTTGTTTGATCTGGCCTTGGTCTTAGAAGTCATTTTTACATAATCATTTAGCTACTACTTTGTAGGAAAGGACCCCTGAGCCCAGTATTCTAGAACCCAAGCCTAGAGTAATCCACTAGCTGCCCACTTATCTGAGAAGGATGTTCAGGCATGTTTGTTAAGAAAAAATAAAGTAGTATGTATCAGTCAGCTATATAACAAACAGCTCCAAAATCTCAGTTACACAGAACAAAAGCATTTATTCCTCATCTACAACTCATTTTAGTTCCAGTTTGAAGAAGCAGCAGCTACGCAGGGAAAGATCTCAATGGCAACAGAAATTTTCAAAATCTAAGTGAAACATTAAGCCAAGTTGCTTAATGCTAGATTGAGAGCAAACATCATGTCTGCTTGCATCCAAGTAGCCATAATGCCACGCCCAAAGCAAAGGCATAAGAAGGGGCATTCTGTGTTACATGAGAAGAATTTCGGAGTTAGCTAGACCTAGATGTAAATCCCTGGTAGAGCGGGAATCCTATAGTTCAGTCCACTGCATTGTTACACAAATTATGCAGCTGTTAGGGAAGGAAAGCGAGCAGATGATCAATTATAGCTCCCACCGGTAGACTTCAAACTCAGTGAATGAGCTCTGAAGTATCATGTATCTGTTGCTATGTAACAAACTGTTCCAAGATTCCATGACATTAAAGAACCACCATATCATTTTGCTTATAATTTCATGGGTGAGAGATCTGAGCTTAACTCAGAGTATGATACATCTGATCTGGGATGTTGCTGTCTGGGTTTACTGAAATATCTCGATGGCTCACTTTTTCCAACAGGCTAACCCAAGCTTGTTCGCATGGTGGTTAAAAAAAAAAAATGGCCCTAGATAAAACTAGACACATAAGGCTTCCTAAAACAAAGACTTAGAACTGGTACCCACTAATTTGTTGCATCCTATGTCTGCCTCAAGGCATAAAAAAAGAATCTTCTTCTAGAGCAGTGGTTCTCAACCTTCCTAAGGCTGAGACCCTTTAAGACAGTTCCTTATGCTATGGTGACCCCAACTATAAGATTATTTTTGTTCCTACTTTATAACTGTAATTTTGCTACTGTTATGAATCATAATGTAAATGTCTAATATGCAGGAGATCTGACAGGTGACCCTCACAGGCTAAGAACCACTGTTTTAGATGGTACAAGTTTGAACGAATCTTGTATTATTTCAGCAATTTACTAGACAGAGCCGGGACATATGCTTCAAGATTGAAAATAGAATAATGATGTTTGTTCCCCATCTGGAATTTTCAGAGAAGAAATATTCATCAGTGACTGCCTTTGCAGCGCGATGTCATTATGTACCATGTTACTTGATGAGGCAATATTAAAAGTATGTTCATGTCGTATTTTAACATCATCCAGCTATTACCAATCCCACATAACACCATAGGTTCACTGGGTAAACTCACAGGATCTGAATTTACTAAGAAAGTCCCCACTTACATCCATCTTCGGTCAGTTCCACCTGTCAACCCTTTGCTGAGGCATGGGGTTGCAGCTGTCAGTAACAGCTGCAACGATAACACTAAGCCTCTCTAGTTTCATTCCTTATGGGAGCCAACGGGAACACAAACAATACACTATGTCATTTATCCCCTGAGGAGTATATTTATTCAGGAACAGCTGGCCACAAGTGAATGCAAGTGTGTGACTTCCCAAGATACGTATCTTCTCTATGCACTCCCGTTTACCACCTCACCCTACCAAGATTTTCAGTGTAGCACACTTCCTTACAGCATTTGAAATCTATTCTAAATTTTATTTCCCTTCTATTCATCTATGAGTCCTTTTTTATAATGCCCCTTCCATTTTGTATGGCTGACCACAACCTCACAGGATACCTTTGAATTTATAGTAGTAATTATCACACGTCAATATTATTTGGATTTGTAAAGTGTTGATTTTCAGATAGTGATAGTCACCAAGGCCAATTCACATGTATCAAGACTAAGAAAGAAAATGACATGCCAGACTCCATAGCAAGGACTTGAACTCAGTGTGGTCATGTCAGTCCCAAAGGAGGTGAATTGTTCTATTTCAGTTGAGAAATATATATTTTCACTCCGTTTTCATGATAAGGAACCCCCAAATTGGACATTGACTTGGACAGATTGAAATCCACCTTTGCAATACCTGCAATTCACTTCAATAGCAATGGATATTTTTTAATCCCATCCTTTGGGGTCTAAGTAGGTCTTCTTGAGAACACATAAGCTTAAGTAATTAGTCTCTCTCCTAAATATTTATTCCTCAGTGCTAGCATGCTGCTTATACCACAACTTAAAGTGTTTATGTGAAATTACCTAGGTGGTCTTACTGCACCTCCTGAGGATTTTGTCCACCAAATACCAGGATAAAAAAAATAAATAATGTAGAAAGAAAATTAGTTTTCATAGTCCCCTAGTCCTTCTGAGAAAGCACTGAGTATTACAGATACTGTCAATATGCCCATTTGATCAGCCATCCCCTTTGCAGTGTAAATGTGTGCCATTATATAGAGCCAGTTAAATACTTCAAAAAATCCCATAGACAGTCTTGGAGGAGTTGTTGGCAAGAACAAGGTCCCTTCAACTTCTATTGAAAACTTTTCCATATGGTTTTGTGAACTGGCGTGAAATGCCTGACCCTTCGGGGGCTGCAGGTTAAGCCCATGAGATTCTAGCACATCAAACATCCTTATTATCTGAAAATAAGGAGTGAGTTGTATCCGAGAGGCATCTAAATACAAGACGCTTAGACAAGATCTAGCAAAGCAAAAGGCACACTTAGGGATCGATGCTATCCACGAATGCCCCTACCTTCTGGACAGACTTGCCTAAGTTCTTCTATGTTGTATCATAATTAATTACACTGGGAACCTTTCCCACTCATTTCTTCCCATTTTAGAAATGATATGTTTTGTTGTTGTTGTTTCTAGATGTTCTCTCTTCTGTATTTTCTTACTACCCTCATATCTCCTGCATTGAACAACTGGGATTTTATGAGAGAGAAAAGCTTCAATTCATTCCATCATTCAATGGCCTGAGACAATTTTTGACCATTGTCTATTTAGGGACCCTGCCTACTTACTCCTTTTATGGACATAAAAATGCATTGAGTCTTTTGTTTACTTGTAGCATGGGGACACAGGAAAAGGTACAGGTTAGAAAACTGGTAAATATTTTAGAAGTCAAGAGAAAACTGGTAAATATTTTAGAAGTCAAGAGAAATAACAAAACAAATCCAAAAACAATTAACATATTAGGCAAAGAATGGAAGAATGTGACGTGTCTGACCAGCATTACTTCATTGCCCTACTTTATTAGTTAGTAGGTCTGGAAGCAACCACAATTCCCTTGATGAATGTTGACTAAAGTAATTCATGAACAAGATGGAAAAATGGGAAACCTCCCATGCTCCTTCCTTCCCCACTGGACTCCATAACAAGATATGAACCAGACTTCTTCTGAGAGAACCTCAAAAATCACTAGAACCCTATGTGGGCAGTAGGCCAAAGAGAAGCTAAGAAATTCTGCCACACTTGAGGCACCAAATTCCATCCTCTTGCCAGAACCGTGCTAAATTGGAATGACTTCTCCCCAAAGAGGGAAAAGAGGGTAGGACATCCTGCACTGGCAGTCGGGAGCTGCATGGGGATTTTGTTTCTGTCTTGCCTGGCACAGAGCCCTGAAGAAGAAAGATAACAGCATGCCTCAGGTGCTTGAGGACCTCTGAGAACTGTGGCAAGCCCTTTCATGGTCCGCAACAGAAAGATTTTATTATCACAACTGACACTAGAGGGAGCACTTGAGTAGAAGCAGGCTGAGCTCTGCAACTGGCTGGGGAACAGACCCACAAGCAGAGAAGACACAAGAAATATTCAGAGTCTCTCCTGAGGGTGATTGATGAGCACGTTCCCGTTGGTGAAAACAGCCCGTAGCCTGGGAACAATGGCTTTGTTTCAATGTCCAAATCTCAACAGAACATTAAAAGACAATTTTTTTTTTATTTTTTATTTTTTTTGGTTTTTCGAGACAGGGTTTCTCTGTGTAGCCCTGGCTGTTCTGGAACTCACTCTGTAGACCAGGCTGGCCTCGAACTCAGAAATCCACCTGCCTCTGCCTCCTAAGTGCTGGGATTAAAGGCGTGTGCTGCCACTGCCCGGCTAAAAGATAATTTTAAAAATGCAAAACATGATCCAGTCAAAGGAACAAAACTAATCTCTGAAATGGATCCTAGGGAAATGGTAGTCTCCAAATTAGCTATATTTAGGAATATATATGTTTATGCATATATATGCATATAATGACAATTAAAGAGTAAAAAGGTCATGAATTTGAAAGAGAGCAAGGTAGGTATGTGGAAGGACTTGGATAGGAGGAGTGTGAAGGGGAAAAATAATGTAATTATATTATAATCTCAAAAATTAAGAAACGTAGTAATTTTTTTAAAAAGAATTCAAAATGACCATTATCAAGGTACTGAGAATGCAGAAATCAACAAAGGCAAGAAAATGATGTGAACAGAAAATGACTGTGTGTGTGTGTGTGTGTGTGTGTGTGTGTGTGTGTGTGTGTGTGTGTTTTCCATAGAGGGAATCAATAGGCAGTTGTCTTAAGTAGAAGAGAGGTCATTTGAGATTATGGAAATAAAAGGGCAAAAAGGAAAAAGAGACCTATTGCCTGTAATCCCAGCTACTGGGGAGACTGGGGCAGGAGGATGGCAAATTCAAGACTCGTTTCTGCTACAGAACAAGTCCAGGGCTCAGCTCATGAATTTAGTGAGGCACTGTCTCAAAACAAAAAGCTTAAAAACAGGGTTTGAGATATAGCTCAGATGTGTGTTGTCTAACATGTGTGAGGTCCTAGGTTCAATCCTGGTGCCATACAAAAAAGGAAAAGAATGAAGAAAATATAAGAAAGTCTAAGATATCAAATGCACCAATATCTGCATTATAGAAAAATCAAAGGAAGAACTTGAATAATGTCTAAATTGCTTTCAGATTTGAAGAATTATGTATATAAATTTGGGGAGTTTTAATAATGGTTACATAACTAATCAAATCGGGCTGAGATGCAGCTCAGTAGCACTTCACTAGCATTGAAAGGCCCTGAGTTTGAATTGCAGCAATGAAAACTAAATTAACAGGGGATCGGGCTCAGTGAGTGATTCATGCATGGAAGGCAAGCACTCCGCCAACTCAGCTCCATCCCAGCCCCAAGTGTCTGTTAGACGATTATTTACTGTAACTTTCCTAGTAGCGTAGTTCAGATCAATAGCTCGTAAGGGCTTGATCTCCAGCTATTGGCACTATTGGAAGGTTTGGAACTCTGGGGTCCTGCTCAGAGGAAGTGAAGTTGTCATATCCCTTGATATACCTAAAAAGTGATGTTGAAACCTCAGTCCCTCCTGCTCTCTTTCTGCTCTCAGCTTATCAAGAGGCAAGGAATTTCACCCGACCATCCCTCCCCTATGATGTATTGCTTTGTCAAAGGCCCAAAGAAAGGGGAATAGTGACCATAGACTGACTCCTCTAATCCCGTGAGCCAAAAACAAATCTCTCTTTTCAGCTGATTCTCCTCTGGTAGTTTATGACTCTGACAGGAAGCTGAGCTGACACAGAAAAAGATTGGGTTTGTTGAGGTTGTATACAGCATGACATACTCTATGAGGATTGACAATTTTTGCATTGTAGCTTAGATTATTAAATTTGTAATTATCAAATGTTTTTTAACTCTGTGTTTTATATGAAAATGTGTCAAAATCCAAATACATTTAGAGTTCTGTAGAATAAAATAAAAATGAAGCTGATTAGGAAATAAAAACTTAAAATAAAAACTCTTTCAAGCAATGGGCAAAGGGTGACTCATCATACACAGGGCACTTCTGTGAGCCTGCTGGTGAGTTGCTTCTCACAGAGCCTTGTACATTAGAAAGGAGAGGGGTAGGGTATTCAAAGGGCTAAAAGAAACTGCCAATCAGGAATGATCTGCTAAAAACTCTCCTTCAAAAATGAAGAATGTAATGACTTTCCCAGATAAGACAGAGTTTGTTAGCATCAGACCTGCCAACAGATGCTAAGAGAGGCCCTTCAAGTTGAACTGAGTATGCTAGACAGTACCAGGAAGGTCAGCAAAGGCATGAAGCTGCACGCGCAGACATATTTACCTATAATATGCTAACGTCAGTACATATCCTTTAATTCAGGCAAATAACTTGAAAACATACTGGAATAAGACTAATTAGAAATTACTGATAAATGATAACAGAAGTTCCTGTGTAACCTGAGAGACTCTGGAAAGCCTCTGGGCTCATAGCTCACACAAGGTTCTATTCCATATGTTACAGTTACACAGCTGGGGCTGGAGGAGACAACGGGTTACGTATCAGACAAAGCTGGAAAATAGGGCAAAGGCAGCTTGTGATGTAGAGTGTTCTTGTTCGATAATAACATGAGTACCAGCAAGATACGTGGTGAACAGGAGCCAATAAAATATTCCTCGTGTCCTACCACATCTGATTTCCATTTTTAAATGACCGGAGAATTTGGTAGAAATGTCCAGAATCCTCAGGTTCTCTGCCACTTACAATGGCAGGTAACCTGGGTTCTTAAAAAGGCTCTGATGACAAAAATAAATAACAAGTCAAGATCAAGGAGAGACCATTTGAGAAAATTTTTTTAAAGGCATAGATTCTAATTCTACATTCGATCCTAGACATTGGGAAAATATGACCTCTCCAAAAGCAGGGTGTCCTTTCCTGCAACCAGATGACTGCCACCTCTTTCTGTTTGGTTTGGTAATATATAAAAGCCTATTTTCTTATTTAGCATAGTTGTCATTGTTCACGAATAACTTTCACTATCCCAAAGGATTTTAAGTGTCGAGTTAGGCTGCAGTGAAGGTCCTGACTATCCACAGGTCAGCCAGAGAGGTGTGCTCCAAGGAAAGCATATCTCCCACCTCCAGAACAGCAAGAAGGGAAGTTTTGAACAGCATTGTAGACGTTCATTCTGGCCCTCGAGCTGCCCAGGCTCGACTGTGTAGCAGCAACATGCTCTCTACCCAGGAATGAAAGCAATTCTGTGAACAACCCCATCGTTATGCAGAACATAACTGGCATGACCCTGTCAGTATGTGCATGGAATACAGACACCAGTGACTTCAAAAGTAGTGAGAGTGATGGATCAGAATGTTGTTTTTACAAGGCCTCCTAGGGACAAAGCCATCATAGAAAATTTAAAATAAAGCCAAAACATCGACTTTCCATTTGTAGAACGGTGATGCCGCCCTCTCTGACCTTCCCATGATCAGGAAGAGCAGAAGGAATGGGATGCGCTGGAAGCAGCGTTCTGTGTGACTTGGTGTTGGCGCTGTGAGTGTAAAAGGAGATGATGTACCATGGAGACTGATTTCTTTTAACCTGTTATTGATTCTCTGTGAATTTCACATCATGTACCCCAATCCCACTCACCTGCTCCCCCTCATACCCACCCTCCACCCTTGCAACCCTACCCTCAACAGAGAAAATGTACTATGGGGGACATACCCTTCTGTCCACATGTCTTTGCTCGCAAATGCTCATTGCAATGACTCTTTGGTCTGGCCTCTGTCTTCTGCTACTCTATCAATACTAGAACCTCACTAGACTCCTCTTGGATATCCTGTTGCTGACCTGTGTCCTGGAGATCCAGGAGCTTTGGATCTGTAGGACCAGCCCCTTCCTGTACTTCAGCAGTTCATCAATGGGGTAGATGTTAGAAAGGGCCAAATCAAAGCCCTGGATCTGGGCCAGAAAGATATCTGATCTGGTCAGCCTGATGGCTCTCCCGCTCTCATGCCTTCAGGGCCAGTTCACCAGCATCCCTGCTACCATGGCCAGTTCTACCCTGCATGGCCTGTGTTCCCAAGTGTTGCAGCCGGTGAGGGACATAACCAGTTCTCCAATTTTCATGATGCTGGGGCCAGCTTTTCTGCCTGATATAGATAGCAAGGGACAGGGTGGGGGGAGGGAAGGAGGGTGTCTCTCCCTCATCTGTGCCACTGCCCAGCAGACAAGAGGAGGCCCAGCTCTCCCACACCCATGCCCTCAGGACTGGCTCACCCACAACCCCCCACATCCAGGACCAGCTCTACTATGTTGCCCTGGTAAAGTGCAGGGCCTGCTCTCTTGAGTGTTGCAGAGTTGAGGGTCAGGGCCAGCCCTCCCACTCTTATGACCTCAGGGCCAGGTCCCTTGCCTGCTGTATCTGGCAAGGAGTAAAGGAATATCATCTCTCCCTCGCCCATGTCACTGCACAGCAGGCGAGTGATGGGGACAGTTTGCCCATGTCCCTGCCACAGTCAGTTCTGTTGTGCTGCTCTGGTGAGGTATAGGGCCCACTCTCTCAAGTGCTACAGCTGGTGAAGGGTAGGGCCAGCTTCCCTGCTCTCATGACCCAGGTCTACCACCTGCCACAGATGGTAAGGGGCAAGGAGGGAGGGAGGTATCTCTCCCTCATCTAGATCTCCAAATGAGAGACGAGTTGTAGGGCCAGGTCTCCTACACTTGTATCCTCAAGGCCACCTTACTCACAACTTCCCCAATGTGCAGTGCCCACTCTCCTAAGTACTGTACCTGGCTAAGGGTGGGGTCAGCTCTCCTGCTCTCGTGGCCCCCCAGGGCCATCTCTCCCATGATGCCCAGTTCAGAGATGGGGCCAGTTCTGCCCAGCCCTCAGACATTAACATGGGTGGCAACCCAGACCAGGGACGTCTACCTAGCCTTTGGTGGTAACAAACCCCAGCTACTGAAGGGCCACTGGACCCAGACATGACTCCAGTGGCAGCGCAGGCCAGGACCCCACCATGGTCCCAGGTGGTATCACTAGCTACTCACACCAGGCTGTTCCTTACTACCCTCAAGTCTCCAGTTCTGCCTTTCTTCATTGTGCCCACACGGTTCTAGTTCTCTTTCTCTTCTATCTCTCCACCACATACTTGCTCCTCTTAGTGGCACCTGGGCTTTCTGAGTGTCTGGGATTGTTGCAGGAGTGGTCTCGGGAGTGCTATGCCCTGCTAGTGTATTATGGCCCTGGGAAGTCTGCCCCAGGAGGCCTGTGTGGTATCTGACTGGTGGTCATCTCAAGCTATCTCCCTGTCTAAACCCCATGGCACTGGTCTGATGGTCATCTCAGGCTCACTCAGGCCTGCCCATGTGACCCCATGCAAGGGTTGTCTGTCTCTGGCTCACTCCTGCTTAGGACCTTAGGTTCCAGATGGGGTTCTTCTATTATCTGGCCTGCTCCTGGTCCTAGGAGCCAATGGAGCCTGCACGGTGCCAGACTGGTGATCATCCCAGGCTCACTTTTTTTAGGGAATGTTAGACTACTAATCATTCAGCTGTCCATAGGTCAGAACACAGAGTGAAGACAGAGCCTCTCCTCTCTGCCACCTCCTGATGTACAAGTGACACAGCAACCACACCTGCAACACCTCTAGGGACAGGAAAACTTTTTTTTTTAATTTTGCAAATGTCTGTCACTCTCTTGTAATTACTAAGCTGTTCCACAGGCAGTGCAGGGACATCCTGGCCACCCTTTAGTCTTATAATTCAACATTACAGTATTTTTTAAGACCAAGCAGGAGTGCCACACTTTTGTAAATCTGAGACATGGATGCTGAGATGTCCTGGAAGAACATGACCCTAATCCAGGCTAAAGCTTCTCTGGAGGTTAGTGAGGGAAAATACAAATGTTACAAGCTTGGGTTTTATGCATGAAGGAATTTGGGGGCCATTATGCTGAATGAAATATGTCAGATATGAAAGAACAAATACTGTATGTTTCTACTTCCATGGGGTACTTGGGCTGTCAAGGTTAGAGACAGAGAGTAATGATGGTTGTCAGGACTTTGGACTAGCAGGGAATGGGGAATTCTACTTAAGCAGATGGTGATGATGGTAGCAATAGTTACTGCGGGCAGACATTTTTATAAGAAAAAGCCACCCACAAAAGCACAAGCTGAATAGATGTAATATATTTGGTGCCTTTGATGTTAACTGCAACATGATCCAGAAAAGCTGTTACAGAACCAACCTAGATGTCCTTCCATAGAGGAATGGATAAAGAAACCATGATATGTGTACATAATGGAATTCTTGTCTGCCATAAAGAAGACTGGAGTAATGTCCCTGGCAGGAAACTGGATGAAGCTGACGATAACCATATTAAGTAAATAAAATTAGTATCAGAAAGACAAATATAGTATGTTTTCATTTGTGATTCCTAAGTTTTTTATAGAGATCTATAAAACCAGATATGTATATATGACATGAAAGTAGAAATGAAAAGCTGACTAGGAGAATAGACATAACAGGAGAGGGAGGGGCATGAAAGGGGGCATGGCTGCATGAGAGAACATGCTCAGGAATGCAAAATATACATGTATGAAAAAGTTTAAAGGAAAATATGTGTATCCATACATGTATGCTATATGTGTATAAATGCACATCTATTATTTGGTTGCAACATTAAGATGGCAAATCATATATTCTAATTTTTTAAAGATCTATTTTGTTTTAAGTTATGTGTAAGTGTGTGGGTCTATGTGTGGTTTCATGCATGTGAATGCAGGTGCCCATGGATGCCAGAGGCATCGGGTTCCTTGGAGCTGGAGTTACAGGTGTTTGTGAGCTGCCTGGTGTAAGTCTAGGAACCGAATTCAGGTCCTTTTGCAAGAGCATTGTGCACTCTTAATTGCTAAACCATCTCACCAACCTTTATCCTAATATTTCTTTAGCTTTTAAAAATGTTGGCTCCGGACTTTGGCAAATGTGGCTTTGGGGCTTGAAAAAGCATGTCCTAAGCTGCCAGTCCCTCTTTGGAAAATGAGATATCCACAAGCCCCTACCAAGACTGTGGGAACAATTAGAGCATACAGTAGACCCTGTATACAGCATAGTACACAAAGCAGCATCTGATCCTGGTCTGACTTGCACAACAGGATAGGTGTGGGATTTTCCCTTTGCCTCTGCCACACATTACCGAAAGCTTAATCACCTCAAACGACCCAAGTTGATGTTCTCACTGTTCTGGAAGTTAAAAGTCAACCATGTTGGAAAGGCTGATTCCTTCTGGAAGCATCAAAGGGACACTGCCTTTCTCAGCTCCCATGGACTGTCTACATTCCTTGTGTCACCTGAGCCTCTTGCCACCATCACCACACCTCCTGCCACTCCCTGGGCCCCTCATCCCTCCCCTTGTGGTTATTTAGGGACTTCTACAAAGTGCTTCTCACCATGAAACAAACACATCCTCAGCTTCTGGGATCAGGAACTTAGCTGACTGTAGCAGACACCTTTCCCCTTAGAAGACCACAGACAGATCCTGCTTGTCACCACTGAGCTCCATGGCAGGGATAAGGGGCAATCATGTCGTAGGTTAGGCATCCTTGCTAATAGATCTAGTGTGGCGAACCCATCTTAGACCATCTTTCACAGAACACTCACTGTTATCTGCATCTTCTTGGACTCTGCTTATTAACTGAGCCTTGCAGACTGCCTGCCTCACACAGGATTATCTGCCCAATCGGGTGTAAATGCATATTGAGTAGGGACATGCTTTCCATTTAATTGGGTGAGATCTGTTTAGAACAGTGTTTCTCAACCTTCCTAAGGCTGCTGCCCTTTAGTACAGTTCCTCATGTTGTGGTGACTCCCAACCATAAAGTTATTTTCATTGCTACTATAATTTTGCTACTATTACGAATTGTAATATAAACATCTGTGTTTTCCAGCGGTCTTAGGTGATGCCCATGAAAGGGTCATTCAACCCACAGGTTGAGAACCTCTGGTTTAGAGCATTGGCTTCTCTGTCATTCACCTGGCTCTGGTCTTGGCCATACAGTTCAGCCAGTTACTATAATCTCCCATTGCCCCATCTGTAAAGTAGAGATTATAGCATATATTCACTGCACTGGTCAGCTAGGGCCAGGAGAACAAAGGACCACATGTGTGAGGCTGAACCAGCTGAAAGGTTTGGTTTGGTTTGGTTTGGTTTGGTTTGGTTTGGTTTGGTTTGGTTTGGTTTGGTTTAGGTTGGGTTGGGTTGGGTTGGGTTGGGTTGGGTTGGGTTGGGTTTTTTTCCCCTCATAGTTGGAAAGTCATGACGCTGAGGGGTTGTTTCTTCTGAGGTCTTTCTCCTGGGTATAGCGATAGCCATCATATCTAGGCATCTTCACCAAGTCTCCTTTGGGACATCTTTGCATATTAAACTGCGTTTTTTCCAAAGATGCCAGTCTTTGAGTTGAGGTCTGTCCTAACAGCCATATCTCATTCCATTCCATATTTCAAGATCTTGTCTCCAAATACAGTTACTCTGTTAGGTAAGACTGCACTCTTCTGGGTTTTGAGGAGATACAATTTAGCTGAACAGCAAGTACATACTTCAGAAGAGCTGCATGAGAATTCAATTAGGTAAAGCATGCAGGGAAACATCTTTAGAAAGTGCCTGGCATTCAGATTCAGTAAATGTTTCTGCTGCTGCTGCTGCTGCTGCTGCCGCTATTTCTGTTTTAAAGGAAGTTGTCCAACACATTCTATATCTGCTATAAAAGAGTCTATGTATTTATAAAGGAGAGGAAGAGCTTCCCGTGTCTTCCGCTTCCTTTCAAGCTGCCCCCTCAGCACTCGGTTTTCCAGGCATGACCATTTCTAAAGGCTGAGATGGGATAGTCAAAGGAGAAGCATTTCGGTTCCTTGCTCCATGGCAGTGTTTATATGCTGTTTAAAGGAAGGCTGCCTATCTCTCTGAAATGCTTATTATCAAGGCATTCTGGAATCAAGTTTTGCAATCTGGGCTTTGATTTTCATAAGACACTTTTGATAAGCTTAGCTTCTTCCCCACAACTCCTGGAAGCCAGAATTCTGTTTGTTGAAAAAAACAAGAAAAAAGAGGTTCATTTACACATTTCAGTTGCCTAACTGGTACTAGAAATTCTGCCAGAGAAGACTCCAGACCTCTTACAGGGGATCTAAAGCATCTTAATAGTGTCCATGAAAGCATTTATTCTACCTTGAGCCCATGTGTCTCTACATTTACCAACTTTTGTTACAATTTTGTAACAATTACTGGTTAAAGCCGGCAGCAAGGAGTCTATGGTTATACACATAAATAGTTAAATGGCCATCTGGAGTCCTGATAGTTTTACTAAACAACATTAGGAACTTCATTCTCAGGGCCTAAGACCACCTTAGCCATGCCAGGCTTCTCCTCTGAACAGTCAGTCATGGAACAGGAAGGAGCTTGTGAGATCCCACCCGTCCCTGCTGAACTACAGCTCCTGAGGGGTCCTGAGGAAAGCAAGGTCACTGTCTTCAGTTGCATCCACAGAAGAACCACCCCATCAGGCTCCAGACCCCAATGGTGGCCCCAAACATATCAACATGCAGAGGATTCTTATTTAACTCAGTAAATCTAAAAAATCAGAAATCAAAAAAGGCATAAGAGAGGGGATAGATGGGGGAGGAGGGAGAAGCTGGAGGAGTCACTGTAATCAGAATGTGCTTCATTCAAGTATGAAATTGTCAACAAATTCAATAAAAGTTTTTTAAAAGATTTATTCCACAATGTTAATAGCAGTTTGCCCAAACTGCTGCTAACGGAACTATCCATTGGCCAGTAATATCAGCAAACAAATGGAATATGGCTCAGCAGTAAGGGAAACAAATCATTGTCACAGAGCTCTGCATAGATGAAGGTCAAGGACACAGAGTGAAGGAAGCAGGCGGGGACGTGTGAGCACTGTATAATCGCACGAGAGTGAGGCTGCTCTGTGGGACTACAAATCAGGGCCATGGTTATATGGGCAGAGATGTTCTCTATATGTTGGGGGTATAAACACACAGATATGCTACAATCTTTATGACTTAGTAAGTTACAGATTTTATGTGGGTACATTTTGTAGTCTA
Source organism: Uromys caudimaculatus (assembly GCA_028551405.1). NCBI lineage: Eukaryota > Metazoa > Chordata > Mammalia > Rodentia > Muridae > Uromys > Uromys caudimaculatus. Next base: position 31,056,074 of record CM052701.1, on the reverse strand, counting down.
GAAGCTGAACTTTCAAACTTCTGCTGAAAAGTTGATTACTGAATAAAAGAGCATTCAACTAAAACAGAAGAAAATTTATCTTCCATTGTTCATAGGGTGAGGGATTAGAAAGGCTTTGACTTTTCACACTGGGACATGTATCCTGTCCCCCAGACACAGCCTACACCTAACTCACGAATGCTGTGAAATGTCCCACTTTGAAGAGTTCCTCTCTTCTTCTGAAGTACTTCACTGTTGCTTCTCAGAAGGGACATTTACCACCTATATCTACAAGCTCGGAAAGAATAGCCTGTCACAGAGGGGATTAATCCACCATCGCCGAAGAGGCAGGAAAGGCATTCCATAGTGACCTGAAGATCTTAATGAACTTCTGGAGGACAGAAAAAAGATGTGACTCTGTTGATCAGGGGTCCAGAAAACACCAATCCAGAGCTCTTACAGGAAAATGTTCAAGAGGAGAGGGGGGACATGAGATATGATTTTTAGACACACTCATAGAGCATTAAGCATGCACTAAAAGGGGTGTGATCATTGAGTCTGTTGTTAGAGAAGAAGGAACTGGGTTAATTAACTGGAGGATTATTACTGGGCCCTGGGTATCTCTTGTTGTGTAAATGGTTATACAAATCTTAGTAGTATAAAATAAGAGTGATTTACTTCAGCTCAAATAAGAGTGATTTACTTCAGCTCAATGAGTCTATGATCCCAAACTGTAGACAGAGCATAGTCAGACAATGATACCTGTTCCATAATGTCCAGAAACTATAAAAATCTCAACATATTAGGTGAATGACAACTGGACTGGAATGACCACGATGTTAGGACCCAGTGGCGCTCATCTGGAGTGCCTACAGGTGGCCTTTTCTTGTGTCTTAGACCATCTCACATCGTGGTTGCTCTGGATATCAGATTACTTTCATGGCAGCTTAGGACTCTGAGGTTGCTGAGAAGAATAGGCAGTCGGTGCCTTCTGTCCTCAAAAGTGTCATTGCACAACATCTGACAAACTCTATTAGTCAAAAAGTCACCTTTTCCATAGGACAGGTGAGTCGGTCAGTCCTTCGCCATATCAACAGATTAGTGGCTTTCCGTAGACAGGACCACCAAAAAATCACTTTAGAGCAAATAAAGGTGTTCCTAAGAAAGTGGTCGACAGAGTCTGAGGGTTCTCTGGACCTTTCTGATGCTCAAGGTCATAAAGAGCCTCTTGACAAGGAGAAAAAGATTGCTTCCCCTCCTATTTTTAGTATTATGGCTCTGTAAACAACACTGACTACCTACTCTTAACATGAAGGCCACCTGTCTGAATACTCTATGAACCTTCACAGAGCCAGCAACCAACCTTACTATTGAAGGGATCTGGGCAGGTAGTCTGTACATGCCCAAAGCCAAGGCACGAAAGCTTCCACCACTGTTCTCTGCACATTTATACGTATACAAAGGCTCTCTGAGACTGGCGAACATTTGGGGATCCTTCCCCAAAAGGAGGACCAAAATGGATAAGCAGAACGGCTGTCCACAAAGTAACCAAAGATAATTCTGGTGATAGAAATATTTTTTTAACATTTTAATTAGTGTCTTCAGAGAGCTCCACAAAGGTATCAAAGCCATAAAATAAGAATTGTATGTTATTTTTAATTTTTAGAGAGACCATGGAGAGTATAACTAAGATTTTTAAAATATAATTTGGAACTTTTAAAATATAAAAAAACTAGTGTTGACAATGCAAAAGTCAATTTAATTATTAGTAAGAGAATTTTAAAAGAAGAAAGTGGGGACTAAGAGTGTAACTAAGAATGTAGACTTTTTGCTTGGTATACATGAAGCCCTGGGTTCAGTCCTAAAACTGGACATAGTGATGCATGCCTGAAATACTTGCACTCAGGAAATAGAGATAGAAAACTCAGAAGTTCAAAATTATCCTCAGCAACATAGCCGGTGTAAGGCCAGTCTATACTGCATGAGACACTGTCTTAATAAATAAATAGAAGGTGGGGTAAGAGGAAAGCAAAAAGATGGTGATCTAAACATCCTTGTCCTAACTACTGTGGAATCAAGAGATGTTCCAGAAAGTACTATGGGAACAGTGTGGTTAAACAAGGGAGGAATGAAAGAATGCGACTATAGTTCCTCTGAATTGTGTGACTGTCATCCCTGCTGTCTGTCTGTCTGTACTCTGAAGTCTGGAGTTGACTGTGCTTCTGGGCTATGTTGTGATGTGTTCCACATCCTGCCACCTGCTCTGTGGAAACTCTAGAAGGCGAATGTGATCTTTCAGAATGGCAGAGCGGAAGGTCATGTAAGCACTCTGAAGATGTGCTTGTTCGGGATGGGAGCTCCTGCAGGGGCGGTGGCTACTGATATTAGAAGAGATGTAATAGCCACAGTGAACGGCCTTAGAAGCCAGGAGTGCTCTGGCAGTGGCTACAGGGAAGTCAACACTCCTGGTGACTGTTTTGGTAACCACTGAATCATGCACAATACATATATGAGATGTCATTGCTCAGACATCTTCTGAGGGAGAGTTCAGTGTGAAAGGTAAAAGATCTTCTTTTGAACAGTCATTATGCTGAACATTGGACTCACTTTGGTGGTGTAACCTGCTAAGGCACTAACTACCATTTAGGGACAATCATCCCTGCTCTTGATGACTTGGAAGATGGTACAGGCCGTGGTCCAGAGCATGTGTGCATTCACAATAAGTATGACTATATGCTGACTTGAACAAGTGATTGTTCATAAAGAGACCTACCCTGTGAACCTTCATAGAGCCAGCAACTTGCCTAACTCCTCCTGAAGCAATCTAGGTCTGTAGTCTGTACATATGCAAGGCCAAGGCAGAGAAGTTCCCACTTTACTCTTCTTGGCATATGCTCTCTCTCTCTCTCTCTCTCTCTCTCTCTCTCTCTCTCTCTCTCTGTATATATATATATATATATATATATATATATATATATATATATATATATATATATATATATATATATATACGTGTGTGTGTGTGTGTGTGTGTATGTGTGTGTGTGTGTATCAAACACCACTGCCATTGTAACTATTGGTGAAGCACACTACACTGCCAAGTAGGTGGCACAAGAGGGAGTGTTCCCATCTCCTGTGAGAAAAAAAGGAAAAGAAGCTACAACATAACAATAAAAGATTATGAGAGAGGGGCTGGTTACAGAAGACTCATGGAATGTGAAATAGAAGCAGAACCATCAAATATATAGGAGCTTTAGTAATCAATACACCCAAGTCTTTATTTCTCATGGTAGGATTCAACAGATCACTGAAGGGGCTAAATCAGGAGTCTTTAAGAGCTTTTGATTTGGCATTATATAAACTCAAACTAAAAGATCCCAAAATGAAAATAATTACAAGTGTATATAGTTCTGGGCCACTGGAGAGGTTAATTAAGAAGTGGATGTATTTCACTGTAGAACCCCAAATACCATTTACTTTTAAATGTGTCAATTTAATGTTTAATATAAGATGAAAATCCTCAAAATGACTCTTAGGAAATACATTTTAAATGTCCAGGGAAGGAAGATGGAAGAGTGACAAGAGAAGCAGAGACAATGAATATGACTATATGGTTACGTCTATATGGTCGTATAGGCATGGCATGCTGGGAAATGTCCTGAAGTGAGCCCGTGATGGGGAACTTATTAATGTCAATATTCCCTTTTTGTGGATGATGAAAATGGGATACCAAGACATGAAATGATAGCTTTCCCAAGGCCAGACAACTCGTGTTACCTGTGACATTTACTTTGTGCTGCTGATTCTGGCTCTGGACCCTTGTGTTTCCCTGCGACTGCCACCATGCCTCAGTCCTGCTAGCACTGTGTGTCATTTCCTGATCTTCCTCAATGAGAAAACCAGATAAAAAGAAAGGAGCAAGTTATTTAGGGCCAGTTTGGTGACACCTTAAGTAACCAATGCAGAGTGGTTACCCACGGTGAGCAAGATGTGGCAGGGCAAGAAGACTATTGCTCTTTTTAAACTTGGTTATGTATATGCATAACTCCAGGACTAGAGGATTAGTGTGTCTGCGTGGGGGTATGCACACATGAGATCAGGTGTCTGAGAGACCTGAACTCTGATCCTCTGCAAGAGCAGTGCATGCTTTTAGTAACCGAGTCTTCTCTCCAACCACTTGAGGTTTTTTTTTTTTTTCTAATCATAATTGCACATGTTTTTTAAATTAGAATTTATTTTTGAAATTAATATTATATAAAACCTACATATTCCCCTCCCCTTTCCCCTTTCTACCCACAGCAGCAGGAGAGCTACCTACTTCTGAGGTCATGAGAGCTGGAGTGCTGGCCCTGCCTCTCACATGTTGCAGTGATCTGTTTGGTTTGATTTACTTTGGTTTGATTCCTAAGACAGTCTTTCTACATAGCCCTGCCCTTTCCTGGCAATCATTGTGTAGACAAGACTGGCCTCAGATTCACAGAGATCCACCTGCCTCTGTTCATTTTGTCTCTAGGACTAGAGATTATATATATATATATATATATATATATATATATATATATATATATATATATATATATATATATATATATATACTTAAAGATGCTTTTTTAAAATTTTTTTGTTGTTTTTCTGAAGGCAAATGCATTTAGTTGTTCTAGCTTTATTCTTCTATCTTATTTGAAACTTCTTCTCTTGTGACTAAGGTCCTCCTGAGGCTCAACTAAAAGGCCTTCCTAATCTTGTCTCAGGGGACTGCAGTGGACATAGAAGTTGCTGTTATCTAACAGATACAAGTGACTTCTATGATGTAGTAAAATGTGTACTTACTAGCAAGGGACTGACCACATGGGTTTGCAGGTATACAGACCTGGTTCAGCATAAACCTCAAGTGTCAGCCTAGTCATCCTTAAATAACAATGTTTTTAAAAAATTGAGGAAAAAAAAAGCATGACAGTGATAAGCATATAAGAAGCAGGGATTTTTAAAAAAGATTTATTTATTTTTATTTTGTGTATATGTTTTGCCTGCATGTGTATGACTTTGAATCACATGTGTGCAGTACCCATAGAAGCCACCAGAAGAGGGTGTTGGATATCCTGGAATTGGAGTTACAGGCAGCTGTGGCTGACCATGTGGGTGCTCAGAATGGAGCCCAGGCCTTCTGGAAGAGCAGTCAGTTCTCCTAACTGCTGGGTCATTGCTACAGCCCCTAAGAAGCAAATTTTAATGTTAACTGTTACAGTATAAAGAAGAGTTTGATCTCTTTGGAAACAGCCTAATATACCAGATCCCCAAAGACCTCACATCATTCAGAGAGATCATATTTTCTGGAAAGGAGATAGGGAACTGTGTGATGGCAAACCATGCCAGGAAGCTTGGTAAGGTAGCGCAGGACTGAGACCCTGGAAACTCAGTGGGCACCCACCTGAGACGGTAGGTCCCTCCACACTCCCCACCAGATTCCTGGCCAGGAACACGTGCCATACTTCCCACATAAGGAAACATGACCTGTGGTCACGCAGGCCCAGAACAGAGTTCTTTATGCTAATAAGGTACCTAGAGGCCCTGAGGGTTTATCCAATAAAGTCCCCTTCCCAGACATTCCTCCCTGCAAAAGGTATTTAATCTCTGGTCCACCCTGAGAAGTTAGCATGCATCCATTTTCCACAATGAAGAGTCAATAAACAGTTTAGAACCATGGACTGTCTCTTTCATCAAGAACTACTGAGAAGAGCATGGAGAAGGCCTTCATCTACAGAGTCGCTGTCTAAATGTCCCATAGAAGACCCATCTGTGCTTCCAGACAACTGCCCGATACCTTTACCACTGAGCTAAGATGGAGCTCCCATTTCCCCTGGGTCCCTGGCTAGACAGTACTCAGCCCAAACCCTCCCCTTCCCAACTCCTCACAACTCAGCAATGCCTAAATGTCCAGGAGTTTAGGAGTATCAGATCCTGGCCTCGTCGGTCTGAGGATCCCTGATTCTTCATTCCTGACTCCTCTGTACAGCACCCAAGGGATAGCTAGGCTCCCCCCATCTTAGACTGCATTTTCCCACCACCGGAGTAGTGTCTGGGCACTTCCCTAAAGCCCAGCATCCAGCATGGGACAAATGCAGTCAAACTCCCCGCATTTCACCTTCCTCGCAGCCTGCCCAGTGGAGGGGAAGAACTTGGACCCACAGGGAACTATGATTAAGACCTCTGTTTGCAAATGCTCTTTCTCCTAATATATTCACATACAAGATCCCTTGCTCTCCACAACTGAGGAACATCTTGTCCACTTTCTATTGCTAAGGATCTAGTGCAGGTGAAGATTGCCGCTCTAGATGGAAAATTGAAGTGATCCAGAGTTAAACAACTTGTGTACTCCTGGTTATAGCACTATAATGGTAAATAGTGGGGAGAATCTCAAGTCATGCACCCACATGCTCTGAAAAGAGATGGGGGGGGGACTCTGCCTTGGCATCTCATCCTCTTTCTCTTGGCACGATGTAAGTATAATAGAAGCCACTTACTCCTATTGCTGGACTTTCTGCCTGCAGTTTGATTGGTGTTATAGTCCTGTGAAAAGCTGAGATACTAGCTACTCTCTGCTTATGTAGCCTTCATTTGTAAACCGGAAGATGGTCATCAGCAGTTAGATAACACAATGCCTCTGTGTGATATTGTTTAAAAAGCACTCAGCTCTTTCGGGAGACACTTTTGGTTTTGGTTTTGGCTTGTTGTTTGTCGTTTTGGTTTTAGGTTTGGGTTTTATTTGGGGTGTTTTGTAGATGGTTTATTTATTGGTTGCATTAGTTACCCAGTTCCCTCAAGTTTCTGCCCAATTATCTAGTACAGTCCAAGCCTGGATGTTACTGACACACCACTGTGTTTGAATTCTCAATTCGTTTACTGTGAGGGGATAATATCCTCCAAGCACACATTATAAAATGTCCTTGGGTTCAGTTCGACCTGGCTGCAGGACTGATTCATGAGCATCACCTGCTCTCCCCACCCTGAGTCACAAATTTACTTAAAATAGATTGGCTGCAATTCAGCTGGAGCCAGATGAGCCACAGACATAGCAACTGGTATTGTTTGGTATAAAAATATCACCATACACCTCTGAAGACCGTGTCTGAATCCTCACCCCAGGGGGACAGACAGATGCCTCCCTCCCACCCGGAGCTCCCACTAGAGTTTGGGCTGAGCGTTGGGATCAACACATTTATTCCTTAAATGAAGACTCCATTCCAAGTTAGATTATCATCTAATAGGGCAACGAGCCCGTCCTTCTGCAAACACTGTGGTAAATTTACGCAAACCTCGCCTGTGATGTTTTAAATGATAAAATCAGAGTCCTTGAATTTTTTTTCAGATATGAAATGGAAAACTTCTAAACCCAAATTCAAATCCATATCAATGCTCGAGTTCTGAAAACAGTCGCTGTTTCTTCTTTTTTCTGTCTCATTGGTTCTAAGCTATTATTTTTCAGAGCAAATAGGGGTAAGAGGACCTTCCTTTATCCCCCATTATTCCTTTATCCATCCTCTATATCAGAGAAAGGCCCCCCTAATCTGACAATGTGTTAGACGACGGATGCTGATGTAAGAGCGTGTGCCGTTTAAGGGAAGCCCTTATTTCTAGGGTCTTAAACTCTCACCCTGTGTGTGGTCTAGCTGTCTGATTAATGAAGTCACTTGATATCAATGAATGCTCCATTTTACTCCACTTCAAATGCATAGAAGCTCCATGCTGTCTTGGAGACTAAGCCCTCTTAGGACCTGTTACAGATCAGGGCACCAAAATGATCCCTCAAATTTGAGACTGGCCTATTATGTTATATAAATGAAAATATATCATGTAAATGAGAATACATTTACCCTGTAAAAAATATATCTGGTGCTAACTTGAAGGGTGTCCATTTTTAAATAAGTTCTAGTCTGGATTTTTTTTTCTGTTCTCTTTTCAGGAAGGGAGCTTATGAAGTAAAAGTAATTTTCTTACTTGGTTCTATACACAGGAAAGAGGGGTAGCTCCCAAACAGGACCGGCACTCATAATAGATGAAGTAAGAAAGCCCTGTACAAGCAGAACCTCTCATTTGTAGTGGCATTCTTCTCTCTCTCTCTCTCTCTCTCTCTCTCTCTCTCTCTCTCTCTCTCTCACACACACACACACACACACACACACACACACACACACACACACACAGTCGCTCTCCACCTTGAAGATCCTAGTTAGCCTTCTTTGCCCAGTGTATCATGTCCAGACCCTACTGCTTGAGAAAAAGGCTGGAGGGCTGTGGTTCCCTCCCTAGCTCCTTATTCTCTGTGTTTTTCACTTCCATCTGTAGCTCTGACTTAGGAACCCATTGTCCTCTAGCAGACACTGTCAGTGCATATACATCGCCTGGCCTTGCCAGTAAGGTGCAGATTCTGATGGTTCTGCAGTGGCCTGAGGGATGACTGCTTACAACAGCCCAAAAGCAACGGATTTTTCCCCTTAGTTAATTTCAGCTCTCCTACCTGAGTTCCTATCAGTATAGTGAGAATGGAGCAAGAGCCACATGATTTCCAGCCCCCAACCCCTTTTTAGTGGAGGGACAATTAAATCACCAAATACCAACCACTAAGAGATGCATGCATATGCAGGTTCATTGAATTCTTGAGTAAATTCACATTTTCAGTTAGAGGAAACACAACCAGTGTTCTTCCCATGACCTTTACCAATCCAATTCCCCTGACCTGATCTCCAACCGTAAACCTCCATTTCTCTTCCTGAGGGCTTTTCCTTGCCACTGAAGCCTGTAATTTTGGCCTTTCTGGGTTAAAAAGTATTAGAAAATTAAGCCCTCGAATGGCTGATAGAGAGGATATGTAGCCCAGCTCTTTCTCTGCCTAGCTCCCAGTGGGACTGAGCCCCACTTGCCCACTTCCGTAGCTTCCTCTTTCTTCCTTAGGCTATCTACCCCACTTCCCCAACCTCCCAAAAATGTTTCCTAAGTCATCTCCCCACATGCGATACTTGTATTTCTGTTTCTCTCACTTAACATGTGTAGGTTAATGAACGTACCCTAAAGAAGCTCCTTTTATTCAGGAAGCTTGTATCAAGTGCCTAGTAACAAATACCAAGCTAAGTGCTGGTACATCTGTGCCTGACTATGAAGGCAGATGCCCCTACACCTGGTCGTTGAATGGGCAAGGGGTCCCAGGGAAATAGCCCCTTAGACTAGCTGAAGCAGAGCAAACTGTGCACGTCCTGGAGTGTAGGTGAACTCTGAAATAGCAGGCAGAGGTTTGCATGTATCACAAAAACTACGGCACATAATGTTGTTAGAGATGGAAAAGTCTCTCCGTAAGCCCTAGGAGATCCAGGTCATCATGAGCAGTGTGCTCAAGGGAAAGCATGCAAAAGATCATTCTCTGTGCACTCTGTCCTCAGGTGGCCTCTTTATTTAAATATACATCAGGCAGCAGCTTGCTGACTTGTCAGTTGTTTTTCTTGTGTAAACTAAAGCTCAAAATGAGTTTTCTTAGGAAAAAAAAATGTGAGTTTACTTTATGTTCCTATTGTGAAAATTAATAAATAAAGCCAAAATTCATAGGACAAAGAGATGGCTTGGTGGGGAAAGTACTTCCTGCCTAAGTGTGACAACCTGAGTGTGCATCTCCAGAACCCAGGTGAAAAGCACAGCTAGGCCGAGCATGCACAGGAGACTGCTGGGCAGTCAGTCTAGCTACTCAGCTTCAGTTTCAGTGAGAAATGCTATCTCGAAAAGTAAGGTGGCTAGTGACAGAGGAACACACACACAAATAAAAAGACAAGAAAAAATACTCAGACGTTCATATGTTTTGAAAAACCATGTCATAGCAAATGTCTAGAAAGCGCAAGACCTTTTAGATTCCAGTAGTTGTCCACTGCAGCTACATACTCACGGCAAACCTGAACAGTGAGCATTTGGTAGCACCACGGCTTCCAAGTAGAGGAAGAGGCCACACCAGGCCCTCTTCTGTCTAGACATCAGTGCCAGTATCTTCACTCTGTCTTAGCTCCAGACTGTATGGCTGTGTTTGCTGAGGTAGAAATTGGCTGTAGAAATTGTGTCAGCTCAAAAGCTTGGAATGAAACCCATATTATGGTCTTCCTAATCTTTTTTTTGATAAAGTTTGTGTGAAATAGTATGTCTCTGAGACAACAGCAACTTCATGTTATGCAGTCATTGTGGTGTTTTGTCTGCTTTGATAGGTTTAAAAAAAAAAAAAAAAAAAAAAAAAAAGGCTTCCGGTTTCCATCTGTGGCAGGAGACCTCTGCCTGGGCTACCAGGGCTCCATAGCCAAATAGTGCCAGGAGAAAGCTAGACTCCCATGAGTGTGGGCAAGCCTGGCTGCTCAGAGGGACTCACCTGGAATCCCCAGGACACAGGGACTGAGGAGTGGTCCTCTGGTTTCTTTTGGTGGCCAAGAGCGGATCCTGTGACACAGGGCTCCATACTCAAATAGTGCCAGGAAAGACCTGTTATCCCAGGAGTGCCAACACACCTTCAAGCACAGGCAAGACCACCACTTCTGTTCAAATTCACTGGATCAAGAGGGACCCTTGCAGAGCCATCAGGACACAGGAACCAAGGGACAGCTGGGGACAAGATCCTTCTGGTTTCTGTCTGCACCCCAGAGCTGACCCTGTGCCATAGCTCTCCAAATCCAAATTCCTGTCAGAGAGAGCTGGCCTACAAGGAGTATTGACACCGAGGCTTGCAGGAGGGACAAGACACAGTCAGAGAGAGTAAGACCAGTTGACAACAGAGATAACCAGATGGCAAAAGGCAAGGGCAAGAACATAAGGAACAGAAACCAAGGCTACTTGACATCATCAGAACCCAGCTCTCCCACCACAGCAAGGCCTGGATACCCCAAAACACCAGAAAAGCAAGACTCAGATTTAAATTCATTTCTCATGTTGATGATAGAAGATTTTAAGAAGGAAATAAATAACTCCCTGAAAGAAATACAAGAGAACACAGGTAAACAACAAGAAGCCCTTAAAGAGGAAACAAAAAAATCCCTTAAAGAATTACAGGAAAACACAATCAAACAGGCAGAATTACAGGAAAACAGAATCAAACAGATGAAGGAAATGAACAAAACCATCCAGGAACTAAAAATAGAAATAGAAACAATAAAGAAATCACAAAGGGAGACAACCCTGGAGTTAGAAAACCTAGGAAAGAGATCAGGAGTCATAGATGCAAGCATCACCAACAGAATACAAGAGATAGAAGAAAGAATCTCAGGTGTGGAAGATACCATAGAAAACATTGACACAACAGTGAAAGAAAGTGCAAAGTGCAAAAAGCTCCCCACCCAAAACATCCAGGATATCCAGGATACAATGAGAAGACAGAACCTAAGGATAATAGATATAGAAGAGAGTGAAGATTCCCACCTTAAAGGACCAGTAAATATCTTCAACAAAATCATAGAAGAAAACTTCCCTATCCTAAAGAAAGAGATGAACATAAAAATTCAAGAAGCCTACAGAACTCCAAATAGATTGGACCAGAAAAGAAATTCCTCCGGTGACATTATAATCAAAACATCAAATACACAAAATAAGGAAAGAATATTAAAAGCAGTAAGGGAAAAACGTCAAGTAACATATAAAGGCAGACCTATCAGAATTACACCAAAATTCTCACCAGACTATGAAAGCTAGAAGATCCTGGGCAGAACTCATACAGACCCTAAGAGAACACAAATGCCAGCCCAGGCTGTTATACCCAGCAAAACTCTCAATTATCATAGATGGTGAAAGCAAAATATTCTATGACAAAACCAAATTTACACAATATGTTTCCACAAACCCAGCCCTACAAAGGATAATAGATGGAAAATGCCAACTCAAGGAGGGAAACTACACCCTAGAAAAGAAAAGGCAAGAAAGTAATCTTTCAACAAACTCAAAAGAAGATAGCCACACAAACATAAAAATAACA
>CM052701.1:30931693-31043612 GCA_028551405.1 Uromys caudimaculatus | reverse complement strand
GAACATAATACTACCTGAGGACCCAGCTATTCCACTCCTGGGAATATACCCAGAAGATGCTCCACCATGTAATAAAGACACATGCTCCACTATGTTCATAGCAGCCATATTTATAATAGCCAGAAGCTGGAAACAACCCAGATGTCCCTCATCAGAGGAATGGATACAGAAAATGTGGTACATTTACACAATGGAGTACTACTCAGCTATTAAAAACAATGACTTCATGAAATTCGCAGGCAAATAGATGGAACTTGAAAATATCATCCTGAGCAAGGTAACTCAGTCACAAAAAAACAAACATGGTATGTACTCACTGATAAGCGGATATTAGCCCAAAAGTTCGGAATACCCAAGATTCACTTCACTGTTGAAGCAACTGTTGGGCTGAGCGTGAGGTCCCAGATCGAGGAGTTGGAGAAGGGACTGAAGGAGCTGAGGGAGTTTGCAGTCCCATGGAGGGAGCAACAGTGTCAACTGGCCTGACCCCCTGATGATCTCAGAGACTGGACCACCAACCAAAGAATACACATGGAGGGACCCATATATGTGGCAGAGGCGGGCCTTGTTAGCCATCAGGGGGAGGAGAGGTCCTTGGGTCTGAGAGTGTTAGATGCCCCAGTATAGGGGAATGCCAGGGAGGGAAGATGAGAGTGGGTGTGGGTGGGTGGATGGGTGGGTGAATACCCTCATAGAGGCAGGGGGAGGGGGGAGGGGAGGGGGTTCCAAAAGGGAGACATGGAAAGATGGAAACATTTGAAATGTAAATAAAATATCAAAAAAAAAGGAAAGCTTTCACAAAATAAGAATATTTAACTTTTAAAAATATGTCTGACATGTCATATTAGTCATCAAGAAAAACCAATCATACATAGCATATTGAATTATGTGCACATATACTTTATATTTCCAAAGATACTCTCTTTTTATAATATATATATGTTTATATAGAGTTGTAATACATAATCATATGCATAATTTTATTTTAAACAATTACTTTTAACCTCTTTGACGAATCCAGAATCCCAAAAGAGAGAAGATTGTGTTTTCCTCTGTTTGAGAAGTGTGATTATTTTTTCTCATTTATACCACTCTGAAATGAAATGGAATTATAAGAAGGGAATCAAAGCTGCATATTGAGTCAAGAATGTGTGAAATGCACTCCAGAAATAGCCAGGAAACAATCAAGATGAAATTCCAGCTGGGAGGGATTCCTAGAGCCACGGGGGTGGGGTGGAGCCTCTTTCTGGGTTTTGGAGTTCGCCATTGGATGTCTTTTTGCACTCCCACCATCCATGCCACTGATTAATGAGGTCAAAGGGCAGAATTACTCATTGTCGGTTTTCTCCCAGGGCCCTGTTCTGGACTCTTCACCAGGATGACTTGTCTTGCCTCCTTTTCATCATTGTGTGACAGCTGCTTGTCACTCTGCTCTGGCATGGGTGACACCTGCAGACAGATGCACAAGATCTTCTGTTTTGGCTCAGGGGTACCAAGGTGTCCATCTCCATGTTCAGGTTGTGAGTCAGATGGATACCGCTTCCATCTTCCACTGAGAAGCGTAGGGAACTGTGTGGACTCTATAGGGTTCATGTTTCTGGAAAATGAAACAGTTACCAAGCAATGCCAGAGGTTTTCTTTTTGAAAAGCAGACAAATGGACCAGTAGTTCTGTATGTGTTTAACTAACTTTCTCTCTCCTAGTATATCCCCACCCATACCTGCAGTCCATATGCTTTGATTGCTTGACCTGCATTTCCTTGAAGCACCTTATTTCTAAATTGAACTGTGGCCAATGCTTCTGTCACTTTTAGCTACATTTCTAAGACTCTTGTCATAACAGTGTAAAGTAATGGAGGAAGGCAACCCCCTCCCTACAGGAGACAATTCAATGGCAAAGGGGCATCTGTTCTTTTAAGCCATGCCTCCAGTGGTGAGGTATTGTATAGCACAGTGTGCAGGCACAGGGACTTTTAACTTAAACTTCCTATGTTTGGATCCTAATTCTCCCCTAATTCTACTGGTACAACCTTGGTCGAGTCTCTCAATCTCTTGAAGCTCCAATAGCTGGTAAAAGAGAGCAAACCAAGAATCGGACCCCGACACTCTCAATGATCCTCTGCTATGCTTGCAGATAGGAGCCTAGCACAACTGTGATCTGAGAGGCTTCATCCAGCAGCTGATGGAAACAGATGCAGAGACCCACAGCCAGACATTAGATAGAGCTCAGGAAGTCTCACAGAAGAGTGGGGGTAAGATTGAGGGAGCCGGAGGTGTCAAGAACACCACAAGAAAACCTACAGAGCCAACTAACCTAGGACCATGGGGATTCACAGAGTCTGAACCACCAACCAAAGTGCATGCAAGGACTGGACCTAGGCCCCCTATATATATATAACAGATACACAGCTTGATCTGCATGTGGATCCTCCAACTATTGGAATGGGGGGGGGCGTCTCTGACTCATACTCTGTGGCCTGCCTTTGTATCCCTTTCTGCTAGCTGGGCTATCTTGTCTGGCTTCAGTAGAAGCCGATACACTTAGTCCTGATGAGACATAATGTGCCAGGGTGGGTTAGAACCAGGGTGGGGGATTTCCCTTCTTTAAGTAGAAGGGAGAATAGGAGAATGGGACTGGGAGGAGAGGAGAGAGGGGGCTGCAGACAGGATAAAGTGAACAACCAAACACAAATCGGGAAAAAGGACAAGCCCTAACACACTAGGTTGGTGTGCAGATTGCATAAAAAGCCATTTCCATCTGTTAGCTGCAGAGTCAGATAAATATGATCATTGTCAGTGAATGGTGGTATCAGAAAGCTAGGCAGAAAGGGCAGGAGTCCCTGATGGAGCCTTTACTCTAGCTCCGGCAGGGGAAGGTTTGGGCATAGACCCTCTCTCAGTTCCCTCTTGAGGAGAGAGATTATTCCCCGGGTTGACTCCTTTTTACTGTGCTCCAAGTTCTCCCACTCTGTAGCAGAGAAATTGGTTTTATAACATGTTACATCTTAATCTGGGCCTGAAGTCTGTCCACAGTCCAGACGCTGAAGACAATTCATAATGAGAGAGAATGTATTAGAGTCTGCTCAAATTTGACATCTGGACTCAGTGTGTGGTTCATTTCCTGCATTAGTACATCTCAGTGGGCAATTTATATTACACTTTCCTGTTTTTATTAAGGTCATATATGCAGAGCGTTTAAGCAGGAAACCAGTTATTGACAACTGTGTATGGAAAATAGCTATCTTCCAGCCCCGTCAGAACCAATTTCCCACTAATGTGGCTGCTCTTGATATTGGCTATGAAATCTCTAAATGCCATGCTGAGGTGGCAGCTACTGGGTTTTCAGTTGCAAGTGTTCTGTATTGACCTTACAGCATGGAAGAGGAGCCGTTAGCCCCAGCTGTCCCTGTGTTGTCCTCAAAGACTTGAATCCTAAGTTTGGTTATACAGCCATCTGCTTGATTTATTACAACTGTATATGCACTCTTTACAACTTATAATATACATTAATAATGATTCATAACCTTCTGTCTTCCTAATAGTTTATAATTGTCTGTTTATTTGTTTCTGTTTGGCTTGAGTTTGCTTTTTTTTTTTTTTTTTTTTTACAGATAGGTTCTTACTGCGTAGCCCAGACTGGTTTTAAACTCACAGTCCTCCAGCCTCAGCTTCCCAATGTGGGGATTACACTTGTGTGCTGCCACACTTAGCTACAAAGGCCTTGATTTTGGTTTTGCTCACTTGCTTAGTTGTCTAACTTCTGTTCCTAGAACTCTCAACCCTCCTTTTTTAACGTAAGTTCCAAATTATCAGATATGCTGTCTTTTTTTTCTTTTTGGCACGTTTCTTCTGGAGTCTTCTGATCTGCTCCAGTCTGGCTAGGTACCTTCTAAGCTTGCAGCAAATAAATAATTTTTTATTTTACATTTCATCTTCCTGTTATACTCTTCCCTTGCCATCATTCTAGAAATAGCACTCCCTCACTATTACAGAGTCTAGTTGCTAAGTTCATGATGTTTTGTAACACGTTCTCTATGTAATTCTTATTTTGAAGAAGTGTGTCCTCCGGTAATAGCTGATTAGTAATGAAGCATCAGGGGCAAATTCTTAAGGAAACGAAACTTTACACTTATTCTTTTCTCATTTCTAACTAATAAGTTGTTTGTACAAACCAACTTTCAGGTAAAAATAATTTCTCTCTCTGATTTTGAAGACATTATACATTTCCTTCTGGTTTCCAGTATCTTTGTTGAGAAATCAGGTATCAATCTGATTTTGATTCTTTATATCTATGTATCTATCTACCTACCTGTCTCCCTATCTTTCTGTCTTCCTCTCCCTCTCCAGCCCTCCCCCCTCCCTCCTCCTTCTTCTCCCCTTTACCCCTCCCCTTCTTCTTTCCTCTACCCCTCCCCCGCACTTTCTCCTTCATCTATCTCTGTCTCAATTCTAAGGTCTGTCTAGGCTGACTGATTTGAAATTTTGTAGCCATGCATTTGTAGAGTTAATCTAAGCAAATAATTTGGATTATATTTTTGTTTTGTCATTGTCTGTGGTGTTACATACTTGAGGGTCTTTTGATTCTGAAGTCCTCAACTTCTAGAAGTTACTTGTGGACAATGCACTTGGTTAGCTCCTCCTGTACTTCTGTTTCCTGAACTGCTGCTGCTTGGGTGCTGCCACTCTTAGTTTTTGTTAAGATGAGGGATAGACAGTGTCCAGGCTGTTAAAATGAGGGAGGAAGTCTGTGAATGACATTCTTTTTGGTTTTTTGAGACAGGGTTTCTCTGTGTAGCCCTGGCTGTCCTGGAATTCACTCTGTAGACCAGGCTGGCCTTGAACTCAGAAATCCGCCTGCCTCTGCCTCCCAAATTCTGGGATTAAAGGTGTGCACCACCACTGCCCGGCGTGAATGGCATTCTTAAATAGTCTTTTAGTTGTCTTATTTCAAGGTCCATCTGTGGTCTGACTTCTGACCAATTTTTCCCCTGCTTTCCAGATTCCAAAGTTGTGTTGTTCAGATCATCTCAATTCTTTTATTTGTGGGCTATGTCTCATTTTAAAAATATCTGTCTTGTCATATGGTCACAGTATAATAAGAAAGAGCAAAGGCTGTAGCATAAATTCAATCTGCCATCTCAAAGCCCAAGCCATTCGCTAAAAGAGGTTCAGAACTGATATTTGTCTCAAGCTGAAAATTCGTTTGCCCGATTATAATAAAACTGAATAAATACCCAAGATCTTTTGCCACCCGCTGACAAATGAACAGTTTAGTTCAATTTATTCTATTCTGTCCATGGTGAGTGATGAGCAGAGCTTCTAAGAGGCCCCGGTCTCAGGGAGAAATGATGAAAGGATAAAGAAAACTCTGGAATTGTTTTGCAGCAATGGCCACTGAGTGAGTCTCTTCTGGACAGCCCTGTCATCATTAACTTAAATCAGCGAATACAAAACCTAGTGAGGAAAATTAGCTATGGAAATAGCACAAGTATACTAAGTGGAAGAGTGTACTAATGGGAAGAGGCTGCCTAGCTTTCAGACTACTTGAATATAAAAAGCCTTCCCTCACTTTCTTTTGCCTGGTCTTTGTTGCTGACCCAAGCATCTGGGGTCAGCAGAGGTATGAGAGAGCGCCTCACTTTGGGGACCCCTTTTTGGGGTGTGCTGGTATAGCACATGCTTATCACTGGCCTACCTGGGAGTGTTCACATTTGTGGTGTCTGTTTTTACTTACTAGTCCCAGAGTAAAGGCAGCCAAACAAATGTCCTGTGACCATGAGTTAAGTGCCACTCTTGTGAGACGGGGATAATCCACCCACCTGCTGACATGGTTCTGTGGGCTTTTCCGTATTTCTCTGTACAAGTCTGTTAAGGTAGAGCAAGGTATCCCCTAAAAAGACACTTTGGAGGATTTATAGGGGGGGAAATGGCTTGCCCACACCTCCCTGTGATGCTCAGTCCTGGCTTTCCAGCTGTCCTTATTTCAACAAGACTCCTCCTTCTTCTGTAGCCGTGGCTTAGCAATGTGCTGCTGCCCTAGTCTCAGCAATGCCAACTTCTCTTTAAGGTAGCATAGACTAAATACTAAAGTAATATTCTTTCCAAATTGCTAGGTAAACCCATTTATTTTTAAATTCTGATTGAGTTTAGCCAATCACTAACAGGTCTAGCCACATGTTTAAAATGAGGCAAGAGAAGCTGGAGGGTCTGCAGGGGCCTGACTGCCTTCTGAAGGGTAGCAGCTGCCCAGTTCGGGTGCTCTGCACATGTTGATGAAAGCAGAAGTTCAAACCTTCTACTCCTTTCACAAAAGATGAAGGACTCCCATAGCGAGCATCTTTGTTCAGCACCCCACCTTGACCTTAGCCACACAGTTCCAGAACCACCCATCAGCCTGAGACAGCAGATTTCCTTCTCTTCTTTCCAGAGGTAAGACCTAAACCACAGTGGTGTAAGTCCCCGGAGCCCTCCCATTTTTCGTAACTAGTCATTTCCTGTCAGTCCACCTGCTGTGTCTCCTTTGAGAAGATCCAATATAATACATCTAAAGCCTTTCAAAAGATCCCAGCTGATAGGCAGATTGATCAGGGCCAGGCAGCAAACATACATGAGTCTTGTCTCTGGTTTATTGCTGGCCAAGGAGTGCAAATGACTCTACTAAAGTCGAAAGGGGAAGCCTTTCCCTTCTATCTGGGTCTCCATGCAGGACAAGTGCTGGCAAGCATCACACTTTCTTGCTTTAGTAGACTGATGGCCTGTTTCCCGTTTGTCCCCCTTTTCCTTTAGGTCGTGGCTCTTTCCTCCTGGTGCCTGCTGAGGGATTCCATCTACTACACACTGTCTGTGGTCGCACTCATTGTGGTAAGTTGCTTTTACCATTTTAGTTCAGTCTTACACAGGACAGTGTAAGATTTGTCAGTGTGGCATTTCTCCCAAGGACATAATGACTAATGAGCAAGTTTATGTCTCTGTGCAGAGATAGTTTTTCTTTCTATCCTGACTACCCAACCTGGAAATGACCTTAAGTCATCCTTTTCCTCCAACTCCCCTAGACTTCTTTGACCTAATTTTCCTGTAGATTCTACCTCATAAGAAAGTCCCCACTTCCCTCAGGGCTTCAGTCCTAACTTAAATGGATATATCAGCTGTGCTGCAGTCCTTGGTGAATCAGGTTACAACATGGAAGGACTTTTGTCAGGTACTATCCTCCCCTCTATATCCCCAGTAAATCCTCAGAGCCATCCAAGTCTCCACCAAGAAGCCCCTCGAATGTTCTTCCCTTGTTTAACTGACCACAAGTAACCAAACTCCTTAGCTCAGCAAGCAGAACCACAGAAGAGTAGGTAGTTACAAATATGAGAAACAAAGAAGAATCAGGAGATGTGACTCCTAATGCCAGTCTCCTCCAGTGACAGTTCATTCTTTGTATTGACTTGGCTGGAGTAGTTAGTGGTACATTATTTTTGGGTGTTTCTGTGTACTGGTTATCTCTGTGTCATTGTCACAGTACCTGACAGAGACAATGTAAAAGAGAAAAGATTTGTTTTGGCTTAAAGTTTCCTAGGGCTTCAGGCCAGCATAGTGAGGAAGGAAGGATGACCATGGGGGTAGGAGCATGTGTCAACATCATGATGGATCTGAACACAGAGAATGAGACTGGAGCAAGTGGCCAAGCTGTTACCCTCCAAGGCCTGACCCTGGTGTCATATTTCCATCAGCTGGGCCTCACTTCCTGAACCATAGAGAGAACAAATAATCAAAATGTGTGGGACAGTTCAGGTTTAAGCCATATTATACTCTGTCCAGACAGCATTTTTTCCAATAGAATTAAAACAGAAGACCACTCTCACCAAAGCGAATGGGTATCAGCCAACCCCTCAAGCACCTAAGTGGAACATGGCAGAGGACAGTAGATTTGCTCTCCCTGCTTCAGCAGAGTCATCTGTCTTCCTGTGCCCTTGGACATTGGTGCTCTCAGCTCTTGGGCCTTCCATCTCAAAGAGGAAATGACCCATTGACTCTTTGCTTATCATGTCTTTGGGCTTGCTCCACAACTATATTATCAGCTTTTAGGTGGCAGATATGAGCAAATGCTTCAAAATTAATATGATGTACACATATGATATGTTTCTATTGTTTCTATTCTAGATATATATCTATTGTTTCTGAGTATCTAGAAGACCATGACTATTACATCTTCTTACTAGAGGCATTGACCTTAGAGAAATCAATCAAAATCTCTCTCTCTCTCTCTCTCTCTCTCTCTCTCTCTCTCTCTCTCTCTTTATCTCTGGGTTATCATTTTCTTATCTATGTATCTGAACTAGATGACCTGCTTCACAAAGCACTTTCCTGTAGGTTGTCTGGGGTTGGAGACTATCACAAGGTTTGTCCTTGAAACTAAGTTACATATGTTCTCAAGTGTGCCCTCTGAGCTCTAGGGCTAAAATGGAAATTTCTGGCAGAGGCCAGACCCACATCAGGGGCAATCATGTTCACCATTAGAGTCATAGCAATAGATTTCAGGACACACATGAACTCCGTGCTTATTCTCAGCTGTTTTCTGTAGAAAAGGACTAGTCACTTCAAACCAAGAAGACTCTTTTAATGTCAACCCAGAGTTTCCAAACACAGTTTCTGGACAGCTTTATCCTGCAAGGTACCCACACACATTGCTCATGTGCACTCCACTATTCTGCCTTTTTGAGGGTATTTTCTCATGTCTTTTGAAAATTATATCATTTTTTGAAGAGACATGTATGAATAGGATATGCTAGCCATAAACTAATGCAACTGTCCACTGTGCTGAAGTTCAGAGAGATGACTAGGCTCACAAACACAAGGCAATGACATGGAAAGGAGACAGTTGAGGTCTCCCAAGACACAGACTCAGTCAGATCCACTCCTTAGAGCAGTCTTGCTAGTGTCGGCTTTCAGCATAGATGCCTCCTGGACAGTGTGTGGAAGAACTTGTCTTCGGTCCAACTTATCCAGACCTGTCCAAGATAAAGCAGATGCGATTACTGCTAATGGGGTGTGAAGAAATGAAGAGGCTTGGCTTCTCTGGGTCACAGGTGACACACCCTCCTGAACTTGGTCTTTGGGCCAAGCAACCATCTGCCCAGAGGCTTGGTACATAAATCACTGAGACAGCTGACCATGCTGGCTGCTGGGTCAGCCCTGTGTTTCCTTCAGCAAGCGACAAACTGCAGCATCAAATTACTCTTTGCCATCAGTTGGAGACTTGGGCTGTATATTTACAGATGGGTTGTCAAAATGGGTTTTTGTGTGTGTGTGTGACTTTGAGGGAAATTGCATTTGTCTATTGTTAAGAAGAAGTAGAACAGATAAGATGGGAGACTTCCGGGCTGGATATTGCTTTATTGCAAGTGATATTCCCCAACTTTGGTGAACATCCGAAATACTTGGCACTCTTATCTCAACTGCGGAAGCCACAGATTTCCATTCTTTGGGTTCTGGGGTGGAACCCGGGAAATGGCATTTCAACCTGCATCACCCTTCACCACAGGCACTGTATTTTGAAAAATGGAACTTCTAACTGTGGGTGGAAATCGTTTGGGGTACTGCTCTCTGCCATAGCCATGGGCATTTTCAAAGTCAATTTTGAAAAACCAAGAGCATGATAGTCTGTACAACCTTAGTTTGTCTACAATTCTGACTTCTGTTAGTGAGCATGGATGATATCTCATCATATCTGTCTATCTGTCCGTGTGTGTGCATATATGTATGTATGTGTGTGTATATATTCCATGTGTGTGTATGTGTGTTCGTGTTTATGTATGTGTACATGTGTGAGTGTGAATGTATGTGTGTGTATTGGGGGGTAGCATGTGTGTTAGGATGTCTTCCTCAATCACTTTTCTCTTAGTTTTTGAGACAGGTTCTCTCACTGGACAGGGTGCTTCCTGTTTTGACGAGACTGGCTGCTCAGGGAGCCCAGGACTTACTTGGCTCTACCCACAAACATGTGCTACCCCCTCTAGCTTTCCCTAGGGTGCTGAGGATCCGAACCCAGGTCCTTATGCTTGAGCAGCAAGTTCGTTACTCCTGAGCCATCTCCCCAGCCCTGCCATCTGGTATCACTCTCACGTGAGACTGGGTGAGCAATAAAATACATCCTCAGTCCAGCAGGGTAGCACTTACCCAAGTGGCCTCCCCAGCACCCTCACATCCACCCCACACCCCAGCCTTAGACTAAAACTCACAAACTCTCCATAGCTTTTTGTAAGTACTTTTTTTTCTTAGTCTTCTATTTTGTGAACCGAGCTATAGTAATAAAAAAAAGTTCTGCCCATTTTCCTTAAGTAATATGAAGCTTCCTACAGGGATGCACCGTGGCCACTTAAAATACCTCTGCTAAAAAGCTCTTTCCATGGCCCACAGGATAATCACCAAGCTCCCAAACAATTTAATTTAACTAGCTTTTTTTTTTTTTTTTTTTTTTTTTAAGTTCTGAAATGTTTGGCAAGAGTAACTGCTGACCCCCTGAGGCTGTACAAGGAGAGCCCATTCATTCACAGGGCAAGTCTGGATTAAGTGAGACCAGATGCCCTTTCTATATATTTTCTCATCAAGAGCCCCTTAAGACTCACACAACTGAGCCCCAAGGACAAACCAGGAGGTCTAGAGTTCCAGAGAGTAGCCAAGACAGATTCTCCAGAGATACTGCTTGGTGCTAAGGAACAGGGGGTGATGAGTCCAGCCAGGAAAATGCTAATAGCTTCATGTATTGCTTAGAATCTAAGACAGCTGAGATGTAGCAGTTGAAGATGACACACAGACAGGGCAGAAAGCAAAACTACAGGAGACAGACAGACATGTACATTCCACACACAACCCCCCAAAATAAAGAGAGTTCATTATAGGCCCAAAATCATTTCAATCTGGTACTTAAGCTCCATCTAAATTTTCCTCTGTGTTGTTTTATGATTAGTCTGTTTAAAGAAGGAAGATAATAATGATATATTATCGTCTAAACCAATCATTCTTTCAAAAGCACGCAGTATGTTCTTCCCATCGCCCTCCCCTAGGAACAGAGAATCCCTCTAGCCTCACACACCTTCTGGATTGAAATGTTGGACCATAGAAAAAAAGCTAGACAATGCCTGAATGCAAGAGAGATGCCACTATTAAGTCCTGAGAATATTCTGTGCTCTTTGCAGTGCCCCCTTGTGTGTCTGCTCACATATGCCACATGCTCACAGCTGTCCACAGATCAGCACAGCCCTCCCTGGCCTCCCCTGTACACTCAGAGCACTTGGTCCATGGGCATAGCTGGCCTCACAGTTCTGCCCTTTTTCCAAATTTGTAGCCAGCCTGTCAAGTTTCTTGCATTAGAATGTTGCTGTGATTTACATACTCATGAAATTTACATAAATGCAAATGATCCATCACATCATCAGGCTAACAGCTGCCCAGAAGGAAATGCTTTATTTTTACCCTTCATCTCAGTTATAGTCAGGGATTGGGAACATGAAGAGGACAGAGCCTCCGTGGGAGATGGAAAAGTCTGTGGAATAGCTCCCCCATAACTTGGGCTGCTACAGAAATCCAATTCAAAGTACAGTCTGTCTGTAGATGATAGACCAGGGAAGCCCTTGATCCCAGTTGGCACAGTCTTCAGACCACTCTCTGTGCGGGCACAGCAGAGAAGCTAGTTCAAGTTAATGCTTCCATTCTATCACTGGGGGAGCTCTTTGAGGAGCCCCTCCATGAGGAGATCACATGGAGGTGAGAAAACAGCTGAGCTGAAACCCACTTGCCAGAGATGACCAGCGACTGTATTAGTAGTCACTCTGTAGTTGTCATGACAAAATACTTTAGGCAATCATAAATAGAAAGGTTTGTTTAGCTCATGGACCCAGAAGCCTGACTTTAAATTCAAATAACCCTGTTGCTTTGGGCCCATTATAACCGGTGTATATAGTGAGACAAAGTGCTCAACTCATGAGCCAGAATGACAAGAAAGAGAAGAGGAACAAAGAGGTATCCCACTGTCACCTTCAAGGAGAAGCCCCACTGGCCTAAAGACGTCTTTGGCTCCACTCCATAACGATTTCACTAGCCTTCTAATAGTGCCAACCTAACCACCAAGCTTTTAACACATGACCCTTGGAAGATACTCTCCTGGAGCCTTCTGTCCCTTATCATTGTATCATAGTAGTCATGGTAACCATATGGTCATGTGCAGCCATGGTAACCATATGACCATGTGTGCAGCTACTAAACACTTAAAATGCAGCTAGTAAGAGTAAGGAGCTGAATTTTATTTTTGTTATGTTGCATTATACATCCATAGATGGTAGGAACTGCCATATTGGATAGTGCAGTTCCAGTAAGCTAACTGTCCTGTGGAAAGAGTGAACATTCCTACAGGCCTCCATGCCTCTCAGGCTTACAGAGCAGGTATCTAAGATGGTTTAGCTATGCCACTCCAGTGCTCCAGCTAGACAGTACATACAGCTATATAGAATCCAGACTTTGCTTCTAGTAAAATCTGCCTCTGTGATTCTGAAATATTCCTTATACTGAGAGCATATGTTAGAAAACATAACCCCCTAGAACTTCCCACACACACACACCAGAACTCATGAAGGTAACTTTTTAGCTTCATTTCTGTTGCTGTGATTTAAAAAAAAAAAAAAAAGGAAAGAGAAAGAATGCTGACAACAAAGCAGTATAGGGGAAAATGAGTTTATTTAGCTAATACTTCCAGGTTGCAGTCCATCACTGGGGGGAAGTCAAGGGAGGAGCTTCAAACCACAAGTCATGTCATATCCACAGTCAAGTGCAGAGAGAAATGAATGCATATATAATCCCTTGCTTGCTTGTGCTCAGCTCAATTCCTCTACCCCTACACAGTTCAAAACTCCTTGCCTAGGGGATGTTGCCACTCACACTGGATTTGGCTTTACCACACCAGTTAACTTAAGACCCCACAGGCATGCCCATAAGCCTACCCAGTGTAGACAATTCTTCATCAAGACTCTTTCCAAGTGATTCTAAGTTGTGTGAGTTGACAATTTAAGCTATCCAACATGGCAAATAATCTCACATACTCTGGAAATGGTTTTGTCCTGTTCTTCCTGTGGTAGAAAAGCAATCTCGATGGCCATGGTGGCCTTGGCCTTCCCGATGGCCTTCTCTGTAGCCAGCTGTCTGTCTGTCTGTCTGTCTCTCTCTCTCTCTCTCTCTCTCTCTCTCTCTCTCTCTCTCTCACACACACACACACACACACACACATTCTTCACTGGAAATTAACTGGTCTCTCTTCATTCCCTAGCTCCAACTGTACTTCCATTTAATTTCAGTTCCCCTTCTGGCCAAGAGGGAATAAAGGATGATAGCTAGAAGCCTCCCAGAGGAATGACTATGACAGAATTTTAAAGTCCGGAAATAAATTGACTGTAGTCACACAAAACTTAACTGATTTTGCAGTCCCCGCTGTGGATGTGTGGAAGGAACTGTGTGATTCTGAGAATGCTGGGAGGCTGGGGGTCATCTTTGCATTTGCTCATTCAACAGGGAGGGTCTTATTCAGCTGACCTGTAGAAGGCAGCTTGCTAACAAGAAGCCAGCCAGATTTCACAAGGAAAATGACTTGAAATTTGGAGTTTGTGGTTGCATTTGTTTTTGTGCTACCCAGCTACCAGCCCTTTATTTTAACAACCCTGTCTCCTGTATTCTATAGATTCAGCCCGAGACTCCTTTTCTTCCTGGTAGTAGAGTCTTAAAAGTTTATATGAGATAACCAGTCTCTCAAGTTCTTAATTTCTTGTCTTCCCTCGTGCAACCACTAATGCCAATCATCCTACAACGCCCCATTTTCCTTAAAACATAAACCACAGTGGAGCACACACCAGCCAGCTTTTTAGTATGTCCCACTGGATTCCTCCCCTTAGCTAAGCCACTTGCACTGCCTGATCCTAGACCTGAAGAGGTGTGGAGCAGCTGAGGGGCTCCCCATGCTGCTGAATGAGAAGGGTCTGTAGGGGCAGCTAGCGGCATCCTGTAGTTAGGAAAGGAAGATTTCTCAAGCTTCGGCCTCTGGGATGAAAATGATACGCTTGATTCCCCGTCACTTTCACGGCTTAAAATTCTAGCAGTGCTGGTGATGGTGATACAGATCATGGAATCACAGCGATGCAGCCGTCCCCATCTTCTGCTTATAGCTTTATAGGATTCAAACCCTGAGACTGTTGTGGTGAAACAGAGGCAGTCTGCATGTGTCCTCTTCTCCTGATCACAGCGAAGCCACCCTGACTTGCCTTTGCCATGTTTCTCCATCTTGAGGGAACCATTCCCTGGGCCGTTCCCTGAGATCCTCTGACATCCAAGGCTCCACCTGCCTGAAGTCAGCTTGACTTGTTTGGAAGAATTCTAGAGCAGACACCAGGATTGACAAGCCTGTTTCCATGGTACCCAACCACTTCTCAGAAGCTTAAAAAGAAAAGAAAAAAAAAAGAGCACTTTTTGTCAAATTCTGTTTGTTCACATTTAGTCCAGCTGCAGAGTACGTGGAAACCTAAGAGCAAAGCCAAGTGTAGCTTTGGATGAGCCACACGTAGGTCAGAGGCCAGGACCCTAGGATAACACTTGCTCAGCAAATTTGAGGCCCAGCTCTCAGCAACAGTGGCTCTCGGCGGACTATGAGCTATCTCAGTGTCTGGCCTCAAACACACATGCAACAGAGTACCCAAGGCTTGCTTTCTCTTAGGAAAAGGTTGGGTTACTTCCAAATGCTACAAAAGGACATTATTTGGTTGCAACTCTTGAGAAGATGCAGTGTTGACACAGATGACTTATCCCCCCCTGTAGTGAACTTGGAACAGTAACCACTGCCACTTGCCACATGCAGCTATTGGCCAGTTGTAGGTGCTTCAGTGGGTTGTCTGCCTTGAGGTACTTCAGCTCCTTCCTGCAGGTTTGCCAGAGCCTTGAAAATCGGGACTGAACCACTTCATTTTAACTTTGCTGCCTGAACCAGGTTGGAGGGCTGGGATGTGAGCGCCACCTCGTGGTAAGAAAATAGAACTGAGGAAAGATTTTTCAGGTTTCCTCTACAGTTGGTGCTACTCCTATAGCATGGGGGCAGGAAGAGGGTAGTCCCTCTTACAGCGAGAGCACAAAAACAGAGATATCTGCATCACTTCTCTTAAGAGAATGAAATTAAATAATATCTGTAAGGAATACCAAACACATCTTCCACAGAAGTCTCAAGCAAAAGCAAAAAGATACCTGTCTATCATTTTAACTTTCCACACAGAATGATTCTAGGCCTCCATTAGGGTGCCACCACAGTCATCTGAAAGAACATTCCACCATCCATGTTTATTTCCTTATTTCCAGTCTTCCAGAAAGGGACAGCCAGGCTAACCTAACTCTCCCACCTACCAGCCCTGTCCCCTGCTCTGAGACGGCCCATAAATCTTTCCCCTCTGTCCCACAAGGGACAGGCCTGTTTCCACCTCGATTTCCTTACAGGCTCAATTTACAGCCCCCTCAAGTGCCACATGGGGGCCAAGTGTTCAAGAATATATATCAGTGGAGAAGTTTTATATCCAAGCCACAGTAAAGATCTTTGTACACGCCTGTTATTACTTTTTCTTTAAATAAACAATAGTTAAAGGTATACCATCCCACAGCTGTTCCTAGAAAGCACACAAAGGATGCCTGTGCCTCTGTACTAAGGCTGGTTGGCTCCCAGTGACTCCTTTTGTAGGATCTGCACCCCCATCTATGTACAGTCTCATACAGACTACAGGCTCCCTAAAAGCTGCATTCATATGTGGCATTGCCTGCCTTCTCTGATGGAAGAGAATTAAATTGACCCGGTCAATTAAACTCTCCTAGCGTCTCATATTCTCTTGAGTGACTATGCAGTAATTGTTCCATCCCCATGGCTAAGACTAATATTAAATTAAGTAGCTAATAAAAATGTTTTCCATCTTAAATAATCGGTTCCGTTCCATTATTTCATAACAATTTGTTAATGCTAGCAATTATGTAAAACAACCATGAATCATTGGGGGGCAGGGGGCTGGACTGTACACATCCAGCCTGAGGGGAGGGCGCTGGACTCCACACCATCCAGCCTGGATCCCAGGAATGTCTCCTTGACCCTCTAGTGCTGGTCCCATTCTGACTCGGCATTTTCATCCAAATGTCAATTTGTTGAACTTGATGACAAAGACACAGTAACAAAAACAATGAAGCAACATTTTTTTTAAACAGCTTGTTAGAAATAACCAGTTACAAGTAAGCATGGCTCCTGCCTCCCAGACCTTTAAACTCACAGGAAAAGCTCCTGTGGGTCGGAGATATCTTTTGTGTTCCAGCACAACTGGAGATTATTAGCATCGATGGAGACCAAGGCAAGGCCCACCTCATTAGCTACATTTACCATTCGCCTTACGGCGATCTGGCGCTGTTTACCTAGTGACCCTCCAACCTCTGCCTTAGTCACCAGGGGCCTCTGCCTCCATAGGGAGTGCTCCTCGAAGCTCATCGTGCTCAGAGAGGCTGTGTAACCATTTCCATGGCTTCCCACCTCCACACAGGTACATCCTTAGGTCTTGTGAGTGATGTGGCCAGATAAGTGTGTCAAGAGAAGAGAGCCAAAATAAGAGCCAGGCCTGAGTCCAGGAATCAATTCCTCAGTGAACTGAACAACCCCAAAATTATTTCTGCTTTACAAAAATTGGTTTCCCTATATAAACTGAAAGACTTTACCAGTTTTCTTGTATTGTGTCCTATTTTCCCAAGCAGGAATTAATCTGGGGTTGTGTTGGGCTGGAGGTTAACTGGTGAAACTTTGTTACAGACACTCTATTGATCCCAACAGATAAGAATAAAATCTTGGTTTCTCACTTGTTTCCTTCACTGCTTCTGATCTTCCTGAGCTGCCTTCCTTAAAGGAAGGCGCAGGGCATGGGCAGTCAACAGTGCCCAGGATCTGCAAACACATTCCATTGTATTCGCTTGACTGGGGTCACTTTCCGTGTGAGATGCTAAGGGGTGCTGATCCCCCTACTTTGGATGCAACCTAACAAAAGGAGTCAGTTAAAAGGACAATGTTGAGCAGTGGAAGGTCAAGTGCGTAAGTCGGATATGTGAATGGGTGACACACTACACTGAGAAGTGCAAAAATGTCACTAGTGGCAGCTAAGGGATCCACATTTGGAAGTATCTGCCAAGTTACTACCTCCCCTTCTAGACCTAAGTCCCATGACGTGTCTTGTTTGATAAAGCAGTCTTCCCTCCCAGTCCCTCTCTCTGGGGACAGAAATGGAAGGGCAGCCTGGATCACCCTGTGCTTCTCCGCCGCACAACAATCTTTGCACAGCTATCGATAGCCAAAGACTATAGAACGAGATTCCCCCAGGTGCCTGACATTCCAGCCCAGCCATGAGTGCCACCATGTTAGCAGTGAGCACTGAGCGCACTCCATGTTGAAAGGTTGTATTGCGTGAACCTCTAACCGCCTCTCTTTATTTTTTTTTCCACAGTTCATTTACGATGAAAAAGTTTCTTGGTAAGTACCTCTTTTCCCCTTCTAATTGTTCCCTTTTCTGGTACAGAGCTAAATGCATTGCAGACTGGAGTTGAGGTTTAGCAAAGGAACAGAGACGGCAAAATGGCTCAGCAGGTAAAGACCCTTGCTGCCAAGGCCAACAGTCTGGGTTTAATCTCTGGATCCCATATGATCAGAGGAGAAAACTCACTCCAAGTTGTCCTCTGTCCTACACACCCATACTGGCATGCCTGTGTGTACCAAATAAATAAACACACACAAATAAATTAATCTAATTTAGAAAAGGAGAAAATGTCATGACACCTTGAAGCAATTAGGATTCCTTAGAATCCCCCCCCCCATCTCTCTCAACAAAGACATTAAATTACCTTTTACCAAGCAAATCCCTTGGATTGGGTCTATGGAATTCATATCTTCATATCTAGATGTCTTTATGGTAGAGGTTGGACGTTGTAAATTTTCTGTCTTTCTCCAGTCAGCCATTGCTGGACCGTGGTTGTAGTTTTAACTAATCTTTTCATATCTGTGTCAGTCAACTTCCCATTACTATAACAAAGTAACATAGACAATCAACTTATAAAAAGTTCATTTTTACTCCAGCTTGAAAGGTTTCAGTCCTTGTTCTGCTAGCACATCATGGTAAGAGGGAATATTTGGCAAAACCAAACCATTCACCCCATGACCAGAAAGCAATAAAAAGAGAGGTCCCACTGTCTCCTTCAAGGTCACACGCCTACTGAACTGATGACCTCCCACTGGGCCCCTGCCTCTTAGGTTTCCACCAGTGCCCATTAGCACCAAGCTGGGAGCCAAGCCTTTAACACATAGGCCTTTGGGGGAACATTCTGGTCCTGAGCTGTAGCAGGATGTAAACCAAGTCCAGTATTCCAAGCCTCAGTGACATCTTAGGAGTCAGGGTCCAAGCACAGTGCAGTTGGTTATCCATTCAAGTGCTGCTGAGACTCTAAAAGGAGTCCTGTGGCTCAAAGAGTCCATGGTGAATGAGATAGAAGGTGTTAATTCAATTAAACACGGGGAGGGATATTTGCATTTTGACTGACTGTCCAAACCCAAGTTCTTGAAATGAGTTCTGAGCAAGTCCAATGTGTTTGAAATGGAAATAGAAATTTGGTGTCCTATGCATTCTCGTTACAGCATTTTTTTTTCAAATGTTTGATCCACATAAGTAGAAGAAAATGAAAAACTTCTTAGAAGTAGAAGTGACTCTGTAGCTAGAAACTTCCACAGTGTTACTTTGAGTTAGGAATAAGCTGTAAAAAGAGACAGAGAATTCCTGTGGCTTCACTTTCAGAAAACATTCTGAGCTTTTATTCTATCCCTTTTCCGGTTAGAATAAAACCTGTGCCTCTGTCTGAGAGCAGCTCCCTGGCTTCCAAAACTTGGGGGGAACAAGCACCTACCTCAGTGATAAGGAATATCATAGGGGGGCTATGCCAGTGTATAGAGATAAGTTGTTGACTTTCTGTAAGGCCTATCTCTATTTTCCTTAAAAATCAGCTTGTGAAGTGTTTAGAAACCCAGTTATTAAAAATTCAGATTATGATAAAGCACATATAGTCTATTTTTAAAAGAACCTTACTCTTCATAGTGATTCATTAAAAAAATAATGTTTTTAAAGTAATAGTGATCAAAAGCCTGAAAGGGGTCAGCATGACTAGGAACACCCCAGGTCCTCCCATCTTCTAGGGATGCTGCTCTCAAGTGTGGTACATCAGGGTCACTGCTGACCTCAGCCACTGTCCACCACTGCTGGGAAGGGTCATCTCAGGGTGAGGGGCTACCATCTTGGGGGAGCACTCACTTGTGCTATCTCATAGCATTGCACTACTGCATGAGAACCACGGCAGGGAGAAATGAATGCAGACAGCCTGGTGAACCAGCTTTGGTTGGTACAGAACACTTTAAGATACCTAGCATGTCTTAGAGCCAGAAAACGGAGTGATTTCTTCTTCATTCCAAAGGAGTCTTAGTCACTGTTCTGTTGTTGTGATGAGACACTATGACCAGGACAACTCTTATAAGAGAAAGCACTTAATTAGGGCTGGCTCACAGTTTCAGAGGTTTAATACATTATTGTCATGGCAGGAAGCATGTAGGAAGACATGGTAACTGAGAGTTCTACATCTGAATCTGGAAGGCAGAAAAAAGAGAAGAGAGAACCATTGGGTCTGCTTGAGCTTCAGAAACTCCAAAGCCCAACCCCAGTGACATACTTCTTCCAACAAGGCCACACCTCCTAATCCCTCTCAAATAGTACCATTCCCTAATGATCAAACATTCAAATATATGAACCTATAGGGGCCATTCCTATTCAAACAACCACAAAAGCGTCCTCTCTCTCCCTCTCCCTCTCCCTCTCCCTCTCCCTCTCCCTCTCCCCCTCCCTCCCTCCCTCCCTCCCTCCCTCCCTCAGGGGTCGTTCCTATTCAGACAACTACAAAAGTGTTCTCTTTCTCCCTTCTTCCCTCCCTCTTCCTCTCTCTCTCTCCCCCCTTGTGATGTTAGGTAAACCAATGCTAGGATAGAGCCCCAAACCTTTTACAAGAGATTCTAGATTCTGCAAAGAAATGGGCCCTTTGTGCCTACATTCTGAGCACCAACAGTCCTGTACATGGGATCAGGGGTGTGGACAGAGCCAGGAGGGCCACAGATGTATGTCACAAGTGCTGTGCAACTTGGTGCTATCCCTGGGGGATGGTAGAATCAAAAATCTCTCAGTGTTTGCTTCCAAAGACCTGAGCTAAGGGCTCCCAGGCACTGAGTCCCATCATTCTGAGTGCCAGCCTGTTGTGTAATCACTGTTATTGCATGCATGGGCTGACAGAGAGAATTTCTCATATGAGTGAGACTGGGAAATTAAACTCTGCACTACTGGCCCTTTGCTGCTCGGGGAATTCCAGGGATTTCAATTCCTCATTTTAGGAGATGCAAAATACACTGAACTTGACTATGCTTTTCACTGTTTGCCCCTCCTGTTTTCCTACCTACCAAGCATTGGCTTACCTAGAAGGATGTGGGCAGGATCTGATCTTTCCCTTTAAAAACAAACTCTTCAGTGTACACAGTGGAGCTGCAGCAGGGCTTTGGTGACATCTTACAAGCTGAATGTCACTGTTGCAAGATAGTCCGGCAACTCCTGGAGATGTTGAGGCAGGTGATTAACTCACTTCGTATCTTCAGAAGGAAACGATTGCAACTGTGTTGAGTTTGAAACAAGAGTGCTCCTAAGAAAATGAATATTGCCGAATACAAATGCAGTGGTCTCTCAGGATTTGTGAAGAATTGGTTTCAGGACTGCAGATGATACCAGAATCTATGGTTGTTCAAGTCTGTATGTAAACTGTCATGGTATTTGCACACCTTCTTCTGTATGCTTTAAGACACCTCCAGATCATTAATAACCAATGCAATATAAATGCTGTTTAAATAGCAGGGTTGAGGTGTTCTCGTGTATTACACAGCGTTACACTGGATCAACAGTTCTCAACCTGTGGGACTCAGCTCCTTTGGGGAGAGGTAAAACACCCTTTTACAGGGGTTTGCCTAAGACCTTCCTGAATATCAGATATTTACGTCATGACTCATAACAGTAGCAAGCAAAACTGCAGTTATGAAATAGTGACAGTGCTGACCTGCTGGCTCTCGATAGCTAGTGGACAGGCGGCGGACGTGTTGTTAGAGGGTTTTTGCAATGCTCACAGCACTAAGGAAAGGTATATGTAGAGGGAACCATGAGGACCCCTGATGATCAGCTCGGCTAAGGAGCCCAGAGAATGATGGAAGACTACAGAGGCCTCAGCAGCCCAATGTGTTCAGCGTGGGAAAGGCCTTGGCAGACCCACGCAGGAAACCAGCAATGTAGACAGGAATGGCGTTTCCCACACTTGGGTTATCCTGAGAAACGGTCAACAACCAGCTTAAGAAGGGCTTGCTTTGCAGGGGGAGGGGGATATTTCTTGCTACGGTAGAAAGATTGCAAGTTTGAGGGTAATCTTGGGATACAATATGACAAAAGGATTTTTAAAAAAGAAGGGAGGAGGGAGGGTGGGAGGAAGGAAGAAGGAAGAAGGAAGGAAGGAAGGAAGGAAGGAAGGAAGGAAGGAAGGAAGGAAGGAAGGAAGGAAGGAAGGAAGAAGGGAAGAGGAAGGAGGAAGGAAGGAGGGAGGGAAGAAGGAAGGAAGGAAGAAGGAAGGAAGGGAAGAAGGAGGAAGGAAGGAAAGGAAGAAAGAAGGAAGGAGGAAAGGAAGAAGGAAGGAAGGAGGAAGGAAGGAGGGAAGAAGGACGGAAGAAAGGAGGAAGGAAGGAGGAAAGGAAGAAGGAAGGAGGAAGGAAGGAAGGAAGGAAGGAAGGAAGGAAGGAAGGGAAGGAAGGGAAGAAGGAAGGAAATGACAGAGGAGAGGAGAGAGACCTGGCCACTAAACTTGGTTCTTTTCCAGTGCTCTGACACTAAAATTCACCTTTCTTGGGAAGAACTTAACCATGAAGTTCCTTTTACATGTGTGCTTGCTTCTGGAGTGAGGCAGCAGGGGTCAGAGTAGAGGCATCTGCCTGAAACTGAAGCCAAGCACTATGGCTGAACCTAGGACAGTTGGATGCCCAGAGGCCTCTCACACTCCAAGTGCTTTCTACAAGGATAAATCCGTGCTAGCAAAGTCATCTTAAGGAGGCATGGGAGCACTTTGTGTGGACACAAGGTTTCCATAACCAGCCCCGTTTCAGTCAGTCTGTAGTGGGGGTGCAAACTAATGGGCTTCGTTATTACTTTCTGGTGCATGCACACCATATACCTCGGTCACATTCACCCCATTATAACCCTGGCCTCCTCCTGCCTTCCATTGCCCCCCTCCCAACTGTTAGTGTCACTTTTACTTTCATGTCTTATTTTTCGTCTATATTCCACATATGAGGAAAAAGGTGATATTTATCCTTCTGAATATGGCTTATTTTGCTCCATATGACCTCTAGTCTCATCCATTTTTCCTGCAAACAATGGAATTTCATTCATGTTTATGGCTAACTAATATATGACTATGGTATATATTGTATGTATATGTATAGATATACATATATATGCACCATAATTTCTGTATCCATTCTTCTGTTGCTTTCTATAAAGCGCCACAATAAACATGAGGGTGCAGATGACCCTGTTGTATCCTATCATATTCTAGCCCCTTCCTGAGACAAAACCATCTGAATCCCCCATGTTTTCCATTTTTTTAAACAGAACAGCATAAGACCTCTGTGTATTCTTTATATAACAGAAATATATAATTTCTCTGGGATCAAAAGGCTAAGGGAACTGGAACTTCCTCCTCAGACCTCGCCACTTCCTTCTCTCCAACCAAACATGCTCCTTCAACTAGTTTAAACCTGCGGCTAAACAGCGGTTCAAACCACAAGTCCCCTGAGATTTATCTGGAAGTTACTACATAAAAAAACTGAAGGAATTCAGATCCTAAGAGGCACAAGGACAGTCCCATCTCTCAGTTGTTTTCTTTCCTTTCCTCTCTTGTCCTTTCTGTGCTTTGGTTTGGCTTTTCTATTTTTGTTTTGGATGCAGGATCTCACGCCATACTCCAAGCTAACCTAGAACTCACCATGTAGTGCCGTCTCGAGGGTTATAGGCACCAGCCACTGTCCACCATACCCAGCCCCCTCACTCATTCTTAAGCTTCCTACTGACTCCCTCCCCCCCAGGAGGCTACTCCACTCCCCTTCCCCCCCTTCCCCCCCCCCCCCCCCGTCTTGACATTATCTGACTCTCTCCTTGACTTTCCTTATCTCTGAGTCTCTTCTCCCTGTCTCTTTCTGGCAATACACCTCTGCAGCCAACACCCCTGCCCCACCCCCACTACTGCCCAGTACCCCCCATCAGTTCCTCTGATGTGTTTGTTCTCTGTAAGTAGATCTGGGTAGCCCCAGTGAGTAGTTAAACTCTAGAAGATTTATCTAAACACTCGTATGCTCTAAGGCCGCCCCCTTCCCATAGAGCACTTCCTGGCAAGTGAATAACAGAGAGGCATCTTCCATTCACGGGAGGAGAAAAGACCTATACAACATGAAACACTTGCATAGACTAGAAATGCATGTAACTGGTTTGCCTTGCCATCCTGGCCATGGCCATCAGGTGCTTCCAGCATTGGCTGCCATGGCTTGACAGGACTGGCTTGACAAGGCTGCTGGGCTTGCCTTCTCTAACTGTACTTCTTCCTGTGCAGGTGGGAATCTCTAGTCCTTGTGCTGATGTACCTCATCTATATCATCATCATGAAGTAAGTAAAACCCGTGCAGTGTTGTGTAAGAATATAGAAAGAGGAGTGGGAGAGGGAGGTCTGGCTCGGGCAACATCTGCCATCATAGCCTCACAGAACCATAAAAATGACCCTTTGACTCATATTTGACGACAAAATCAACATTTCCATATTTCATTCATAAACTCTATAGTACGTGTCTCTCCAGGATCTGACAACTGAGCTTTTTTTTTTTTTTTTTTTTTTTTTAGCTTTTATTAGAAGGAAGGTAAATTCCAACAAGTTGTATTTCTATACTAGGTGTGGGAAGACGAGATTAGAACTAGCCGAGTGACTGAAACCATAGAATCTTCCTTAGTGCAGATGTATCAGTCATCTGTCACTGTGTAACAAACTGTCCCAAAATTTACTAGTTTAAAAAACCACAAATATATATTATCCAAGAATTTAAAATCCCAGAGCTGCTTCACTAAGAGGGGCTCAGAGTCTCATGAGATCACAGGTTGGACATTGGCTGGGGATGAAGCCATGAAGTTGACTGAGGCTAGGTGAATCTTCCTTGGCAATAATAGAGAGTAGCCCACTCTCATGGCTGGGAAGCAGATGCTGGATGCTGGCTGAAGGGCTCAGTTTCTCACTACATGAGCTTCTCCCTATGGCTGCTAGAGTGGCTCCCTACAGAGCTGATTGTTAGGAAATATTAAATTCTGTTTTTCCTTCCCAGTCCTGCTTTCAGAATGACAACTCTGAGACTAATGAGTTATTATTAAATGCCTACCTAGGCTATAAACTTCAGCTCATTCCCTGACTAGCTTGTAACTTATTAACCATTTAATCTATTCAGCATCCACCACTTGGTTAGTTACCTCTCCTTCAGTCCCTACCCACCTCTTCCTTCTAGTCTCTTCAGCATCTTCCTCAGTGTCTCTCTGAGATCTTCTACCTGCTGGTTTACATCCTCTCCTCAGTCTGTCTCCCGTCTCCTCTCGTTTTATTCTCGCGCTCTTACCAGAATCCTCTCTCTTCCTGCCAGTGTCTCAACTCCTATTTCCTGCCTAGGCTCATTGGCCAGCAGCTTTTTATTGACAGGTGAAGCTTATAAGAGGTTCTCTCTACAGCTGGCAATTCCAGAGAGGGAGGCAGAGGGCGGGGCATCCCGCCATGCCTTTCCTAATCCCTCCTCAGACATGCGCACCATCACGTTTGCCGTGTTCTATTTATAAGACCTGAGTCACCGAGGGCAGCCCACACTCAGGGCTGCATTTCAGCTTTGGAAGGAAAGAGCAGCCGATAACTTGTTCATGTTTTTAAGCTACCACTTCAAGTGTTCTTCCTTCTGGAGTCGAGGCGGATTACTTTGTGTATCAAGAATGATAGTCCTGCTTGCTGGTCTATAAATAAAATAAAAGCACATTGTTTTACACGTGCTGTTCAGGTTCCCTTGTAGAGTCACCAAGATGAGTGGCTCACAGAGCTGTAGATCCTCTCCCCTGTTGAGCTGTCTCTTAAACTCATCCCCTACATTCCTCCAGCATAGGTAGCCACCTCTAGGGGAAGGAAAGTAGAGACATCTCAGCACTCGTCAGCCAGACAGCAGTCTACAATGAACACTGTATGTTTTTTTTTTTTCTGATGAGATGTGGAAAAGCATTCATTTGGGCCACCAGGGACCTGCTGGGAGAAACCAGTAGGAATACAGCCAAGCATCACATTAGCAGCAAAATCAGGTGCTGGCCTGACTGGTATCCAGGTTGGGCCATAAGCAGCTCACTGGTCATCTATTCAATATGGCATCCAGCACTTAGTGGAGGAGCTGTCCAATGGTCAGCTCCGAATCTTCTCGCTGGATGTGGCATTTCTAGAGTAGGGCCTCCCTGCAGCATATCCCGGCTTGGAATTGTTACAAAGAAACCGATGGGGAAGTGAGAAGTCACATACCATGTAACTAATTATCTTCCACTGGAATGACTAATTGGTGATCTCCCACTGAGAACATAGCTGATACAGAGGCTTTCCAAAGCTTCTGGCCTCAGAAGAGGAAGCTTAAGTTGGAGCAGCTGTCTTACTCTTCTTTGCTTCAAATGGCAAACCTATGAATGGAGTCAATGCCACGGTGGGCGTCATCAGTGGTCCTCACAGCTTCCTGCCCTGTCTTCCATTTAATTATTTCACCTTCTAAAAAAAAAATTTATTTTGGAAGCTCTAAGTTTGGGTTTCTAGAATCAAGAATCCTCTTGTTCCCTTTTGAGAAACTGATCCTTCAGCCATTCCAGAATTACCACACAGGGTCCCCTCTGTGCTGAGCATTTGGGTTCTCAAATCCTCAAATTGTGACAGTTGAATGAATTTGATGGAAGCTTTGCAAAATGATGTGGTCTTCAAACACAGATGGAATCTAAAGGAAACGGGGATTGAGGAATGTTGCCAGCAAGGTTTCTCTGTAGCCACAACACCCTTTCACCTGGTCACCATAAAACCCACAAGCTGCACGGCAGACGTGTGGACATTAAAGTAACAAGCAGGCCTCTACCCTGAGTCACACCACATATAGCAGCTAAGGAGACTGTTCTGCTGAGGCCTCGGCTTTCCCACCATTCCAGATGTGCAAACCAGCAGGACACAAATAAAACTGCGAATAACAGCTCTTGCTCTCGAGGAATTCTCTGCATAAATTCTATCCTGAGATCTAAAGTGAAGTCTCTGCTCTTTAGGCTGGCCCTCTCTGCAATCAGAGACTCTAATCATTGGGTTTTATAAAATCTGATTTATAAAATTGCATGCTTCACAATAAAATAGCTTCAGGGTGCAAGCACAAAATTTAAAACATTCAATTAAAAATATAAAACACAGCCACAGCCATGAGAAAGAAAAAAAAAAAAAAAACCCACACAGCCTATATTAGACTCTTCAGCTGCCTCCTGGGAAGATAGCTTTAAAATAACTTTAAACGTTCTGTATGAAAATCCAAAAGCCATTTGGACTTGCCAGATAGGTAGAAACCTTCCAGGCTATGTGGCACAGGCAACTTTGGCAAGAACTTGCCTTTATTCATCCTGGTCACTTCTCTGGGATGAACTTTGTAGATGAGGTTATATGGTCCTGTGGGTAAGAGTTAAGCATTTCCCATTCATCCAGAGGAGCAGCTCTTACCCAGCCACTGAGTAGCCTTGGGTATGTGGCTAAATTAGTCAGCCATTTTTAATCTCGGTCTCCTTTTCTGCAAAATAATAATAATACTTCCTATTTTCAAAGGGTTTTATCAGGGTGGAATGTAAACAGTTATCAGTGTAGTATCTGGTTTCAAAAAAACCATCACTGGCCAGGCAGTGGTGGCTCACGCCTTTAATCCCAGCACTTGGGAGGCAGAGGCAGGTGGATTTCTGAGTTCGAGGCCAGCCTGGTCTACAGAGTGAGTTCCAGGACAGCCAGGGCTACACAGAGAAACCCTGTCTCGAAAAACCAAAAAAAAAAAAAAAAAGCCACCACTGAACACTAAATTTTTAAGAACCCTTCATTGTATGGTACTGTTATCCTGTTATTAAAATACCAATAAATTAATAAGATGCTGTTTTACTTTGACAGCAAACCCTGTGCAAGTTGGTGTCTCCATGGGGAAAATAGTTTCTGAGTTAAGATAGCGTAAACACTGCTTTAGGCCGGATATGGTAGAGTAGATTTTAATTCCAACACTCTGAGACAGGATTGTAAGTCTAGAGTAGTGTGTTGCAGCTTACCATGAGGTTACACAGTTAGAACATGAAAGAAAAAAATAAAAAGCCACTGATTTTGTCCCTGTCATAAGGAAAGGTATTGATACTGAACCTGGAAATCTGGGACCTTTCTATTAGGTGAATGTTAAATACAAGCAAAAGTTGACAGAATGACAAGCCCCGTGTGTTTACATTCGGCCCCCAAACCATCAGTGCAACCTTGCTCCATGTAGATCTGTTTCCCTCCCTCCACGTAATTTTGCAGCCTCAGGCATCATTTCATGGTTCATCCTTGAAGATTTTAGCATGTGTTTCTAAAAGGACTCATCTCTATCCTAGCCACAATTACTATTGTATCATCAAAAATGAATGCTAATTCTGGGTTGGTTGTTTTTTTTTTTTTTTTTTTTTTTTGGTTTTTTGAGACAGGGTTTCTCTGTGTAGCTCTGGCTGTCCTGGCTTACTCTGTAGACCAGGCTGGCCTCGAACTCAGAAATCTGCCTGCCTCTGCCTCCCAAGTGCTGGGATTAAAGGCGTGCACCACCACAGCTCGGTGAATGCTAATTCAATATCCCAAATACCCACTCAGTATTTGAACCTCCAAAAGTGTCCATCTGTCCTACTTTTGAGGGTTTGTTTTTTGTTTTGTTTTATTTTGTTTGTTTTTTTTTTTTTTTTTTGGTCTCATAAATATCATAAATGTTTTTCAGATGATAATCGAAATGAGTGATGTTTAAAATTATATTTAAGAGCAACATGCATTGTAGTTCTTTCTGCCTATAATCACTCCTCTGGCCTCTTTGTGTGTGTGTGTGTGTGTGTGTGTGTGTGTGTGTGTGTGTGTGTGTGTGTATGTGCGTGTTCTTGCAATTTATTCTTCAGCAGAATTTAGTTGTTAGCCTACAGAGACACCCATGGCTTGGAAATTATTCCTACATTTGAAGTCCATGACGTATCTAAGCCAGTTCCCTTGGTCTCTGTGGGTCCTGTGTGTCTGCATTTGATTTGAATCAGGCTATACTATGTCCGTTATGCCACCAGGAGGCGCATCTAGGTCACCTTCCCTCTGTGGTGGAGGCGGCCATTGATGTGCAACACCTGGGGCCATTATTTCACAAGTGTTACAAACTAGTGACGATCAGCTTCTGTCCTACTTAGGAATCCCAAAAGTCTTCCAGGATTCCCTGTCCGAGCTTTCAGAGCCTACGTCTGTTACTCTTGACTAGTTCCCTGTTCTCCTTTTTCCAACAAGGAACAGCCACAGGCTCCAAGAGTATTCAGGACAAGGTCCATGGAAGAGAAGGCTCAAACGCAGAACTTGCATCCCCACTACACCACGCCCTGTCTCTACCATGTAGCAGGAAGTTCCCATGGTTAATGCTGCCACAGAGGCACTGACTGAAAAGCCAGACACAAGAATATAGTGGGAGGGCACTGGGGGGGAGGGGGGTCTCCTGTCTGGAAGCAAAAGGAATGAGGAAGAAATGGAGCAGGTGTTAAGTGGTTTCTGGCCCAGCCTGAATTCAGCGGGGAGCTGGAAGTCAAATTGGGTGGAGGTGCAGCTTCAGGAGGTTAGACCATGGCCAATGAGCACTAAGATCTTTGAGTGAGAGGACTTGCAGTAGTGGCCCCAGGTGCTCTGTCGTTCCTATCCCTGCCTTCACCCTTGGTGTTTTGAGATTTCCTCTGGGGCACTTCAGAGTAAAGGGACCAGAACATTTTCCTGCCAAAAACATCCTAGCACCTGCAAACACTGCTTTGCTTCGAGGCTAGTCTGCTACAGCATGCCAGAAGCACTTCCTGGTGTCTCCTTACAACCCCTCCAGAGCACTGGAGCACACGATGCTGTCATAAGGCCACAAGCCAACAGGATCTGAAGTAAGGGTACACAGTAACAGAGACTCTAGCAACAAAATGTCTGACTGCAAGAAGCCAAAGACAGATAGGTCTAGATAACCAGCCAGCCAGAGCATGCAGAGCCTGAGGCTCAGGCACAGGCCTTACGGGTGTGTCAGAAAGGAAGAGAGGATGCTGTGGAGCCAGGCAAAGGAGAGAGTGGGTGCTGATGCTGTCCCTGCTTACTGCTTGCTCAGATACAATGCGTGCATACACCAGTGCTTCGAAAGGAGGGCAAAGGATACTGGGAACATGGTCAACGGACTGACCAACAACACGGAGATCGACGACAGCAGCAACTGTGATGCCACTGTGGTGCTACTCAAGAAAGGTAACTAGCAAACCCCAGTCCAGGGCGGGCGCCATAGTGTGAGTCTGCCTAACCGGCTCATAGCCACAGCTGGCCCAAGAAAACAGAGGAGAGCCGGCTCTCTGGCCCTGCCTTGTGCTCCATACCTGGACCCACTGAAATGCCCAGGGAAGCCATTCTATAAAGGTGATACAGGAAGATGGGACCAGCGGGGCCAGGGGAGAAGAGCATGGGTTTTGAGATAGTGTATTAAGACTGTGCAACCATGAAAAGTTACTTAGCCCCTCTGAGCCCGATGGATGGGCGTCTTTTCTATAATAAGGAAGTCAGTTAACTACGCAGAAGAGCACAGCACAATGCTTCAGATCGACTGGCACTGCTGGTTATTATCACATATATCCAAATTCTCTTCCAGGCTACATTAACTCAGGTTCCAAACTACAGAAGGAGCGAGAAAATTACCTTTGTTTTCCAAGTAATTCTTCTATTTAATAGGCTCTTACAAAACAATCATTATGCTAGAGGAAGCGACATGGTGCTCTCTGATAAATAACATTATTTGTATGGGACATAGAAAAATATCTTGTAACTTTGCCATGAATGTATTTCCTTTTTTATTTAACTTTTTAAAAATTTTCTCTTTAAACTGTGTCCCATATGGTCACTTTGCAGGGAAACAACAAAAATTAAATTAGAAGCTGTACAGGTTATTTTCAACCATATCTCTAGCTTTAGACTCTCTCAATAATTTATTGCATTTTGAAATGAGATATTTGATATAGTTTTCTGAAGGACTATATGTATGTTTAGTGGAAGACTTTGAAGTTATTTAGTACCATTACAATTCTGCGGGAGGATTTTCTTTAGTTTCTCTCTTCTGAAAACTTTATAACTTGTGGTGGGGCGGGGAACACAAAAAAAGCTCAATGCTATGAATGCTGGGCCTGGGGAGGTGGCTTGGTGAGCAAAGTATCTGCCATAGAGCAGGGAGGGATGATGATGATGGTGATGATGATGATGATGATGATGATGATGATGATGATGATATAAGAGACCTTTTCATGGTTTCATGACCTGGAAAATGGAAGTGAGAACTACAAGTGACTATAGCCAGGCACCTGTGAGGGATTTGTGTGCAGTGCTATTCCAAAGAGAGAGAACTCGGGCCTCAGTGGAATGCTTCATATTTTGTAAGACTTGTCTCAAGCCTCCTCCTGAACACTAGTCCTCTGTATGTGGACAGCTCACACCCACCCATCCACTCTGCTCACAGGAGGCATGCACACCATGGCCTCCACCTGGAATACAAGTCGGCTCTGAGGCATGTACCAGTGTGCTCGGTTGTCATGCATGGGCATGATGGTTACCAAGGTTATTGGGGACCTTCCTGTGACCCAGATCTTGAATAATCACAAGCCATTTGAAATGAATTATTAAACATGACCCGTGACTTAAATACAATTCCTAATTTTGGTCTTTGCAACCTTCTGTGGATGGATAGAAGGAAGGAAAGAAAAGGGGGAGAAAAGGGATAATGGGAAGGGAAAGGGGGAGGGGGAGGTAGATGAGTGGATGGACAGATAAATGGACAAATGGACAGATGGGTGAGCAGATGCAAAGATGTGAAGGAGTGAGGTGGGAAGAAGCAAACAGCAGAGGAATGGGTGTGTGCCTCTCTCCTGGCTCCTGCTACTAAACATTCTCTTTCTCCTTTCCCTAGCCAATTTCCACCGCAAAGCGTCCGTGATCATGGTGGATGAGCTGCTGTCTGCCTACCCACACCAGCTTTCTTTCTCTGAGGCTGGCCTTCGAATTATGATCACAAGCCACTTTCCTCCCAAGACCCGGCTCTCCATGGCCAGTCGCATGTTGATCAATGAGGTATCTGGGAAAGCATAGTGGATTATGGGAGAGGATGGGAAGGGGAGGGAAAAGAGGGGTAGAAGAGAGTGGGGTGGGGTGGGAGGGGGAGGGGAGAGAAGGGGAGGGAAGACTTCCTGATTCAAAGATGCAGTACCTGGGTGAGGATTTCATGTAAGTCTATCCCTGAGCCCTTACCCGGCATCTTTGCCCACTGAACCATCTATGCCCCATCCACACACCCCGACACTTCTCCCTGCATACTGAGGGACACAGCTTAGTTCCCTCTAGTGACCTTTTTTGAGACAGGGTCTCACATAGCCCAGGCTGGCCTCAAACTTTCTATGTAGGTAATGAGTATCTTGAACTTCTGAATGCTAGGACTACAAGCATGTGCTACATTCTCGGTTCGCGGAGTACCCAGTATCCCATTTTTTGCTAGATAAGTACCCTACCAGCTAAGCTATAATATCCCCAGCCCTGACTTGTTTTCTTCCACTTGAATAAATCTCCTCATCAACTTGTATCAAAGTTGCTAAGTAAAAGTCACCATAGCTTAAAACAAGCCTGTGCTCTTGCCTTTCCCTGGAGTGGCAGCCTCACTGACACAGTATTCCAAGCGAGGGCTGTAGCTTTCTTGAATATAGAACAAAGGTTTCCACAGTCTAGAGAAAAAAGAATGTCACAGTACACAGATGTCAAAAAACTGTACACCCCACATGTAGAAATTTTCCCAAAGAGAATTTGAAAAGT
Organism: Uromys caudimaculatus; assembly: GCA_028551405.1. NCBI lineage: Eukaryota > Metazoa > Chordata > Mammalia > Rodentia > Muridae > Uromys > Uromys caudimaculatus. The sequence continues at coordinate 31,011,255 of CM052701.1, read as the reverse complement.
TCCAGTGGATCGTAAAAGGTTAATTTTCCTTCCCAAAGGGAAATCATCTAAATCTATGTTGTGGTTATTATCAGTCATGGCTGTTGCTACACCCCCTTGTTGTCTTTAAGGGTTTCTACACCACTTCAGACCATATTGTTCCCAGATAAAAGGCACAGAAACTTTTGTATTTATAAAAAGCTTTAGGATACTGGAGCTGAGCAGACACCAACCCTCTATGCTATTTTGTCTACTTCCCTGTGGTGATTCCCCAAGATATCATTTGTCATGTTCCGCCTGGGCTGCTCCTACTCCGTCAGGCCAGCCCTCACGGCCATGCGCTCACAATTCAAGCTACCCCGTGGCAGCTTTCTCCTTCTTCCTCTTCATTCTCCCTATTCTCGAGGTCCCTGCCTGAGACCCCAAGCCCTCAAACCTTCACTCCTCCTCCCTCTCCTCTGCCAAGCCCAGGCTGCAGGCATCTTTATTAACCAATCAGGGAATACTTGGGGGGGGGAGGTTGCACAACAAAATCTGGTGTGTGTGAGGATCTCCTTGCAGGGAGGGGGTACAACCAGAATTTGGGGGCTAGTACTTAGCATTTGAATACATAGCAGCACCAGACCAACCCATACAAATCTGTTACTGCTTTAGAAATTCCCTAGCCGGGCAGCACTCAGGAGGCAGAGGCAGGCGGATTTCTGAGTTCGAGGCCAGCCCGGATGCACCTCTTTGTCAGTGCTGGGCAAGACAAACCTGGTCATGTTTTGGTTTGGGTAATTTCCATCCCTCTGACTGTAGTGACAGATCACTTTCTATTTTTAGAGACAAAGACTGATAAACAGCAGGGCTTATACCAATGGGGAATCTGAAGTGGCCATCAAAATCCCAATTAAGCACACCGTGGAGAACGGAACAGGGCCCAGCAGTGCCCCAGACAGGGGTGTGAACGGAACCCGGAGGGACGACATAGTTGCTGAGGCTGACAATGAGACAGAGAATGAGAACGAAGACAATGAGAACAACGAGAATGACGAAGAGGAAGAGGAGGATGAAGATGACGATGAAGGCCCCTACACGCCGTTCGACCCCCCCTGTAAGACGTCCTTGATTTGGGCTTTGGAAGGGAGATTTCTGGGGATCACAGATAGATGCTCTTCACTTGGCTATCTTTACTATTCAATTACAAAAGGGCCTCTCTATAAGCAGAGACATATTTGTATGAAGTACCTGCCATAGGCAGGGCTCCACTGTGAAAGGACCAAAAATGCGGGCCTATGGTCAGGAATTGAAATGTAAGCACTTTACCAAATGTATTTGGAGAGTGAAGTTCCTCCCTTAGCCTCTTAGTCACACTGCAGGACCTTTTATCCTAAAGTAGATGTACACATGACCCATGTCAACAGGCAGTGTGGTGCCCACAGGCAGGGTCACTTCACTGGTGTTTCTTCTAGGCTGGAAACACCCAGTGCAGGATGGCTCTGCGGACACCTCCCTGCTTCCTGTGTTCACACTCCCCCACCCTTTCCCTCTGTTCAGTACCTGCATCTTTAATATCCTGCACCTTACACAGCAGCATCCACAGGAGACACAGACCCATGCAGAAACTGATCCTTGGGGCTTTACCACATGGGCTTAGCCAGGGACTCTTCCTGACATGCTGGAAAGGGAGAGGCAAGACACAAAAGCATTCAGGACCTTGGTCTGTATGCTTAATGTCCCCATAACTGTGTATCTAACCCCCACCCATTAACAGAACAAGAGGACCAAGCCCAAAGCATTCTGTGTCCTTGCTAGACTTTCAGAATGTTTTGGCTAGTTTCATGAAGACTGCACTGGTCCAGTTCACAGTCACAGTCATTTGAGTCTTAACTAGCGTGTGCAGTTCCCCTGGGATGACGGAGCTTGCATGAGGGCTGCCTGAGCAAGTACAGTATGATCAACCTGAAAGCAGATGCCACTGGAGTTCCCAGGCCTGTGCTGTTTTGGGATGCAAGGCCTTGCTCCCTACATCCAAGGGGAGGGGCAGGCAACAAGTATAATTCAGACCAGACCTGTTCCTGATCCCCCATTCCTCCCCTAAAACAGGAGCCACGATGGGCACTTACCAAATCTAATTAAAGAAATACCCGTCCAGACTCCTGTATACCTGCCAAAGTTAAATTATTACTTGTTCGTAGATTATCTCCATAGGGAAAAAAAAAAAAAAGCACCACCATCCCCCATCTGAAGTTTCACTTTCTGTGGTTTCGCTCACTCAAGGTTAATTGTGGTCAACCACAGCCACTATCCACAGTCTGAAAATATTAAATGGGAAATTACAGAAACAGCTCATAGGTTTGAAATCAAGCTCCACTCTGAAACTGAGCTCCGTTCTCACTTAATGTTGCTCCGCCCCACCTGAACCATCCTTCTGTACAGCAATTCAGGGTTACACCCTCAGTGCCTGGTTCATAGTAGTCACTAAGACCATCATGTGTAAGTACACTACACTTGCTTTAATATACCTGTTTATAAATGCATATAGAGTTTGTGTATGCATCAAATACTTATGCATTATATATAATATATATTTATAGTGCACATATCTATATACCTACGTAATCATACACATATTCTTGAGTGGAGAAACCATTACTACTTGCAAACAGAGATTTGTTTGTAGGTAAACACATTTCTATAAACACATACACACACAGGAAATCCACCAAAATAAAATTGTATTTTGCTAGATGGATTTTTTTTTCTATTGTAAATGTGTGTTTTTGCTTTCTATGCAATGAGAACGGTTACCTATAGTTTCTGAAATGTCACACAATTACTTTTTCCCTCCAAAGAACTCCAAAGCAAGTCCTTTGAAAGGACCCTGACACTTGTCACCCTGCTATGCCTCCCTGTCACCGACTTCACAAGTATGTGACTGCCACAGAAAAGAATCATGCTTCTTAATTCACCCCTGCATCCTAGCCTGGCACAAAATGACTTAGACAGCACCCAACACATATGTTCTAAGTGAACAGATAAAGGCACCCCCTGGGGCTCTATTCAGAACAAACGGTGATAGAACAACAGAGAGAAAACATTCAGAGGACTGCTGACCGGGGAGAAGAAACAGCCCACCCACCCCCGACTCAGAAATAGACATCAAAGCTGAAATGTGCGCCGGCCTTGTCCACTCCTCAAAGTCATTTTCAAAGCCCCTTTCTGTGTTGCTCACTTTGCTTTGTTACTTTGTGTTAGAGTCATATTTTAGACACTACTCATTGTAGTTCTACCTTTAGGGTTGATGTTACTAAGGAACAGGATGTAAACTGTGACTGTACAATTTCGTGGCAGTGAGACTGGCTTCCTCATCCATTTGCCAAACTGAAGCAGCTGAGAGCAGTGGAAGGGGACTCGGCCCTCGCTGGCCCAAGCTTACACTGTGCGCAGCTTTATTTAATCAATCCCATCCTCCCGCTCTCTCAGAGTCCCATGTCATGACCTCATCTTCCTTCTTGTTTTTTAGATTCTGAGGAATATTAGAGATCCAAATTGAGGTCATTTCTTCTCCTATTCATTTGGTTCTTTGTAACCCTTGATTGGAAGTCTATCTTAAGTCAGTCTCTCTCTCTCTCTCTCTCTCTCTCTCTCTCTCTCTCTCTCTCTCTCTCTCCCTGATGTAATTCCAGCAAGGGGATTCCCCCAGAGCTCTATGTGGGTAAAGCCCAACTGGAGGGCTCACATGGAACTCAAAGATCCGGCCTTATTCTGAATCCTGCATCACTTGAAGCCCATCACGAAACAACCTGTACAGCTGCCATCTTGATGAGCAATCTCGCCAGACTCTAGGGTCTCATTGCCCCTTCACCTTCTCCACGTTAAGTCCTATGAGATGCTTAGCACCCAATAGAAAAGGACTTTCTTTCCTAACAATATTTTGTCTTCATTAATGAACTACACTTAGATTCTTTTTTTCTTTTTTCTTTTTTCTTTTCTTTTTTTTTTTTTTTTCTTTTTTTTGGTTTTTCAAGACAGGGTTTCTCTGTGTAGCCCTGGCTGTCCTGGAACTCACTCTGTAGACCAGGCTGGCCTCGAACTCAGAAATCCGCCTGCCTCTGCCTCCCAAGTGCTGGGATTAAAGGCGTGCGCCACCACTGCCCGGCTACGCTTAGATTCTTAAATCCATTTTTTCAGCATTTCTGAGTATACTGTGAATTGTCATATTGTTAATATTTCATTACTGGTATTATTAATATTTTTAGCTTACTTGAGCAGAAGAATGCTTAAGGTGTCTGAAAAAATGGGTAGATGGGGTCAGATCAGGGGCCAAATAGGCCAGGCTTCATTGGTCACGATATGGGGTTAATCTAAAGATGGTAGACAGCAAGGGAATGTTCTAGTTTTGTTCTTAAAACTCTCTTTGCCAGCAAGAGCAAACAGATCGAGGTCAGGTAGGCATTAATATGGGAGTCCCTTTATGAAGCCAGGCTGCCTGGCAGGGAGCTGGCCATGGAGGAGATGCCCTGGGGCAGGTGTCAAGTTTGGGCTTGGGGATGAAAGCGAAGAATCAAGAGTAACTTACCAGATTTTGACTAGGGCAACTTTAGAAGTAGCCAACAAGTTGCTCCTGTCCTAATGTTACCAATCAACTGGCTGGGGTCCTTTTGCTCTTCCTGACTAGGAATCATGATAGGCCTGGAGAAGATTTTCAGTGCTCATCTTTGGCTACTCTTGTATCTCTTTAGTGCTTGGCAGCAGCGACCAGCAACACTAGGCAGGTGGACGCAGTTGCAAGTAGCACCCTCTAGTGTTGCCTCCTTTTTATGCAGGCCTCAATATCAGGATTTCTCAGCCCTCTGCAACAGCCTACAGTTAGTTCTCCAGCCTGGGTGTTTGAGACAGATTACTGGGACTCTTCTGGTTCTCTGGTTCTTTCCATCTTCCTACCCTTCATCAGCCTCAGATCTCATTTTCTCTATCTCCACTATGCCCCATGTTCCCTGTTCTCTCAAATTCTTCAGTTGCTTCTTTAGCTGTCCAGAAGCCTCTTGCCCTACTGACTGCTCCACTACCAGTGCCACTCCTGCTGGAGTTCTGTTGCCTCCCACATCCTGTTACCAGCTCAGCCCGCGATACTCAGTATAGGCAAGAAAGACCCCTTAAGAGAAGCCTTTTCGGATTTCTGAGTTCGAGGCCAGCCTGGTCTACAGAGTGAGTTCCAGGACAGCCAGGGCTACATAGAGAAACCCTGTCTCGAAAAAAAAAAAAAAAACAAGAGAAGCCTTTTGCTGAGCCTAGTGTTAAAATACCAGGAGAGGACGCATAGGAGGGTGTCTTCTAGCCAACTCACTGAGCCATAGCATCTGTTGATACAGCCAGAGGATAATCACAGCATACCTCACATGCAAATGGAGGTGACTGCACCAAACACAGCCCGACTTGCATGCAATTAGAAGGGTTTGTGTTGTTGCTAATCACAACAGCCCTTTTGCCTGGGCAGAAATGGCTACGTTATCATCTAAAGTTCAGGGAAGTTTGTCATAGCAAAACATCGGTGCAAACTATTGAGATAGCCCTACTGCAGCTGTCTCTTCAGGAGCTGCAGCAATCAGCTGTGCTCACTGTGTAAGTTCTCTCAAGGTGTCTGGTTTGTCAGAATAACTGATGCAGCCTACTGCCTGCCCTGAGGGCCCAAGGCAGCCAGAGTAGCACAGAGAGTCCAGTAGCTCCAGTGGGCATTGTCTTGCCCCATCTCCTGTCTTTGCTCATGTACAGGAAAATGCACCCTAGAAAGAAAGCTTACAATGGAAGCTTCATGGATACTGAAATCTTTAACAATGTTTAAAACCTGCCTGGTGCTGCCAGAGAAAGGCAAGATCCTCATCTGTCTCATGAATACCATTTCACCTTTAATCCCCCGTGAGCTCAGTGTTACTGGACACACAGTTCACAAGTAATAAAAGTAATATCAGGGCCGGGCAGTGGTGGTGCACGCCTTTAATCCCAGCACTTGGGAGGTAGAGGCAGGCGGATTTCTGAGTTCGAGGCCAGCCTGGTCTACAGAGTGAGTTCCAGGACAGCCAGGGCTACACAGAGAAACCCTGTCTCGAAAAACCAAAAAAAAAAAAAAGTAATATCGGGTGAGTTGTTGTAACTGTGCTAAGTTTGGTTTCTATCACTGTGATAAAACAGCAATCAGAACCAACTTGGGGTGGAAGGGCTATATTTGGCTGTCCCAGAGTCCATCATTAAGGGGAACCAAAGCAGGAACTCAATCAGGGCAGGAACCTGAAAGCAGAGGCCTGAAAGGGGGGGGGGGGTCATTCCTTACTGCTTTGTCCCCATGGCTTGTCCAAACTACTTCCTCATACACCCCAGGATCACCTATCCCAGGGTGACACTGCCCACAGTGTGCTGGACCCTCCCATAGCAATAATCAATCAGAAAAATGCCCCACAGACTTGCCTACATTTTCTCAACTGAAAACTACTTTTAGTTCCTTAAAAAGTAAAAAGTAAACACCTACCTCATGGCTCAGCAGTTTCCCCCAGGTCTTCAGCCAAACCAAAGCCGTGCTCCCCAGAAGACCTCTACAAGAGTATTGACAGGCACTCTAATTATTATGATCTACAACTGGCTACAACCCAATGCTCAACCCCAGGAGAATGAAGAAGCAAAGTCAGCATATTGCCAGCAATTAAAGGAATAAACTAATGGCACTTTAATCAATCTGAAAACAAACATCTGTTAAGCAAAAGGAAAGATCACTCCGTAATTTAGTTCCTTTGAAGATAGAAATGAACAAAAGCTGATTTGTGGTGGTCAGGGTGAAGGCTGACTACAAAGACCCACAAAGAACTTTCTGGAAGATGAGGATGTTTTGTATTCCAGTTGACATGGGTATCACATGCCTGCCTATGTATTTCTTTCCACAGGCCAATTAACAGTTGAAAACTAAAGGATTTGAGTTAATATATTTGTCAAATCTGATGTTATTTGCAGGATAGCCAACAAAATGAACATTTCTGGGTGTTTCTGGCATGAAAGTAATCAGACAACCCAGGATGGTAGAAGTAGGCATCACTGGCAGATCCGCTACCTTGTCCTTTTTTAACCTTTTAAAGTGCGTGAGCATTCTTTTGCGAACCCTAATCAGCTTATGGTGCAATGCTAAGAGCTTCCATTAGGTGGCGCTGTGTCCGCTGGCGATGTGATTTTGGAAACAGTGAAGAACAGATACAAAATGGTAGTCTTCCCAGCTCCCCACACTTACATGCCCCCACACACCACCCTGTTATGAGTGTGAATGCCTTCCTCATCTTTTCCCACCTGCCCCCTTTTGTTATAGCCCTCCAGTCCTGTAATCCATGACGTGACTCAGTTACTTACAAGAGCCAACATGCAGGTGGGCAGTACATAACTTCTCTTTCTATTTGGTTTTATGTATCAGGCTTGGGTGTCAGTGGGAAATCATTTAAGCATTCTATGAAAAGAGATATATGATTAGTCCTAGTTCTGGAGAAAGCAGCGTGAAGGCTACCAAAGCACAGAAATAAAGCTAATTTTTTCCCTTTCTTTTTATGTCTACCTCCCCCGCAAGCTGGCAAACTGGAAACTGTGAAATGGGCTTTCACCTGGCCACTGAGTTTTGTCTTGTACTTCACTGTCCCCAACTGTAACAAACCCCACTGGGAGAAGTGGTTTATGGTGACATTTGCTTCCTCTACACTATGGATCGCAGCCTTCTCCTACGTGATGGTGTGGATGGTGAGTGTGTAAAGGGCCCTGTGCGTTGCTGGGTCTCTCTAGAGAGAAATGCACACTGAGCCAGAGAAGAACAAGAGTTGGAGTCACGCTTAATATAACCACATCAGCCAGCTATCGCTACAGTCAGTTACATAACAACCCACACCTTAGCTTGGTGGTTTAAAAACTCACAAGCGTTCATTCTGCCCACATACCCGTAGGCTGACTTGATGTAATTATGCTTGACTGTGGTTAGCTCTACTGCTCTGCTCCAGCTCCGGGATTGTAACCCTTTGGTATAGGTAGCAGGCGGGGGGGGGGGGGGTGCATCTGCTCTATAGTGTTTACTCACTTCCTTTGGACTGGTACTACCCTGAGAAGGGTAAGTGGAAACCCGAGGTGCCTCCTGGGGTCTTCACTGGACCTCTCAGACCTTCACTTCTTTTCCACACACTGTGGCCAAACCCAGCATCTATGAGTAGGAGAGGAAGTTCCCCGGCTCTACTGAAGGGGACAGCAGCAGAGTCACAGGCAGAGGACATGTTGCACTAGGTGACTGCTCAAGGGTCCCTTCCAAGCTAAAACAATGGTCCAATGATTGGGCTAGGTTATGGGGCCTCAAAAGCATTCTGCCTCAGAGTCATTTTCAGAAATGCAGACAGTTCATTTATATATTCTTTAGCTGGGGAGCAAACCTAATCCATTAGATTTGGAGTTGGGCAGAAATTAAAAGCCATGACAAATTATGCAAATCCAAATTAACCTCACTTGGGTGTTAGACAGAAGTGCAATATAAATTCATGAATTTATATTCAACATAAAGCTAAAAAAAAAAAAAAAATCTGGAAAGGTTATTTTGAAGGTAATGGGAACTTGCAAAGCTGGCATGATAAAGTCACAGCTACCCCTGGCCTCAGCCTTAACCTCATGGGCAAATGGAGTTCTAAAACGGGAAGTATTGTGACCAGGGACTTCTTGCTCATTGACATTTTTGCAGAGTATCATCCCCAGCCCAGGTTTGGGAGACAGGATTGTGTCCCTGACCCTTAAAGTCTGACGTCCGCAACCCATGGAAAGAACTAATCTGGATTCAGTTTCTGATAGTGAGTGACGGCCTAAGGGGAAGCCAAGGCCTGGGCAGGCTTCTGGAGCCCACGAGTTCCCCAGAACCCCAGGCTGGGCCTTAAGCATCCTAACAACAGTAGAACAGCAGCGGGCCAGTCCCTGCTGAGCCAGGCCACACCCCTGCAGGACCTAAAGCTTAGCTAGGCTTTGCAGCTTTGTTTTACAAAGACTCTGAAGAACGCCAACACAGAAATAGGTGTTACAGCATCCTCCTTTCCTCCCTGGAGACAGATGTCAGAAGCCCAAGGCCACCCTGTGCTGAGCACAGAATGAAAATGAGAATCTTTTCTGGTTTTCATCTGAATGGGTTGAACACACACACACACACACACACACACCACCTCCACCACCAGTCTTTTCTCCACCAGCCTAGGAGTGCTGTGAGAAGGATGGACTCCCTGTGAGCCATGGTTTGCATATTCTCAAGATTTTATAGAAAGCATGAATGTCCCAGTGGCACCCTCCGTGGCGCCCTAGGACAGCCTAGGAGTTCCAGGTGTTGCCAGGCCCCTTTCCTGAAGCTCACATACAAACGATCAGTCTCTTTTTCTACCTACTTGGCAATGGACCCTGACCCTTTCACCATCTCTCTTACCAGCTCCCTGTTACTCAGTTTACCTCTCCTGAAATTTGGGGACAACGGTGGAGTCATCTGCATCACTGAGCAATGTCTCAGCTGATGGCAGCCCATCCTTGGCAATCCATCTTCCCCCTCCCCCCGCCATGGAAACAGAGAGGCTGCCTTGCAGAGGAGCCCACCTGTCTGTAACAGAACCCTCTCTGCCACTTACCAGCAACATAGGACTTGGGCAGATGCCTCTCTGTTCTTCAGTTTCCTCATCCGAGGAATGGGACTAGCAGAGCATTCAAACCAAATGGTTGTGAGAATTAAGAAAGTTAAAAGTGAACATTTAGTCCATTGCCTAAGTACAAAAAAAAAAAAAAAAAAAAAAAAAAAAAAGCACCCATTATGAAGAAGTTGATGTTGACAATGAGGATTACCAAGTATTCTTCTATTTTTGTTGCTGTGATAATCACCATGACTAAAATCGACTTGGGTAGGAAAGCATTTATTTCATCTTATATTTCCAGACCACAGTTCGTCTGTAAGGGAAGTCAGGTAGAAACTTCCAGCAGGACTTGGAGGCCGGAACCATGGAAGAATTCTTTTACTGCCTTGCTTCCAAGCCCGAATTTAGCTATTTTTCTTATACATCCTGGGCCCACCTACTAGGGATAGTGTCGCCCACAGTGAACAGGACCCTCCTACATTTTAATTATCAATCAAGAAAATGTCCCCACATGCCAATGAAGGCAAGTTCCTCAACTGAGATTCCACTTCCCAAGTGTGTCAAGTTGACAAGCAAAATCAACTATCACCCCAGCTTCCAGGGGGTGAGGATAGAAAAGGCTTGTCGTGATATCCCCAGCAAGACCAGGTGTGAAGCCACCCCCTTTCCAGGACTGTTAATTCCCGCCACAGATCTGTGAGCATGCTACCTACACTCCCAGTACAGCCTGGCAGGCTGGATTATTCAGGGCCATCTTGAGTTCAAATATTTTGTTTCAATGTTGTCTTAGCCCTTAAAATCTAGTTTTCCAATGTGCAAGTATCACCAGAAAGGAACAAATGATAGATTAAACTTTCACTTAAAGTCCAGGTTCTGTCAAAGCATCCACCTAAGACCTGCAGTTCAGCTCTCTTCCACACAATGTTCAGATCCAGAGAAGAAGACACTGCCCTACCCCCACCCCCAAGATGGCCCAAATTAAAGACTTTTCTGCATCTTGATCAGAGGCTCACAGTGTCCCTTGGCTCACTGCCTCTTCCTGCTTCCTCCAAGGTTACCATCATCGGCTACACCCTAGGGATCCCTGATGTCATCATGGGGATCACCTTCCTGGCTGCCGGAACCAGCGTGCCCGACTGCATGGCCAGCCTCATTGTAGCCAGACAAGGTGCGATCTCCAGGGATGCAGGGGATAGGGAGGGAGGGAAGGAAAGATTCCCTCCCTGGTGGGAGCTGCCCCCTGTGGCAACTAAGGGGGCAGCAGAGCCTGCTTAGAAGGAGAGACAGGAATGGCACCCTCAGTGCCAAGTTGGCCAGAAAGCTTTCTGAGGCCAGAGGAATAAGAGAAAGAAGCAGAAGGTATCTCCTTGTATGGCACAGATGATTGCCAGGGCATCCATAGACCCTTCAGGGCATTATTATCATCCATTAATGGTAAAACAGCAAGAATATAGCAAAAAAAAAAAAAAACCCTAGCTAACCTCGACTGAGTGAGGCCCTTTAATTGAAACACTTAATTCACTCAACAACTCCAAGAGGTAGGGAGTTGTTGTGCTTCCATTTCATGAATAAAGAAACTGGAGCTTATAAAATATAGATTCGCCCCCCCCCCCCATAATTAAGCTCACTCATAATATAGCAACTCCAAAATGACAGTTGTCAGCACAGGACCAATGCTTCCCCATTTCAAAACCAAAAGCTTACCTGACCAGCTGGACACTTGAGACAGTGATGTTCTTCCCAGCACTGCCTCTTGCTCATGTGCCTGGTGGGTGCTAGAAGGCATTTATTTTAAACAATGGGAGCAACAGACTTTAGCACCATGACCCATAGATTCCTCTGGAAATTCTACTTGGTGGCATTGTCTTTGTGTTGCTCAGTTCTTAAGAAGCAGTGAGCTCACCCTAGGACAGATGAAAATGTTGCTATAATGAATACGTTGGCAAAGTCGTGGAGCCATGTGTGTGCTGTGGGGTTGCTCCTGCTGGCAGGGTGCCTCAGATCTTCCAGTATTCCTGGAACCAAATGTGGACACTTTTTTTTTTTTTTTTTTTTTTTTATCACTTACCCTTCATCCTATCTGAAGTGAAGTTGGGGATCCGTAGAATGTGGGTTTTCTGACTTATAATCTGTTATTTTTTGTCTCCGAGATGGGCTATGAGAAAATCAAGTACATGATCCTGCAAAACTATTACAGGCTGCCGGGCTCAGGAGAGTCCCGTGTGGGCCCCTCCTGCTGGATCCCCTTCCACACTAATGCTCTCCTCTCCTTGCAGGGATGGGGGATATGGCTGTGTCCAATTCCATTGGGAGTAACGTGTTTGACATCTTGATCGGGCTCGGTCTTCCCTGGGCTCTGCAGACTCTGGCTGTGGATTACGGATCCTATGTGAGTGCTTTCCCCCGTCACGTTTCCCTCAGCTCAGACTGCACGGACTGGGTTTTGGCCACGGAGCTGTTGTCTCCTGGGGAAAGGGATGTGGAAATACTAATGTTGTGGGGGGAGCAAATTTGTCTTGTGCATATTTTGCAAGGTCACACATGTCGTGAGACATACAAGACTCTAGAGCAGAGATCAGCAAACTTTCTGTCTCAAACAAGACATAAGTATAAGCTGGTGTGGAAGGAGACATGGCCTCTGTCACAGCTACTAACACTGCTGATGTAGCAAAAAAGTAACCACAGAACTTTTTTGAAATTGAAATTTGAATGCTTGTATTTTCATGCTGTGATATATTATGCTTCTTACTTTTCAATCATTTAAAAATGTAAAAATCATCTTAATTCATGATACATATATATATATGTGTGTGTGTGTGTGTGTGTGTGTGTATATGTGTGTGTGTGTGTGTGTGTGTGTGTGTGTGTGTGTGTGTGTGTGTGTGTGTGTGTGTATAAACCAGTCAGTGGACCAGCATTGGCTACATCTAGTCTATTTGTTTTGCAGTATATCTACAATATACCTAGTATTTCTGGTTGCTTGCAGTATATTTATAATATATTTAGTATTTCTGATTGCATGTAAAGAGAGAGAGAGAGAGAGAGAGAGAGAGAGAGAGAGAGAGAGAGAGAGAGAGAGAGGAGAGAGGGGGGATTATCTAGGTGGGATACCTTGAACAGGTGTCATCTGTTGCGTGGTCTCAGCTTCCAAACAGCACTCTTAAATTCTGCAGTTTGTGAGTAAGATTGCTGTCAGTCAGCTCCTATGATTGACCCACATCAACCATATTCACAAGTGTTTGATGCATAAGCCAGAATACTGGCAGATGCCAAGAAAATACATAAGGACCAAACAGAAGGCACACTTGTTTTGAATGTTTCTTTTCCTCTGTATTCCCGAAGGAAAATCTTACATGAGAGATTCTGTTGGGGGTTCATGAACATCTTTAACCAGAATACTGACAAGAAGCAAGACTAGATTATACTCGCAGCTAAGTTATATTACAGCAAAGCATATGGAGAAAAAAAGCAACAGGAAAATAGAATGTACCCAGTGTCCAGAAAGCTCTGGGGCAGGCTTCCAGGTTTTCCCTTCCAGGATGCACAGGCCCTGTTTCCTCTCTTGCTGGCGGTGACCTGCAGGGACATGTATGAGTTGTCTTATGCAGGGAAGTGCCCTGGAATCTGCAGCATTTATGGAGGGCTGGTGAGGCAGGTACATTTCTGCTCTGAGAACAACTGTCATGAGTAGACCTCATTGCCCAGCATGCCCCTGTGTTCCTCATGAAGAGAACACCATTAACCAGAAGCATTCCAAGAGCAGGTATTGGCTGAGGCTTCCTGGGAGGCTTGATGTATTAACACCTGCTACCCTCTTTTATTTGTTCCTCTTTTATTTGTTATTGTATCTCTAGGTACTATTAATATACTTGCAGACAATTCAAAACCCTCACTGGGGTAACCCCACAATGGCTAATCCCCTAATAAAATTCCAGAGCAGACATTCTCACTCTGATAGCTTCTGTGAATACTTCTAAAGGGAATCCCTGGAGGTGTGGCACATTCCATCATAAGGCTCTGCTACCTTTGAGACCTTCTCCAGTGTAGAGAAAGAAAGGGTACAGGAAACCATGTACAGAGATGGCTGTCAGGTCAATCCCCTTTCCTTTGTCCAGATAAATCTTATTTGCCCACCAACTTGCAGGAAGGGTCTTGTTCATTTGTTTAGCTGTCCAGGAAGGAGAGGAGAACTAATAGCCACCACCTGGAACAGCTTCCCCATCCCCCACTCCCCCCACCCCACCCCTGGCATCTTTTCTGAGTGACTCAGGGCCCAGGGCCCCTCTTAACATCATTCTTGGTCTCAAGCTGGGAACAACAGTGTTGTCTGTATTTAAACTCACTCACTTCCTGAAAATGCAAGGTTTGCTGATGCTGAAGACGCCTCCTGGGGTTTATCTACCACTGGCTCTCCTGAACCTTTACTTCCTTGCACTCTTTCTCTTCTCAGAATGAATGCCTGTGACCCTTCTTCAGCGCTGGCGGTGCGGCAGCAGCACTGACTGGCGCGGTAGCCCCCGGCCCTGTGTGACACAGAAGCACTTGGTGGGAGGCTGGTGCAAATAAAAGATATTTTTTTTCCAGTTTTATTCCATCTGAATTAGTTTAAGTTTACACAGCCACATGGATCTTAAAGCTGCCTGTGGGACATTGCAGCTCCAGAGGATGAAATTTAAATTATCCACAGCGTAGCCCCGAGGAGACCACTGTTAGTATTTTGGCTTATTTTCTCCTTCTAGTTTGCCTTAGACAGCTGAGATCCACTGTACTGATATTTCACATGTTGCCCTTTCTTATTTCTTATTAGATCAAACACATTTTGCTTCAAATCACATTAGATTCATTCTCAAAGGCGGCCTAGAATTCTAGCATCTGGGTTTCCCAGAAAGTGCTCAGCCATGCCGCTGTTCAGGGACAACTCACATGGCTTTGGGTCTTTCTGTCAAGTTAAGTGAAGCCTCAGACGACTTTGTACGTCGACCTATAGGGTTTAGAGGTCAGTAAACATTGAACATAAGTCCAATGATATAGAAAAATAATATAGCTTTAATGGCATTTCCAATTAAATTCACCTTAATTTTAAATAACCAGATAATTAATCTTTATTTTTTCAGCACTGGAGAGTGAGCCCAGGGCCTTGTACATACTAGGTAAGGCTCTACCCTGGGCTACATCTCTAATGCTTGGTATTTTTCGTCAGTGTCTCACTGTATAAACCAAGCTTTGAACCCCAATCCTCCTGCCTAGGCCTCTGAAGTGCCTAAATCACCAGCCTACACCACCATTCCTGGCTTATCTCTCCTACTTAATTAGTCAAATGTCATGCCTGAGGTTTAAAGGCAGCTGTGCCACCTGCATATATATGCCATAGGACCTTTGTGAGGAGAACTGCTGCCTTTCACACACCCAGCTTCCTCAGAGCACAGCAGGGGTGGCAGACGCATACTTGAGCCATGGGGGAGGGGATGGTTTGACCATAGCAGAGCCCACATCTAGAGCTTCTTAATTTGCATGGTTTTCATCAAACACTTCCTTTTCCTGAACAGAAGGGCCTCCTCAGGTCTGGGTGGGCTCATTATTTGGTACTCTTTCCAAATGACACTAGAAATAAGTATTGACCCAACTTTTGTTTGCAAACAAGGTCTCATTATATAGCCCTGGCTGACCTGGAACTTGTTGTGTAGATCAGGTTGGCATCCAACACATAGAAACCCATTTGTCTCTGCCTCCAAAGTGCTGGGATTTAAAGACATGCGACACCGATCCCCACCCAATATTTATTTTTCATTATGATGCGCGGGGGTGGGACCTCTGCTCCTGCTGTTCAGTCTTTCCTTAAACTCTGGCCTCACAATAGAAGTGCTGCAGATAACATGACTTAACTTCTAGAGAAAAAAATTAGTGACTGTCTACTGGTAACTGATCTTCCTTTGCAAGAAAAGCAATAACGGCACGCCTTAGCCCCGCTGAGCACCGGCTACATGGACCTACTGCAGTGTGTTCACAACGCTCCCTGTTGGCTCTGCTTTCTTTCCTTCTCCCTCTTATCAAAGTTATGAAGAAGTCAAAACAAAACAAAAATGGCCTGTATCTGAATTCTAACTGCTTGTGGTCTCCTCTTTGGAGAACTTAGAAGTCCAGGCAACCACAAGAAAAAAAATTGTACTCTAAATAACTTTTTTGTTTGTTTGTTTGTTTGTTTGTTTTTGTTTGTTTGTTTGTTTTTTGTTTTTTGTTTTTCAAGACAGGGTTTCTCTGTATAGCCCTGGCCATCCTGGAACTCACTCTGTAGACCAGGCTGGCCTCAAACTCAGAAATCCGCCTGTCTCTGCCTCCCAAGTGCTGGGATTAAAGGCGCACACCACCACTGCCCGGCAATAACTCTTAAAAATCAATTTCTTATCTTTTGGGGGAGGGTGATTTGGTTTGGTTTGGTTTGGTTTGGTTTCTCCAGACAGGGTTTCTCTGTGTAGTTCTTGGGCTGTCTTGGAACTCACTCTGTACACCAAGCTAGCCTCAAACTCACAAAGATCCACCTGCCTCTGCCTCCCGAGTACTATGATCAAAGGCTTGCACCAATGGGATGTACCTCAGTTGATTTGGTGTTTGCCTACTGTGCACTAGGCAGGACTCATTTAATTATCTGCTTAGGTTAAGGTTTTTTTTAAATAATCATTTTATATTTGGTTAAATGAAACTACTGTATAAATGACTATACACATGTATATAAGAAACATTTGCACATAAGGCAATACACATATTTAGAGCCTTTAATACATTCACCTAAACTTATAAAAGGCATAAGACTTTAAAGATCTTAAATTTAGCTTCAAAGGTATAAAGTAAAAAAGTGAAAGTATGTAAAAACTTTCATGTAACTTTAAAAAAATATATCAGTTCTTGAGTACTAAACATTTACCCCATCAACTGACTCCACGGACAGATAGAAGCAGGAGACAGAATTCTTTCAGCGTCTGTAAAACCCATTGTATTCATCAGCTTTGCATGACTGTAATGTAATATGCTATTACTATAATATCAAGACAACTAACTTAGAAGAAAAGGCTTCTTTTGGCTCGCAGCCCCCTTCAAGGGCATGCATGCCTTCAGTGACCTATGGACAGTCCATGGGCACACTCCTTAAGGGTCCACACTATCCCCACTAGCACCATCTCATTTACACGTGAACTATTGGGGAACACTACCCGAATTCAAACCATAGCATTCTCTGTGTTTGGGGGGTTGTTTATGTTTATTGTTTTAATTTTTAATTAAAAATCATTTTATATGATATATTTTGATCATGTTTTCATCTCCCCCATTTTCTCCCAGATACCCACTGAACCTCCCTCATATTCCCTTCCCACCCCACCCCCATCTCAGAACAAAACAAAACATAGAAAGAAATAAACAAATATCCAGTAAGACCTTGGGGGGATGGGGAGCCAAAATTTTGTTTTGTTTTGTTTCTGGGGTAACAGCGTATGGTCGTAGAAGATAAAACCTTTAAAACAATTCTAGTTTGGCTGGAGAGATGGCTCAGTGGTTAAGAGCACTGACTACTTTTCCAGAAGTCTTGAGTTCAATTCCCAGCAACCACATGGTGGCTCAAACTCATCTGTAATGGGATCTATGCCCTCTTCTGGTGTGTCTGAAGAGAGCGACAGTGTATGCACTTACATAAAATAAGTAAATAAATCTAAAAAACAAACAAACAAACAAAAACCCATCTCTAGTTCATCCCAGAAGTAAACTAGATCCTTCTACCCACTCTGAAGTCTTCTTGACCAAATAGGGACATCAGGCCTGAAACTGCAACTCAGTCAGGCAAGCCCTCTACCACAGATAACCCCTAGTCACCACCCACCTTCCCTCTCCTTCTGACAGTCCCCAAGCAGTATAGAGAATGGACAATAAGACATTCTCATATCTATGAAGCCATATTTTTTCCAGATCTCAACACCTAGTGACAGAGTGACATCATAAAAACAAAACTTGTGACCCAAACTCGGGTTTTCTATCTAAAGATGACATAATTGGTTCACTTCAGCCATTATGTTGAGCTGTATAACCATGACTGGTGCCGAGGTGAAGGTCTCTTCCATTCTTACGTAGAGGAGAAACCACAGCCCAGCCAGGCATCTCTGAACAGCAGCCAGGCACACAGGGCAGAGTGTAGAAGGCGCATCACGTTGCATTGTATCCAAAAGCAGCTGTCTCAGCAGCCAGTGCAAGGAAAACCTTCATTTAATTTCAGAGATACAAACATCCAAGGGCCTTTCGAAAAACCTCTCTTTTGAAAGCTCATGTTCATGTGCTTTGGAAAAACTAAGATTTTATTTTGTGTATATAGAGAGGCTGGGGTTCGAATGCATTCTCTTCTGCGCGTAGGTTATCTGGGTGTGCCGTTACTTCTTGTTGAAAGTAAGATTTGCTTTGAACTTTAAAAGTTCAAAAGAAGTATGGTAAACTTACTTTTTTCAATACTACTGACAATGTAAAATTATCTAGAAGCTATGGCTGTGCAGCTTTTAAAGTATGCATTCCAGAAACTCTTCCGTATCAGTGATAGCATTCATGATGGCAAAGCCCTCGTCTGGAGGTGGAAGGAGAAGGTAAATGGATCAGAAATGAAGTCAGGAAAACTGTGAGCTGAACTATAGTCATCACCAAGCCAGGCTTAGCTCCTAGGTCACAGCTTAATGTGCTACTTTTAATTTTCCTCAAATAATTTGCTTTCAGTTTAAGAGAATTTTTAATGAGAAACAGATTCTCATGAACAAAATGCCCAAGTTGTGCCCAAGTGTCCCCATGGGCAAAACCCTCTGTCGGCATAGATATCTGCCCACTCAGTTTCATGCCAGGCACGGTCTCTTCCCACCTTCTTGTATAGCACTGGCCATGCTGGAGTCTGAGGTCTCCCACACCACCTTAGCACTTTACGTGTGGCTGCAAGTTTTCCTTGCTTCAATAGACAACAGTTTTATCTCCTTGTCTGAATTGGCAAGCAGTCCCGTTGTGTGGGATAGCTCCTGAGAGCTTTGCCACATTCTGGCTGTGTAAAATCATTTGTGTTCATGGACTTGATCCCGAGTTTTGGGTTTTTGTTTTGTTTTGTTTTGTTTTGTTTTGTTTTGTTTTTTTCTGTTTTTCGAGACAGGGTTTCTCTGTGTAGCCCTGGCTGTCCTGGAACTCACTCTGTACACCAGGCTGGCCTCGAACTCAGAAATCCGCCTGCCTCTGCCTTCCAAGTGCTGGGATTAAAGGCGTGCGCCACCACTGCCCAGCTTGATCCTGAGTTTTAAGGAAGAACTATGGCATTTCCAGTCCTCTAGGACAAGCTTCAAGTTTACGCTGTCTCCAGTGAAATACTTTCATCACAAGCAGATAAGCATCCTGAGAAGGGCAGCCTTTAATTATGTGGGAAACATGGAGAATGTGCTTGTACAGGTACTCTGTGCAGTGATGCTTGACCAAAATAATGGTACAGCATTTGGCCCTACTAAGCTGGGTCTTTATGTCCACAAGAGAAGAGCAGGGATACCCCCCACCCAGGGGCTTATATTCTTTCATTTTCTGGGTAGTCCTGCAGGTATCAGCTTAGATGTCAAGGACAATCTCCCAGGCCTGAATCAGGCATCACTCCTATGTGTCTCAGCATCCAGCTGTACAGTGTTGGGTATCTAGAGAAGGAGAGGCCATGCTAGGGAAAGAGGGACCATTACTGCAAAGGCACTGAGGAATCTCATCTTCAAGAAGAGAAGGAAACCCAGGCTGTGGGAATGTGGGATGAGGGAGACAGGTGCTACACCAGTGACCTAAGCGGGGTAGCGGGCCTGGGTGTCACACTAAGGAAGTGCAGTTCTAGTCCCATTCTGCAGATCAGAGAACCAAGATCAGGGTGGTTATGTCCCACATCTGGAAAGGCATCATTGCAAATGTACATAAGTGCCACAGCGATGGTCAGAGGGGTGTGGTGATGGGCATGGAAGTCTAAGCTAGAGTCATCCCTAAGTTTGCATCTTTGCTGAAGATAGAGTGGAATTAAACAAAGGTGGCTTCATGTATCATCTAAAGAGAGAAGGAACTTGCCGGGCAGTGGTGGCGCACGCCTTTAATCCCACCAGCACTTGGGAGGCAGAGGCAGGTGGATTTCTGAGTTCGAGGCCAGCCTAGTCTACAGAGTAAGTTCCAGGACAGCCAGGGCTACACAGAGAAACCCTACCTCAAAAAACCAAAAAAAAAAAAAAAAAAGAGAGAGAGAGAGAAGGAACTTGAAGAGGAGAACACTCCTAACTCTAGATTCACCTCTCAATGGTCCACAGACACGATGGGGGCTACGGTCTTCATAGTCTCCCCTGGCCAAGTGAGTAATCGTTCTATAGTACAGTGGTTCTCAACCTGTCGTTCGTGGCCCCTTTGGCAAACCTGTATCTCCAAAAATATTTACATCACAATTTATAACATTAGCAAAATTTCAGTTATGAAGTAGCAATGAAAATAATCTTATGGTTGGGGGTCACCACAACATGAGGAATTGTATTTAAAGGTCGCAGCATTAGGAAGGTTGAGAACTACAGCTCTCATAGGTTTCTGTCTCAGGACTGGAATATTCTGAGTCCTTTCATGATGGAGATCCCTTCTTCTATTGCTTTCTTTTCCTAGCTTTCATGGGATTCCTTAAGTAGTCAATACCCCAAGCCTATCTGTTCCAGGGGTATCACTGTATGGCTTTGTGCTGAGATGCAGGAGCCTTGGAATATGGCACAGATTCAAGGAAAGGCAAACTTAGAACTTACTTGTTACAAGCATGCAGTCTGCCCTCATCTCCACCCAGAGTTGTTCCCAAGAGAGAGGCTACATTTCAGAAAGCACCCTCAAGGGCCTCCTTCCGTTTAGCATGACAGTAACCCCTCCCCCCCGGGACATTTTTCCACATCTCTGACATCAGAAGCGAGCAGCCTGTGTGGGTTTAATGCCTCTCCCAACCTCTGGAGAGACCTGCCGACAATTCTGAAGCAATTTTTCCATCTTGTCCAGATGGGATTTCCAAGTCATAATTATGGGATAATTACCATCCAGGCATCTGTTCTATGCCTGACATTAGATTCACACATTTGACAGTGAGGAAAAAAATGCACTTTCACAGATTTTGACATTTCTTATACTCTATGGCTTATTCAGAAGCCAGCTAGTTACCCAAGTGCCCTGAATAAATAACCCTAAGCATCAAAGTTTGGGCAGTAAGTGCTTCTTGTATCATTATAGTGATGAACAGCCATGCATGAAATTTAACAGAATCAAGGGAGTCTTTAGTCAGGCTGCCGGAAATCAGGGCAGAACTCACGTTTCCAAGCAAGGGTTTAGAAATGTAAAATAAAGCATCAAAAGCAGTCATAGAAGGAAGAGGGTCTATCCTTCTCTACATGCAAGAGTTGAGCTTATTCCAGGATGCACAGAAATAAAAAGACCTTATAGCCAGTTCATTCTTTCTTGCAGCAGGCATTAACTGAACACCCACTTTGCACTGAGATTGTAAGCAAGCAGACATTCTGTTGCCTCTGAAATGACAGCCTGTGAGAGGAGCCAAGTAACTCCAAACAAATCCCAAAACAAAGCATGTGGTGCTTATCCTTCCGAGGGTAATTGTGCAGGATGCCCAGGTGTGTGAGG
Organism: Uromys caudimaculatus; assembly: GCA_028551405.1. NCBI lineage: Eukaryota > Metazoa > Chordata > Mammalia > Rodentia > Muridae > Uromys > Uromys caudimaculatus. The sequence goes on along the minus strand of CM052701.1, from coordinate 30,989,959 downwards.
CAGGGCTAGAGGACCTGAAACACCAGTAAGAAAGTAGCATTTCTTCTGAGTCTGGGATTATCTGAGCAAGCATATTAAAAAGACTTCCCCAAGCAGGGGGTGGAAAACAACTTGTAAAAGACCAAGATGTGAGAAGTCCTGACACATTGATGGATCCCACACCACCCAGGGAAGCTACTATGGCTGGGGTAAAGACAGAGCAGCCAAGAGGCAAAGAACATTGTAAACCATAATAACAGAAAGAATCATGGGTATTTGAGAGGTAAAGATGTGATCATGTTGCCATTCAGAAAGATTGATTATAAGCAGGACATGGTGGTTCCTGCCTTTAGTTCCAGCTTTCAGGAGGGAGAAGCAGGCAGACTTCTGTGAGTTCAAGGCCAACATAGTCTACATAGTGAGTTCCAGATCACCCAGAGCTATACAGTGAGACTCTGTCTAAAAGAAAAAGGGAAAGAAAGAAATTAAGATTATAGTGATTACACAGAGAAGGAATTGGAACCATACAAAAGCAGTGGCAGCAAGACAAACAGGCAGTAGCGCTAAAGACAAAATAGCATAATGCTGTAACAAAGGCCCTGAAAATCAGTAGCATAAATCTGTTCATATACATTCCTCACCCGTGCACTGGCGTGCACAAGTGTTTGCATGATCAGGCCCTGGCTCCAAGCTTCAGAGTCCTCTGCTCCAAGTGTCTCTCACTCTAGTTGGACCAGTGGCCTCCTAAGATGCATTTTTATGATAAAAAGCAAGAACACAAGAACTGAACTTCACAAACACATTTCAAAAATATACTTTTTATCAAGTCAGACCTACTCATATCCTGTTGGCTAAAGCATAGCAGCAGCCAGACCCCAAACCAGAAAAGTAGAGAAATGCTGCTGCCCACTGTGAGGCTATGGGCGTAGATGCCTGTAACTCTAATGCAGGGGAGAGGGAGGGAGACCAACAAGTCAGTCTGTATCAGTTGTAATGCTGAAAGCTAGAGAATAGGAGATGCTAAGCCAAAGGTGCAGAAACACTGCACACCGCCCTGGAATGTTAATGATGGTGAGCTAGGAGACAAGGACACGGTCACTCAGTGCTGTGTCAGCCATTGGAAAGGTTGAGTTTTACCGTTAAGTACTATTGAGGATTTTAGTACAGTAACTCACTTGGAATTTTAAGGTTTCATTTGACACTGCTTGGGAATATATATAAGAGAGGAAAATAGCAAGTCAGGAAGGTGAAGATGAGATGCTAGTGAGTTGACATGGTTGGCGTATAAATGGGAATAAATTAGGTTTTAAAAGTAAGAGATGGTTAAGTTTTCTAACAGTGCAGATAAAAAGAAACAATCAGAGGACACTTATTCGGGGTGCCCTTCGTGGTGAGGGAGGACAAAATATGGGACAGAGTCCCCATTAAGATGGGTCAAGTTTGATGGGTTTCAGTGTCATCCTGGTAGAAATGTAAAGCAGACAGTGGGTTGGTGTGGAGTGTGTGAGAAATTCCACAGAGGCCTTTGTGGCTGGGAATACGTGCAAGTTACCAACAGTAAAACAGCCTTTAGGGGCCAAGGCTAATAAAGGAAGTAAATGTGGATAGAGAAGAAAGCCAGAGCCATGTCCTAGTAATGTGTAAAAAAAATAAATCGTGGGGTAAAGGAGGGTGAGGAGGATCATCCGGAAAGGAGGGACTGCAGAAAGTGAGTCAGCAGAACCAGAAGAAGGCCTCAGGCCTTTCTTTCCCAAGTCCCCAAGGACAGTTGTTACCCCGCCACCGCCTTCTCCAGAAGTCTTCTAGAAGAGTCCAGGGCTGACATTTCTGATGTGTCTTCTCTTTGCTCTTTAGCAGAGGGTAGGAGCTACACCTCTCTCCCATCAGAGGGCTTCTATAATTGGATCAATAATCCAATCAGTTCTTGATGTCTTCCTCTGTCACTATTGCCTGCCTTTCTCAGCAAGTATCCCCAATATCTGAAACCTGACTCTGTCTGCTAGAACCAGCCTTCCCATCCTTAAAATCCCCTAACCCAACCCCCATAGCCACTGCAGCTCTCTAGCTGGCTCTTAGGAGCTTGAGAGTAGCCACTACTTGCAGCTCTTCAAGCCGAAATGTCCTGTTGACTGAGGTGGATGCATCTCCATGATAGAATTCAGCAAAATAAGAAAGATAGCCACTGGTAGGGACAGTCTGCATTTTCACATGACCTGGGCGATGACTTGGAGATAGTGTGGTGGCATTTTAATGGATGGCACAAGTCACAGCTGGGAGCTATAGTAACATCACCCATCCCTACATATTTGGTTCTTGGATCCCAGCTTTGTGTTAGAAAAACATCAGTGATGTTTGGGGAAAGGAAAGATGACTAGAGATCCTACTGTAGAAAGACTGACGTGGAAAGCTGTTGGGTCTCACTTTTCATTAGTCTAAGTGGCCCAGAGATGATGCAATCCTGAAGCAAGATTCAGATGAGTTGGTTCAGAAAGGCCAGGAAATGCCACTGTGGGAGTGGGAAAGTGAGACAGGGTGAGGAGGTGGCCAACAGCAGCTGTATTAACAATCCAGTTATCATACAGACAACTAGAGCTACACCCCTACAGAGGGACACTGTGTGAGACTTTCTTGGGGAGACTCTATTCACTCTAGATAGAGCAGCAATGACAGACCAAATTACACCAAAGTCCAACTTGGCGAACCACTGAGTCTCTGCGGTTGCTTATAGGAGTGTGGGTGAGGGGCTACTTACAGAGGCACGGGTGACTCAAGGATAGCTGCATCACCAAAAGCCCACCGATAGGCCATAAAACCCATGGCCCTGAAGTTCTCCAAACATGCATGCAGTTGGACAGGCTGCAGAGTCTCCTCTCTCCAGCAATCCTTATAAAATACTGGCGAAAGAAGCCTCGTGAGCCTTCTAAGTTTTAGTTCTCCCAGACTTCGAAGTATTGCTTTCTTCCTGGGTACCCTCTTCCCTCCAGGAGAGAAAATGTAAGCACTGATAGACAACAAGGGAGTGCTGGGAAACTGGACAGCCCTGTCTCGAACGACCCATCTGAGGAGCAGGCAAGCTGAGGTTACACCTGTTCCTGGGAGTCACTGTGGGGACTGGCTGGCCGAGAGTTCAACAGTTCAGGAAGAAATCTGCAGATGCAGAGCAGACACTGGATGTGAGAGGTAGCTGGTACCCACCTAGAATTCAGGAATGGGGTGTATGATCAATGCAGGGGTTTGAATGTGTTCCCCAAATGCTTATCATTAGAAATGTAATCCTAAAAGTCGTATGGCAATGGTGTTTGGAAGTGAGACCTTCCAGAGGCAATGGGGCTAGATAAGGTCAAGAAGACAATGTCCTTTGTAGCTTTCTAAGATAAAGAAGGGTCTGGAGAAGTGGTTCAGGAGTTAAGAGCACTGGCTGCTCCTCAAGAGGACCCTCGTTTGATTCCCAGCATCCACATGGTGTCTTACAACCTTCTGTAGCTCCAGTCCCAGAGATCTGAAACCCTCTTCTGTCTTCAGTGGGCACTACATGCACATAGCGCATGCATATATACCCACAAGCAAAATACCCATACACATGAAAAATACATGAAAAATGTTAAAGAAAGGAAAACTTGAAAAGTCTTCATTGAAGACTTGAGGAAATGGTTGCTCTGTCCCATCATTTGATGACCTGCACACAGAGGCAGGTACAAGTGCACACATGCGCGCGCACACATGACAATACAGCAAAGATACCTCTTACCAGAGGCCATGCTTTCAGACTCCCAGCCTCTAGAACAGTAGGGCAAACATCTATTCTTTATAAAAATAGACTAGTCTCAGATATTTTGTTATAGCAATGGAAAATTCCAGTGCCACCTGCTGTTGTGGCTTCTGTGGTTCATTTACTCAGGACTTGGAACATTGTTAGGCAAGAAAAGCCAAGTCGCAACTTCTAAGGACTCCTAGGTGAGAGGAAGACCTTGGCTTTTCCTTTGGCCTGACAGGTAGAAGGAAGTCTAGAGTCTGGAGTCTAGAGTCTAAGGCCCGAGTCCAAGAACAGACTTGACCTTTCATCGGGGACGTAAGCTGCTAAGTTGTCTCACCTTCAAATAAGAATAAAAATCCCCACTTACCTGTGGTGAGATCCCTAGAGTGTTTGTACACTGTGTTTTGGGGTGCTCTTTAAAGACAAGGGCAGGTAAGAATGCAAGTTGATGACAACTTTTCTTTTCTGGGGCTTGTATACTTTTTTTTTTTTTTTTTTTTTGGTTTTTTGAGACAGGGTTTCTCTGTGTAGCCCTGGCTGTCCTGGAACTCACTCTGTAGACCAGGCTGGCTTCGAACTCAGAAATCCACCTGCCTCTGCCTCCCAAGTGTTGGGATTAAAGGCATGCACCACCACTGCCCGGCACTTGTATACTTTTTCACCCCAGTAAATTCTTCAGTAAAAGACATTCTCACCCAATGATATCATTCAGCATAAAGCCATGGTTAGTAACATCCTCCTGAAAACTACAGCCAAACAAGTGTTGGAACTGCCTACCAAGGAAACCCAGAGCCCTGGGGAGACTGAGGCAAGAATATTGAACTACAAGTCCAGCCTGAGCTACATAGTGAGTCTGTTTCAGGAAACAAGGAAGGAATTGGGGGTGGAGTGACAATATGCCACATAGGCTCCCAATACTAATTAACTTAGCAACAAACAAAGCCTTTGTTGTTTTTCTAAGAGAATGCTCAGATTAGGTAAAGCTGACTTCAGACAATCAAGAAAGATGTCCTAGTCCCTGTAAGGGGAAAATGGGATCTTTTTAGACTTGGGTTTTTGGATCTCTGAATGTCATGAGGCCCCAGGAACTGTTTTATGTTCAACATAAATGCATGAAACTTGGGATGAATGAGTCTCTGTGTGCATCCATACTAGAAAATATGCAGGTGCTGTGTGGGCTGTGCGCCTGTTGACTTTGGAAGCAGCCAGACTTCTGTTTCCTCTCTCACAACTTGCCAAAAAAGGAATTGGAAAAGGAAGCCGGGTGTTTCTGAAGACAAGAAATGAAAACAGCCCTAAACTTCAGAACCGAACAATCTGAAACAGGCCTCACACGATCAGATCATCCTTGCCACGAAGACTCCGCATTCCAACTTGCTGTGCCTCACTTCTGTGGGTCAGAGGAGTGACCGAACTCAGCTCTGTACAGAGTTGAAGCCCAAGGGCTTTTTCCAAGCTAATGTAGAAATGACAAGAGTTTGATCCTTTTGTCTGGCATACAGGCCCCCAGAGATTAGTTCTGCTGCCTGCAAAGAGAGCTACCTGCCGGGCAGTGGTGGCACACGCCTTTAATCCCAGCACTTGGGAGGCAGAGGCAGGTGGATTTCTGAGTTCGAGGCCAGCCTGGTCTACAGAGTGAGTTCCAGGACAGCCAGGGCTACACAGAGAAACCCTGTTTCGAAAATACCAAAAAAAAAAAAAAAAGAGAGAGCTACCTGGATTACCTGGGTGATGGAAGGGAGACAGACAGACAGACAGACAGACAGGCAGGCAGGCATGGTTTTATATTTATATATATGAACATGCATTGATGTCACGTGGCGCTGAGTTTCATAAGGACATTTCCCTCAGGTATGCCATGTAATACGAGCATGCTTCCCTGACTAAACCCTCTTCTCTTTCCACCTCCACCTCTTACTACTCCTCATCCACTGCTCAGATCACCCCCACCTCTAGTTTCGAGTCATAGATAAAATTTTTTACATATATAATTTATTCTTCCCCAGCACCATGTCTGCTGTTTTCCTTTATAAGAGTTGACATGGTCATGGTGTCTCTTCACAGCAATAGAAATGCTAAGACATTAAGCGATTAGATGATTTCATAGCAAGGTTTGCCACACCCGTTTCTACACTTGGTGGTATTTTGGGTGGCTTAGGCTTCACATCTGTCAAGTAGAGGATGCCAAGTGCTGAGGAGAAGGAGGAGCATTCTCTTTCAAGTGGAGGCCCAGCCACTGACAGCCACGTTCAGTTAAACCCCCAACCTAGTTGTAAATCATGTAGCATCCCTCTCAAACAAACTCTGTGAAAAATAAGAAATAAGCTTTCACCATATTTTCCTATCACCTTTTAGGGTGACCTAATTCACCCTAAAAGTAGTATGACTCTGAGAAACTAAATGTCACCAGAAGCCAACAGGCCAGTGTGGGTGACAAGAGTCACTACATGATGGAGACTCTGGGTGTTTGTGGGCTGGTATGGCTGGGGGCCCTGCCTTTGCAATCGGGACAGGATTGGGCTGGGAGCTGGCAAAGACCATTGTGTGTGCCTAGGGAAGCACATGGCCCCAGAACAGGATGCAGCTGTCCTGCCACTGTCTGCTTCCATTCTAGAGGAGAAATTTAGAATCCCTGCTCCTCGGGCTTGCTTGAGTGGCCTGCACTAAGCAGGCACCTGATGCAGAAAACCTAATATTGTCCTTCCTTCTTTCCAGATTCGGCTAAATAGCAGAGGGCTCATCTACTCCGTGGGCTTGCTCCTGGCCTCTGTCTTTGTCACGGTAGGTTTGTAGCTTCTTCCCACTCTGAGGTGTTCATGTTCAAGCTCTCCCCTTGCTTACTTTGGAGAACAGATGGGTGTGGCCTCCATTAAATGGGGTAGACATCCAGATGTGCCATCTCCTGGCTGTTTCTTCTTCTTCTTCTTCTTCTTCTTCTTCTTCTTCTTCTTCTTCTTCTTCTTCTTCTTCTTCTTCTTCTTCTTCTTCTTCTTCTCCTCCTCCTCCTCCTCCTCCTCCTCCTCCTCCTCCTCCTCCTCCTCCTCCTCCTCCTCCTCCTCCCCCCCTCCTCCTCCTCCTCCTCCTCCTCCTCCTCCTCCTCCTCCTCCTCCTCCTCCTCCTCTTCTTCTTCTTCTTCTTCTTCTTCTTCTTCTTCTTCTTCTTTTTTTTAAAAAAGGACCCTAGTAGCCAGTTTGAATCCCCCCTCCATTCCTAAAGCAAGTTAGCCTCTTCGAAGCATGGTCCTGTTCCACGTCAAACCTAAAATATTTTGGAGTGCTGCAAGGGTAGCTCAGTGGTAGGTCACTTGCCTAGAATGCCCTAGGTTGGCTCCTCAACCAGATAATAAAAAGCAAAAAGTTGGGCTGGGAGTATGGCTCAGTGGGTAATGTGCTTTGTGTAAGGATGTAGACCTGAGTTCAAATTCCTCCAAATTTACATAAAAGCCAGGCATTGCAACATATGCCTGTAACCCTGGCACTATAAGACAGAGACAGGCAGTCCCAAGGGCCTCCATGGCCAGCCAGCTTAGCCAAGAAACAGTGAGCACTAGGTTCAGTGAGGGACCTTGTCTCAAAAAATATGGTGGCGAAGTAACCAAGGAAGACATCCCAGCATCACCCACTGCCATGCACTGACCTGCAAATGCACTGCACGTGTGTGCTCACACATATGAACACAGAGAGAGAGAGAGAGAGAGAGAGAGAGAGAGAGAGAGAGAGCACGCAAAGGTGTTCCCTCTTTTGTGCTAAATTAGATTCTATATTATTGATCCTTCTAGATTGTAAAACACCCCTATAATTCTTTGTCTTTGTCCAATATTCAGAGACTAAGAGTGTTTTTTATTGCAAGGCGCTCACTTCTAATGCAACTGCACTTACAATCTTGATCAATACATCCATTTGTGTACTTCAATATTCTCAACTAGACTTTCTGTTTGGCAGCAATAAATTTCTACCTGAAGTATTCATTAGCATACAAATAGGCTGTTGAATTTTTACCTTAGTAAGTATTGAAACACAATGTATTTTTTTCCCTCTGTAGTCCAAGTCATTGTGCCTCACCTGGCGTGTTTTTAACGTAATATACCAAGAAATGAGGATCCATAAGGTCAGGCAAGAAGGCAGAGGAGTAATTTAGAATATGGGTCTAATGTCAAGATTCTGCATAAGCAAATACTGCCTTACACAAAAATGCACAAGTGTGCGTTTACAGAACTGAGCTTTTTGTAGTTAGGACGTTCCTCATCTGTGGATGACTTGGAGTTATACTTTATTCTTTTCCTGCGCACTGATCCCAGAGCGTTTGCACATGCTAGGCAAGGGCTATCTCTGAACTGTATCTGCTGCTCTGGTTTTACTTAACATTTCGAAGTGGGGTTATAGTAAGCTGTACAGATGGAACTTGTGATCCTCTTGCCTTGGTCTCCCGAGTAGCTGGGATGACAAGCCCACACTACTAGGTCTAGCCAAGTTATGATGCTCTTACTAGCCATACACCGCGCTCAGTCCTTTGCAGTTTTCTCATATGGAGCTCCCCTGGTGTCACTATTACGACTCCATTATATAGAGGAAGGATAATGCCTAGAGAAGTTAAATGACCCAGGGTTATTGATGCCACGTAAACTGTAGATTCAGCCAGATGGAAGTACAGTACATGCTTGTACTGTCTCCTTAGGATATTCTGTAGTTTTGGAAAGAATACAGAATTTCAAGTATCTTGTGTTTAAAATGTCTGTTAGACCTCCAAGAAGAAAGAGCAAGAGAGGTAGTGGACATAAAAATCTAAATTTAGCAGAAATGTCCTAGATAGGGCAATTTGGTTTAGACATAGTTAGAAGCTATGCTGTTTGTGAGATTCCCCAAGACAGTGAACATAGTCAGAAAACACGAGATCTGTGGTTGGAATTGTGGAGGGCTCAGACCCTTGGAGATCAAAATGATGAGTATAAAATACTTAAATCAAGAAAGAGCCAGAGGGAGTGGCACATAAAGCTTTTAGGAAACTAAGGCAGAAGGATCTAGTGTTTAAGGCCAGCCTAAGCTATCTAATATGACCCTACCTGGAAAGAAAATAAAGAAACAGAGAAAGCCCAGTCATTGAATGGGAAAGAAAACATTAGTGTGGCATCTAGGCAGCCAAGTAGACATGATGGCTCAAGATAGAGTGATCAGCAGGTGGATTTCTGAGTTCGAGGCCAGCCTGGTCTACAGAGTGAGTTCCAGGACAGCCAGGGCTACACAGAGAAATCCTGTCTCGAAAAAAACCAAAAAAAAACAAAAAAAACAACAACAACAACAAAAAAAGATAGAGTGATCAGCTGTTCTGAGCAAGACATACCCCAAATATCGCCCATTAAAGTTAGATATAGTGCTTGTCCCATTGGTGGTTGGTGAGAGTGGTTTGCAGTGGGTCGAGTTAAGGGAAACAAGCCAAGAAGAATGGAATGAGAGGCTAGAAACCTTGTATTCATAACTCTTTCAAATTGTCTATAAGAAGATTGGTGTAGGGTGGTAAAGGGTACAATGATTGCACCCCCTCAGCCTACTGAAGTAATATAGGGATGGAGAAGGGAACATAGCAATCAGCGAAAGAGAAGAAAACTGCCAGAGAGACAGCTTTAAGCTCTGTGAGAGATGGGATCCAGTGTATGTGTGAAGTTGGCTGTAATGGGGATAGGAGGGCATCCTCCCTAATAGGAGAAAAGCTCAGCAGATACATGGTGAAGAAAGCCTACGCATTGGGAGGGAGTAAAGGTACAGATGGGACTGCTACAGAACTGAGATATAACATAGCCATCTGAAGACCCAGGGAGGACAGAGTGATAGTTTGAAAGCATTAACTACCAACCTAAGGTCAGTGGGCACTGTCAATGTGGCTAGGTACTGTTCGCCAGCTTTGTGATGGGCTGTGCACATCCAGCATGAGCAAATGGACATGTGGCTTGACCTGGAGGATCCTGGATTAGCCAAGCAAGCAAGGACACCAAATGAAAGAGAAACCAGAGATGTTTCCCAAAGCTGTAACAGATGGAATGAAAAGAGTGTCCTGAAGGAGAGAGACAAGATGGGTAAAGCCCATGGGATTCTGGTTATCCTAGTTACATTTCTATTGCTAAGACAAAACACCATGACCAAGGCAGCTTGTTTAAAAAAAGCATTCAATTGAGGGCTCACTGTTCCAGAGGGTTAGAATACATGACCATCATGATGGAGAACATGGCAGCAGGCAGGCAGGCAGGTATGGTGCTGGAGTAGTAGCTGAGAGCTTTCATCTGATTAATAAGCATGAAGTAAAGAGAGAGACAGACAGTGGGGATGTCCTAGACTTTTGAAACCTCAAAGCCCACCTGAAGTAACATACTTCCTCCAACAAGGCCACACCTCCTAATCCTTCCTAAAGAGTCCCACCAACTGAGTACCAAGTGTTCAAATACATGCGCCTTTGGCATCCATTTTTATTCAAACCACTACACTGACTGTGCCCAAACATTTTAGGCCCTAGAGGTATGCAAAGTTGTTGAAGTTGGGTACTTATGGAAATAAGACAGAAAGAAAGGAATATAGGAATGTTGACACATATAGGTGTTTCTGCTACTGGTAATAACAGGATCAACGCTATTTATAACACTGTCCCAAATGAAACAACTGTACATGTACTACAGGATAAAAACCGGATATGCAGTGTTAACCACCTAACAAGAAAACAGTGCAACCAAGAGGGTGCATTTTGTATCTTATTTCATCTAAATGTAAATACAGGTAGCCACATCTGACTAACAGGCACAGCAGGGAACTCAGTCACCAGTAGGTGACTGGTGAAAAATGCAAGAACTTCAAACACCAAGTATTGTAAAGATCCTCTGTAAGGAGGCTGAAATCACTGTTGAGACAGCAAGTGTACAGTGGCCAACTGAGGATGAGCCAGGACACAAAACTAGAGAGATCAGAGGTGACCAGGGCAGCAAGAGGGACAACAACCAAGCCACTTGGGAAATAAGAGATTTCACTCTTGATTTGGGGGGAAGGAGAGAAATACTTATTTGGAAACAGTAATTTCTGGACAACTTCCTCACCTCCGTCCACGGCAAAGGGAAGAGATTCACAGGTAGTAGAGCATTGGCTAGGGGAGACTTCGGGATATAGAAGGTGTCCGCAGGCATTAGCTGGGGCTTAGAAAGATGAAAGAGGCCAGGCAGTAGTGGCGCATGCCTTTAATCCCAGCACTTGGGAGGCAGAGGCAGGCGGATTTCTGAGTTCCAGGCCAGCCTGGTATACAGAGTGAGTTCCAGAACAGCCAGGGCTATACAGAGAAACCCTGTCTTGAAAAACAAAACAAAAAAAAAAAAAAAAGAAAGATGAAAGAGGCAGATCCCAAGTGCCACACACAGAGGACTATGGGCCTGGAGCCCAGGAACGAACCTAGGCTGCTCTAAGGTTTTGGACCTGTCGATTTTGTTAACATGATGACCACTGTCTACATGTTCTAGCTTCTTCTCTTTGACTTCAGTGTTCCTACTTTCCAGGGATGTTGCAGGCTTGGGCCCATCCCCCAACAACCCTCGCCCACGCCGCCCTCCAGGCGCCCTCTGACCTATTCTGTATGTTACAGGTGTTTGGTGTTCACCTGAACAAGTGGCAGCTGGACAAGAAGCTGGGCTGTGGATGCCTCTTCCTGTATGGCGTGTTCCTCTGCTTCTCCATCATGACGGAGTTCAACGTGTTCACCTTTGTGAACTTGCCCATGTGTGGGGACTAATGATTGGCCAGGCCACCTGCCGAGCCCAGGTCCTTCTTTTCTGTGCAATACGAGACCCGGCCGCACCCGAGTCATGCGGCCCCTCAACAGCCGCGGCGTCCGTCTCTCCCGTGCTGTCCACAGGCCTCCGCTCCTGTCCTGGTGGCCTAGGCTCTCCCTGCCACCTCCTTTGCTCCCAAACTCCCTTGGTCCTACCTCCCACCCAGCCCCTCTCACCCACCCACCCCATTCCTGTCTCCTCTTCCCTGTGAAGACGTCCAACATCCACATGAATTTTCAAGCTCCATTTTTGAACAGTGACTGATATTCTAGAACAAAACTGGCTGCTAACTGGCCCAAGCCAGGCACAACTTACTCCAATCCTTCCTCCTTTTTTAAGTTATTTCACAGAAGATACCCTAATTTATGACCAGAGACTTTGAGGAAACAGGAGAGAGTCCGCTGATAGCAGGAAGTGTTGGGTTTGTTTTGTTTGGGGGTGATTCCTAGGTTACCAGGCTTGGGAAATTGTTTAATTTGAGGGGGCTCTTTTGTTTCTTTACTTTTCTTTCAGAGACAGAGGAATGCCCTCGAGTCTTCTCTCACTGGGCTCTGGCTTAATAGATGATCCACAGATTGTACTGAGTGTCTCCTGGGAGTGAGTCCCAGGCACGATGGGAATTTAATAATTGGTTGGAAAACCACTGAGCAAGACCACCAGGAATAAATGCATGACATGATGTTTTTCTGCCCAAGGACACATCACTAAAGTCCTGAAGGCTTCACCTGGGGGTGGGGGGTGTAAGGTTAAAGGAAGAAACCTGCTTCACATATGTTCACTATGACCATCTCTCACCCACTAGGTTCTTTCTAGTTTTTCAAGCAATAGTTCTCGCCTGACTAAGGCCTTTGACAGGGAGGCCCTGGCTAACTGTCCATCTGTAAGGCACCAGGCAGTCAACAACAGAAACTTCCCCAGCGTGTGAGTCCTTGACATGTGCTCTTGTTGCTTGGCATTTGTGGTGACAGGGAGTGACCCCAGAGGCTATCACCGTGCTCTGGACAGAAGTCACAGACACTGGTTTCTTGGAAAATGAAGAGAAGCACATTTTGCACAGATGTCGTCAATGAAGTCCCAATTTGCCGCTTGGTATTGAGTACACTGGACCCTGACAGCTGGTTCTTGAGCAAACACCCTTCCTCACAGGATGCCACCAACAAGCTAGCCAGTTTCACCCCTCCCCTCCCAGAGGGAAGGCCAAGGAGGGAAAAAGCAGAGAACTGCTACATTGAAAACCACAGAATGGGGTCACCTCAGACTGGCTCAAGGGCACAAGTTATTGTGAACATTTCGCCAATCACTGCTCAACCGCCCTGCTAGATTTTCTATGATGCTGAATTATTATGCAGAATAACTCCACCAAGTTGAAATACATCCATGCTTGTTACACTTGTATTTATTGAAACTGTGGATTCTTGCCCGCCCGTGCTCTCCCTTGTATTTACTTTAAGCACTGATCACTTATCATCCATTCGGTATGGTTTTCCCAGTCCCTTGTACACATCCTGGTTTGAATTGTAAAAATAACCTGCTACAGACTGGTTGACTGTTTCTGTCTGAGCTGCAAGCTGAGGGGCAGCGTCAACCAAGGACCAGGAGTGGAAATCACCAATTTGAGCTCTCAGAGCTAAGACACACTTACTGATTTGGTTGCACATTTTGCACTGGTTTATGGCGATTGTTTTCTTGGATGAATGGTGTAAAATAAACTTCTCTGTTCTATATCCTCCCTCAGACACAGTGTATTGCTTTCTTAGCCAGACTGGTGTTGTTTTATAGCAGAGAGAGCATACAGCAGGTAAGTATAAGTGCTATGGGGCGGGGTAGGTGTAGCCTCTACTTCTTCTAGCAGGACTTAGCTGTAAGACTGGTATGTCTAGGAAACAACAGGTATGAACTTGCAAATAGTGGATCTGTCTAAAGTTTGAAGGGATTTGGGGCCTGTGTTGTATTACAGAATTCTAGAATTCTACCTGTGACGTGTTTGGGTTCCCTTCTTTTTGCTGGGCATATAAGGAAGATCACTAACAGGTCCCAAGTTCTCCATCCTGCTGTTAGAAAGTTTCATGAAAATTAAGACCTTTCTGAGTTGGCCATGCTATCTGGAATCCCAGCTCTCGGGGAACTGAGGCAGGATGATCAGAATTCAAGGGCGACACGAAGAGACTCTGCCTCACAAAAGCAAGCAACATGTATCTCCTGCAAAGCCAGTTCCTCAAAAGAGACCATAACATATAGTTACAACAAGCCATCTTCTGATCCAAAGGATCTGCCATTGTGCCTGAAAGTCAGTATACCTTATATAGGAACTAGAAGAAAAATGGCTTCAGAGTCATAGCAACAAACAACTTAACTGCTTAAAATGTACATTCCCATGATAGGAATGTAGAAGGTACCTGGTATTTTGTTTGTTTGGTTGGTTTTTTTGTATTTACATCTTAAGACATCTGGCTCCATAATCGTGTGTCTCACAAATACACCTTGGATATGGGTTAGGGTATTCTATTATGCCTGTTGGTGTTGAAAAGTATTAGTTACTTAGTTTTACAAATCATCAACAAAAAGACATGTGATCGATCAGCTTTGCTTCATCTTATTTATTTCTTCTATAGTGCTGATGGTGAAATCCAGGGTACTATGTGGGAGGCCAAAACACTGAGCTACACCCCCAGCCCATGGAAATCTGATTTAAAAACACACTTTGTCCATAAAAGCTTTAGAAATCACAGTTCAGTTCTCAATGTCTCCAAGTGCCCGGATAAACCCGTGGCACTGTGGCTCACAGCTGTAATCCCAGCACTTGGGAGGCAATTGGGAAGGGGAGAGATCAAGGCTTGTCTGGACTACTTAGTAAGTTCCAGGCCAGCCTGAGCAATATAGTAAGGCCCTGAATCAAAATGAGAGGGAGAACCCATCCATGCTTCCAACCTGGGCTGAGCCACTTTCCCTGTTTTAGCCATGAGGACTGCCAATCCAGGAACTCTGAGGGATTCCCTTCTGAAATAAGAATTTAGCATATTCCTGCCTGGATTCCAGCCATGCACAATTATTTCTTAAGGTGTCCGTTGAGAGTGTGGTTTCTAATGAGTCCGCTGTCCTGTGAGGCAAAATTGCTGATGTTAACTATTTTCACACTCCTGACAGCGGTGCTGCTTGAGAGAGGCTGAGGTGGTAGAGAAAGATTGAAGAAAGGACTTCTTTTTGATTCCTAACACTTCATGTTGTCAACCGGTCCAACAGAGCCCCTTACTGCAGTGCTCTGACGTGACTGGTTCTGGTAAGCTTGGAGTCTGTCATCTCATGGCCTCTACCAAGAAAGGAAAGGTGCATGCTAGAACCTGTGCACCCTCCTGAACACATCCTACCTGCCCTGCAAGGTGGTGCCTGAAGAAGGCCTGCCTTTCCTTCCCAGTTTGGCCTCGGTTTGCATATGGTCACTGCCAGCATGCAATCCTTCATTAGAACAGTTTCCTATGTGGCCCCTTGGTGCATCTGAGGCCAAATAGGAGACCACTCTACTCATGCTGGAAATGTGGCATCTGCCTTTTCATAAGGAAAGTGCTAGATCTATCTCCAGGAGGGTATGCACTTTGGTACATGCATATTTCATATTTACCTTCAAAAAAGATATAATGATGTGGGCTGGAGAGATGGCTCAGATATACAAGCAAAAGGACCTGAGTTTGAATCTCCAGCATGCACACTGAAAAAAACAAAGACAAGCCAGGTGTGGCAGTGTGTGTAATAACTCCAGCGCTAGAGGAGTAGAGACTCGTGGATCCTCAGAGCCTGCTGGCCAGCAAGTCTAAGTAATCAACAAGCCTCCGGTTCAGTGACAGATGCTGTCTCAAAGGATATGGTGGAGAGTAATAAGGAAAGACTCAGTGCACGTGCACACGCCCAGAGCAGAGGAGAGACGTGATGCGTGGAATGACGGTGTTGGACGCTCCTGAAAGCATTCTGCTGAAGGCACTGATTATGCAGCCATAACTTTGCATACTAGGGATATGAGACTCATATATCCCAAACAGTAAGTTGGAACTGATTTTAAGCACTCAAGTCTCAAAGAAAAAAATCTAAACATTTAAAGAAAGATAGTAGCTGACAATATCAGTAAAGTCTGGTCAGTATTTGAGTCCTGGCATGAACTAGAAACAGTATCTAGTTCTAGTTACTGATCACCGGTGGAGTGGCCTGAAAGCTGGCCAAATTGTTCATGCATTCCATTGGTAGAAAAAAGTAAAGATGGGAAACTGATAGTGAACAAGATGTTTTTATCAAAATTCATTTTCACCTTATCAAAATGGGATGGTTATCTGATTAACAGGGTGCTCCAAGAGCGGTTCCATCCAGTCAAGCATCTTCTAAGAGTTCACTTTCATATTGGATTTAAGCTTCACGCTGACAGAACATATACATGTGCACACAAACACACTCACACATAAACACACACACGGGGGGGCTGCCTAATTAAAAAAACTGTCCAATAGATATTTTTTAATTATTGAGATATCAAACTGTCTATTTTCATAAGACTACAGGAATGAAGAAAATTAAGCAAACTTGTTTCTGATAAAAAAAAAAAAAAAAAGAAAAACTGTATTCATTGAATAACATTGAAAGATGTGGGCACTACCATGACATTTGAAAGGCCAGGAGCCAAGCTGGTGCAGACAGGAGGCCAGCAGTGCACAGGATAAATTACGCCAGGGCCAGAACTGATTTCACACTGCACTTTTTACGTAGCTTCTGAACACAGAGCAAAGGACAAGAAATTCAACCAACATTTTTCAGGTGAAATGTTATGATCAGGATAATTTATAATAATTATATCCTTAACAAACCACACTCAGTCACATCAGTCACTTAAGTAGTTTTACACAACCTCAATATAGCAAACATTCGTACCAAGTTCTAGAAATTTTAAACACAGTATTTATTCTCATTTTGTTTTATTTTTGGCTTGTGCTTTTGTAACAGAGAGGAGAATGGGGGAAGATTTAAATTACAATTTGGCAAGCCACTGAGTGTTTTTTTTTCTACTTAATTTACATAAACATAGGCATCTACAGGCACATTAAATTTGTTTTTCTTAAGCTAGGCGTGATGATACAAGTCTATAATTCTATAGCTTTGGAAGTAGAGGCAAGAGGATTAAGAGTTCTAGGTCATCCTCAGCTACAATGAGTTTGACGCCAGCCTAGGAGACTTGAGACTTTTTGTTTCTGTTTTCTTTTGTTTGTTTGCTTGTTTCATTATAAGTGACAGCTTATTCTGCTTCTCTAAAGCTGATTTGACGATGCTGCAGCATCTCGTTTGTTAGGATAAATGAACAGCATCAGAGTTCTGGCAAACCCACACATAGATCTCGGAGTGATACAAAGTGAGGAATTTCAGAGTCTCTGCTGGCACTTTTAGCTACATCTGGCCTGTGCCTATTGCTCATCCTGAAAATGAGTGCCCTTGTGTATGAAAATGCTTTTTCCTAAAATTGATATTTTGTACTTATTTTAGAAAAAAGTGAGCAAGGCAGTCTTCGGTGCTACGCCTCTCTTTCTTAAGATAGGGTCGGCATTCCATCTCCTGGCCGTGCTGGAGGAGGGAGAATTCTTCAAACGTGAACTGGGAGAAGTGTACTCCTCAGTTTGCGCTGCTCTCAATGCAGGGTGTGGACCAAATTGCCTCATGCCTCAGACTTAAAATGTACTTTTTCTCCTACATATGAGTCTCTCATGTCTCAGCCCCACCATCTAATTCCTGTTGTCACCACAAGTAGTTACCATCCAGTTGTTTAAATAGGCTATACAATTTCCATCTATTAAAAAAAAAAGCCCAGTTTGTCTGCATTTGTCCACCTTGTTGTCTTTATTGGTGTTTTCAAGCCTTTAACACAGTAGGGAATCACCTGAAGACTTACTAAATAAACATTTCAGCAGGCCTGTGGGTAACCCAAGAATTCTCATTTCTCACAACTCCCAAATACTAATCGATGTTGGGTTCGAATCCACTTTGGGAGCTACTGCCCTAACTAGCGTGGGCCGCTACGGCACATTTGTCTTACCCCACCCCAACACTATCATTAGTGTGTCAGAAAACACACACACAGATGGGTGTGTTGTATTTTCACCATTTCAATATTATCTTTTTCTTCTGCTTCCACTGAGATATATCAGTGGCTGAAAGTAGACAGCAACCTGTGCATCCAACTCTTCATTAACTATACTATTTAATTTTCCTGCAGTCTCTCCAACAACTAACAAGCAACTTTTAAATTAAAACCCACCTAGATCAAAGAAAATGGCTTAAGAAGATAAAGCCACCATTCTGGATAGAGACCGTCAAGGTCATTCAAGGTGAAAAGATGATGGTCACAAATGACAAGGGAAGGAAACAGAGAACACAGGAATAGCGTTTTCCTGTATTTGTACATTATGGTCATGGATAGCTAGATTACTGACATAAATATGCTTCTTTCTGGTTTTGGTTTTTGTTTTGTTTTGTTTCATTCTTTTTGTATGCTTTTTGCAATACTCAGGGATCAAACACAGGGCCTTGAACCTGCTGGGCAAGCATTCTATCCCTGAAGTACCTCCCCAGCTTTTGGGTTTTGATATAAAGTCTGGCTATGTGGTCCAAGCTAACCTCCGACTTTGTAATTCTCCTGCCTCTGTCCCTTAATTTCTGGGGTTATAGGCAGGTGTCACTATGCCTGGCACTGAATGTGTTACTTTGATTTAAATTTATCTAGCAAAGATGTCATGTCTCAGAAAAGGCGATAAAAAGCTTGTCTCAGAATGCACTATTAAGTGTATTAGATACTCGTACATGTTCCTTTGTGTTCTTGTCTGAGACACAAAAGCAGAATGCATCCAACCATACATCTACATAGCTTCTGGGCTCAGATGGTGATTTCCAAGTGTTAAATGAGCAAAGCTCCCAAGGAAGATACAGACACGCTGTGTTTGTGCCTGTGGAAAGCACTCTCCTCAGACATGGGCTCTTGACTAATCCACAAGGGTCAAAGGACATACTGTGTTCCCATACAATGCTGTAAAAGCCACATTTTATAGGCCCATTGAAATATTCCTTTGAGTCAGGAAGTGGATTTAAATGTTAGCAAGCATAACCCAGGGTGGGTTGGGCAAGGAGGAAGAACGAGGCCTTTCCCTTCAGAGGTAGAACACTATGTGTGGTCCACACCAGCTCACAGGCAAAAGAATACATTCCATCACCCCCAGCAGCTCCACGCTCTAAGACACTCTCTCCCTGGAGGTGGCCTCTCTAGGCTGAAATGTGTTCCCATGGAAGCATTGTGAGCTGATGAGACCCGCCCATGTCACCACATGATTGAATTTAAGGTATTCCTTCCTATTTTTAAGACCCTCTTTATACTTCTGACAGAATTTAATCAGCCAACTGAACACTAGAACACTTCTCAGGAGGAAACCAAGGATCTGGAAGAAACAAAAATTTGAGATCTAGGCCAGGAAATCTATTCATTTCTAACCCACATGCAAATCAGTGACTTAGAGGCACTAGAACTCAGTGTACCTTGGATGGACATGAGACCCAAATTACTTACATTACTCTCAAAGGGAACTAAATACAATTCCCAAGTTGCAACTCTGACTATTTTTTCTGGAAAGTTCTTATGTCCCCTTGGCATTTTAACATGGGTTGACAGGCTACACAGAAAGTTCCATAATTTGTGGGTGTAATTTCTGGGCCAAGCCAGCCTTGTAGGATGAATGATTAGATTGCCCCTACCCATCATCAATTTAAGCTACAAACCATGGAGCCTGTTGTTCCTAGGATTCCTGGCCATCAGCAGGTGGTTGTTTTGAGTTTGCTTTCTCTTGCTATGGTAAAAAGCCTGACCAAAAGCAATTTAGGGAGGCAAAGAATTTATCTGGCTCATGCTTCCGGGGTCATAGTCCATCATGGAGGGAAGTAAGGCAGAAAGTCCAGGGAAGAACACTGAAGGCAAGAGTGCCTTCCACAGCATTATCTCCAGTGGGGAAACTCACTCACATCCAGAAAACCATGGAGGAATGCTGCTGACTGGCTCACTCCAGATTCATGCTAGCTAGCTTTCTGATGTAGCCCAGAACCACTTAAGTAGGGGTGATACCACCCCCAGTATTTGGGCCCCTACAAACATTGTCCCAGTTTGCTTTCTGTTGCTGTGATAAACAACATGACCAAAGCAACTTGGGAAAGACTGATTTCATCTTATACTTTATAGTCCATCCTCTAGGAAATGCAAGACAGGAACTCAAGGCAAGGAAGCTCACCTGGAAGTAGGAAGTGAAACAGAGACCATGGACAAATGATGCTCACTGGCTTGCTTCACTTGGCTTGTTCAGCTACCTTTCTTAGACAACGCAGGCCCATCTGCCCACAAATGACACTATCTACAGTGGGCTTGAACCTCCTACACCAATCAGCAATCAAGAAAATGTTCCACAGACTGCCTGTAGACCAATAGAGGCACCCAGTTGAGGCCTCTCCTCTCAGGTGACTCTAGGCTGTGTCAAACGGACAAAGAAATCTAACTGGGACAGTAATCCAGGAAGTAATGAGGTGCATGGTTTCCCCCTTGTTGCATATCAGTCACTCTCCCGATTCTCTTGTGAAAATGTCACTTGATTTCTCCCTTGTATTGGCTTAGAAATAGTCAGAGGTGGTATGATGGTTAGCGTTGACTGTTGTCTTGACAGGCTCTGGATTTATCTAAATGTTGTGTGACACTATTGCTGGGGAAGGTGTGAGCAAACATCTACTCACCCCAGAAGGGGAACTGACAACAGACCAAGGTATGGATATCAACAAAGTCCAGTGTGGTAAACCAGTGAGTTTTATTGAGGTTAAGTACAGGAATATAGGTGAGGAGTTAACCTACAGGAACAGAAATGACTCAAAGATGGTTGTATCACCAAAGGCAGTGGTGACAACTCACAGAAGCTGGAAACGTGGAGCCCACTGCAGAACAGACAAGCAGCTCAACAGGTTGGAAAGGGTCTCTTTCTGGTGAATCAGTCAAACTTGGCCTCTTCCAGGAAATTCAGCTTGTCTGAGATTTTTCTGGGAATCTTGGCTGGTCTCTGCTTCTTCCAGGTGGCTGGACTTGTCTGGGTGTCTTCTTTGCAGCCTTCCTTTGTTTGAGAGTGACTCTCAGCAGTCTTCACTGCTTCCATACTCTTGGAAAGGGAAAGGTCTAGTGAATCTGGTTAGTTTTAGGGACTTCCTGAAACAATTGGGAGTTGTTTATATCCTATCTTAAAGAGCTTGCCTTTAGGTGGAGTGTTTTAATCTTGTGGGATTCTATTATAGAACACTAGGAAGCAAGTCTCCAAACACCGGATTATTTAGATTATGTTGGCCTCTGGATATGTATGTGAGGGATTATCTTGATGAAGTTTCTTAAGATGAGAAGACCCACCCTAAAGGACAGAAGGCTGCTCCATTCCTAGGCTTGGGTTGACCTTGGACTGCATAAAAAGAAGGAAGTTAGCTGAGGATAATCCAACTATGGAAGCAATGTGATCAGATGCTTCAAACTTCTGCCACCTTCACCTCCCTTCTACGGTAAATAACAGTCTTGAATTGTGAGCCCATCCCTTATGTTGCTTTTGCTATTTTATTACAGTGATAGAAGTAACTAATACAGATGGATTTCTTTTACATGTTTATGTGTATATGGTGTATGCATGAGTGTATTCATGTTTGTGGAGGTCTCACTGTGTGCAGGTGGGTGTGCATGTTATACATGTGTATGTAAAGTTCTGACATTAGGTGTCTTCTTTGATTTCTCTCCTCATATTCATTGAGGCAAGGTCTCTCAATTGAGCCCAGGGCTCACTGATATAGCTAGAATAGGTAACCAGCTTGATCCAGGGATCATTGATGGCTGCCTTCTAAGTGCTGGAATTACAGACAGGGTCCTGTGTCCTCCCAGCATTTACATGGCTTCTGGGGATCTGTATTAGTCATGGTTCTCTAAAGTCACAGAACATATGGGTAGTCTCTCTATATATAGTAAGGGAATTTGTTGATGACTTACAGTCTGGCCGGGCAGTGGTGGTGCACACCTTTAATCCCAGCACTTGGGAGGCAGAGGCAGGTGGATTTCTGAGTTTGAGGCCAGCCTGGTCTACAGAGTGAGTTCCAGGACAGCCAGAGCTACACAGAGAAACCCTGTCTCAGAAAAAAAAAAAAAAAAAAAAAAAAGACTTACAGTCTGTAGTCCAACTCCCCAACAATGGTCAGCAGCAGCTGTGAATGGAAAAAAATCCAAGGATCTAGCAGTTGCTCAGTCCCACAAGGCACGCAGGCGAAGAAGAGTGAATCTTCCTTCTTCCAATGGCCTTATGTAGTTCTCCAGCAGAAGGTATGGCCCAGATTAAAGGTGTGTACCACCATGCCTGGATCTGGGACTTGCTTTGTCCCAGGCTGACCTTGAACTCAGAGATCTCCTTGCTTCAGTCTCCTGGGATTAAGGGTGTGTACTACTTTGCTTGGGCCTAGGCTTTTTATGGCCAGTATGCCTCAAGATCTCCATGCCAAGACACAGGTCAGAAACTTGTGTCTTCCAGACTCAAGATCTGGATCACAGGTGAGCCTTCTAATTCTGGATTGTAGTTCACTCCAGATATAGTCAAGTTGACAATCAGGAATAGCCACTACAGAATCCAAACTCTGGTCTTCATGAAAAGACAGAAAGCAGCCAGCATTTCCCTCAGGGCAAGCCCTGGAACCAAGTTTAGCAGCAGCACTCTCTCCCCCATCCAGCCCTGCCCCCATCACAGCCAACACTCCCTCCCGATGATGCCGTTGTCTCCTGTCCTTGGAGAAAGCAAAAAAATTAATGTCCTTGAGATGATAAGACCCCCACCCTTAAGCTATGGAAAAGAGACAACCAAATGTTCCCAGCAGTCAACAAGAGACAAAACAGCTGTGGCCAGCCTGTAACAACAGGAAAGAATGCACTGGTCACTGATTACGAACAAGTTATTCCTTTCCAGGCCAAAGAGGTCCTTTTCCAGATGTATGGTCCCTCCTTGCTGTCTGAACAAACGTTATCAGTGTGAAGGATAGCATTCCTTCCCCCTTACCCAATCGTGGATTGCCAAGGCTCAAAGCCCCAGTTTGTGCAGTTCCCCTATAGAAACCCTGAGCCCCTGGACCTGAGCACTGCATTCCTAACCTGCAGAGGGTTGCGTCCCAGGTTCAAACTCGAATAAAAAGATTCTCCTGTGCTTCCATCAGTGTTGTGGTCCCGGCAGTCTCCTGGGGTTCTCTCGAATGGGGCATAACACTCACACATACTGCTTGCACCGAAAGCCCTTTAACTGCTGAGTCATCTCCCCAACTTCCTGCAGGTGAATTTTTCAAGATTTCTTCTTACCCATACGGATAACTCATTCCTTGATACCTCAAAACAGGGATGGGTGGGTTTGCAGTTTACCCACACTCTATGATATGCAGTAAATAAAAACAAAGGCCGTTTCTACTATAACTTTCAATTCTAGACGAAGCCATGATAGCCATAAGTCTCCTCCTTTACAGCCCTAATTCAAAGAAGTCAGCAGGCTGTCAACTAAAGGAAAGAATCCTGACCTGTCCTCTCTTCCCTCCAAATGAGGGCCTTAGCTCATATGGTCACTGCCTATTCAAATGTTCTATTTGACAGGAGAAAGGATAGTGGTTTCTATCTAGAAGTAAAAAATGCATGAAGACAGTGAGGCTTCCATGAAGTTTGATGTAAGAGAATAACAAATTATTCTGTTTGCTTCCTCTGTGCCTGGAATTCATCTTTACTATTGTTGGGTTTGCTAACATATCTTACTCTCGTGTCATTCTTAGGAAGAAATTTCACACTTCCAGGGTCAAAATAATCAGTTGGGTTTTTCTAGTGCTATCAGTTGAACCTAGGCCTCAGGCAATCTTGGAAAGCATTCTGCAGACTCCCTAGGACTAAATTTATTCATTATAAAGGAGACATAAGAATATGCTTGTTGCTTGGTAATAGCTACAGATGCATGTATCCTTTATAAGATGTGAGTTAGGAGCCTACAGGGGAAGAACAGAATCTCCACGGAGCCTCTCTTCTAGAAAAATAGATGAGAAGATAAACAGGAGGCAGGGACTGCCAGGGCTACAGAGTCCACGGGGGTCACACCATGACAAGCAGCTCTCACCCGACCACTTGTTGAGGCTGCCTGTAGATCTGATGGTTCAAAGAGATAGCCAACCACCTGTAATGAATCTCGTGAGGCACACTGGCATAGAAGAGTTCAGGACTCCTTTATCTACTTGATTTTCCCAGACTAGGGACGACAGGTCAGGGACAAGAGTATTTAAATGTTTATTAAATGCAGAGAAAAGAAAATAGTAGAATCCTCTTTAGAGCTTACTGTTTGGGTGGTGGTGTGTGATGGTGATGGTGGTAATGGTGAATATGGTGGTTGTAACAGGTGTTGGTAGTGTGATGGTGGTTGCTACTCTTTTTTGTTTAGGGGAAATGGGTCCTCTGTTAATACAGGCCTCACTGTAGTCTATGCTGATTCTCCTGCTCAGACTCAGAAGTCCTGAGGTTAGAGGCATATATCACCATACCTACCTCAGGTTTTTGCTTTCCTAAGGTTCCTCTCCTGTCTCATAACTACGTCTGAATTGTTTGGTTTTGGTTTTGTTTTTTATAACACTAAAAGTTCACTAGTTTTGATATAATGCAAAGATGAAATTGGGAGTCATACCAACACAAAAATGGCTAATGTAGCTATTTTAAATAATACCCAGGAAAGGCTTGTGATTGAGGGAGTGGCTATCCATCTATCAATTATGCATCCATGTTCTCTCTAGGCAAAGTCAGGCCCGAAGGAAAGCAATGACTCTCACTAAGTTTCAGCAAGGTTTTTTTTCTTGTAGAGAAAACCATCTCATTGGCAGTAAAATCTTTAGAATATTTTCAAAATACATTGTCAATTGATTTCTAATGAGTTCCCACTTCAGTTTCTAAAATACACATATGCTTGCACTGGCCTGGCCTGCTGGGCAAGCAGCAATGAGAGGAAGGCATCTTAGAAGATCTATCCACACTTCTCAGGTGTGGTGAACTGAATGAAAATGGTCTCCACAGGCTCATAGATTTGAATGCTTGTTCTGCAATTGATGAAACTGGGAAGGATTTTGAGGTGTGGCCTTGCTGGAGAAGAAGAACACTGAGGGTTGGCTTTGAGGTTTAAAAAAAACCCACTCCACTCCCAGTGAGTCTCTCTTTTCCTATTTTCCTTGTTGTTGTCTTAACATGTAAGCTGTCAGCTGCTGTTTCAGTGCCATGCCTACTTGCCTGTTATCATGCTCCATGTTGTAGTGGGGTGCCCACCTGAGAAGACTGCTTGGATACAGGTTTAAGCCAATATAAACTCTGTATTAGCCAGCTGACAGCTACACTGGGTGTAGCCCCGAGCCTTTCTCAGGGTGATATTTTAAGCACAAAACCTGTATCGTGGATTGATATACTTCAGTTAACAAGAACAGTCAACCAGAAGTGGAACTACAGAAGCCACAAAACAAGATTAATATATCTAGAGACTTTCCCAAAACTATGGACTTTGATGGATTAGGACTTTGTTTCCACATTGGCACTCTACCAGCATGGCTTAATCAAATGCTAATTTTGCAAAGTCCCGCCTCTAAGTACCTCTGCCAGGATATATTTCTACTCTCTGGATATCATTGACTTATGACTTCAGAGGTCAAATGACTGTCCTCACAGCCAAGCAAGGGGAGTTCAGCAGCACCGCCTTCTTTTTTCGGTTTTTCGAGACAGGGTTTCTCTGTGTAGCCCTGGCTGTCAGGGAACTCACTCTGTAGACCAGGCTGGCCTCGAACTCAGAAATCCGCCTGCCTCTGCCTCCCAAGTGCTGGGATTAAAGGCGTCTTTCTCATTTTTTAATCCCTGCTCCTTAAAATCTCTACCTC
Organism: Uromys caudimaculatus; assembly: GCA_028551405.1. Classification (NCBI taxonomy): domain Eukaryota; kingdom Metazoa; phylum Chordata; class Mammalia; order Rodentia; family Muridae; genus Uromys; species Uromys caudimaculatus. The sequence continues at coordinate 30,964,445 of CM052701.1, read as the reverse complement.
ACCTCTCACCGACCCTTTTCTGCCTTGATATCTTTCTCTGTCTGTCTGTGTCTGTCTCTCTATTGCTCTGTCTCTGTCTCTGTTTCTCTCTCTGTTTCTCTCTCTCTCTCTCTCTCTCTCTCTCTCACACACACACACACACACACATGCACACACACACGCGCACGCGTCTAAATCTAGAGTCTTCATATGAGAATTGTATTTACCTGTCTGAGTCTGGTTTATTTTACTTAGCATACTTATCTCCAGTTTTATCCATTTCCCCATGTACATTATGATTTCAGTTTTCTTAACGTCTAAAGAAAATGTCACTGTGTATATTCATTTTATCAGTTTTTTGATGGACATCTAGGCTGCTTCTGTTTCTTGGCTTTGAGACTAGAACAGCAATAGCCTGGGTGTGCAAGCGTCTCTGTGGTATGTTGACTTTGAGTTCTTAGAGTATAAACCAAAGAGTGCTGTAGTTGAGTCATACCATAATTCTATTTTCGATTTTTGGAAGAAGCTCTAGCTGAGGCCCACGGTGGCTGCACCAGATTCCTTTCTTACATCTTTCCTTCTGCAGTCAGAATCTTTGAATTCAGTAGCTAAAGAATTCTGGCCATTTATAGATGTTACAGCACCTTGGCACCTCTTATCCCTTGTGTCTCTGGGATGCAATTTGTACATTTGTTGATTTGAATATCTCTTCTGGCTTTATCTGAGGAGCTTCTTGAGCAGCCTATTTTTACATCCCAATCCTAGGGTCACTGAGTACAAAGGGAACTGTTATAACAGCGATAACATGGAATTTACAGGAAGAAACACTTGAATCCTTTAAAGCATACTAACAGATGACCAATTGTGGTGGGTTGAATGAGAGTGGACCTCCTAGGGTCATGTGTTTGAGTACTTGGTCCCCAGTTATTGAACTGTTTGGAAAAGATTGAGATGAAAAGATTGAGATGTATAGCCTTGGGGAAGTATGTCCCTGGGGGCAGACTTTGAGGAGTCAAAAGACTCGAGCTCTTCTCAGTGTTCCTTTGCTCTCTCTCCATCCCTTCCTCCCTCCTCCCCCTCTCCATCTCTCTTCTCTCTCTCCTCCCCACTCCCTCCCTCTCTTCCTACTTTCATACTAAGACGTGAGCTCTCAGCTGTTCCTCCTGCTGCCACACCTTTGCTCCACAATCATAGACTTCAACCCTCTGAAACCACAAGCCCAATTAATATGCTTTCGTTTACAAGTTGTCTTCATCATGGTGCTCTGTCACAGAATAGAGAAGTACCTAATACACCAATGAACATAAACCAGAAAATAGGAAAACTAATGTAGACTGTCCTATGAAATTTAAAATTATTCAGGCTGGGTGTAATGTTGCACACCTTTAATTCAGGCACATGGATGCGAAGAGTTAACTCTCCCATCCCTGGGGGGGAGAGGGGCTCCCAGATGGGACTGTTGACCAGGGTCTGAAGTGTCCTGCCTGCAGGATCTTCAGCTGCTGAGGAGGGAAACTGCCGGCCTAGGGGAAAGAACACAGGAGACAAGAAATACTTGAGGGCAAGCCGGTATCCAGATCAAGCCCCAAATAACTTTGAGTCTGTATTTAAGCACTTTAAGGCGGGAAGCAGCAGGGGTAGGGAAGGTCAACGTTCATGCCAGATATACAAAACATAATAACAGAATATCACAAGACCTCCCATAATCCGCAGGTGGGGACAAAGGGAATGTCTCTAAGGCCAAAGGCTGGTCACCTGACTTCTAAGGAGCCTAAGGCACCAGGTCTGGGAAACCAAGACTCAAGCCTACTAGTCAGGCCCAGGCCCGCTGGTCTCCGACACATGGAGGCAGAGTCAGACAGATCTGTATATGTTTGAGGCCAGCCTGGTCTACATAGTTCCAGGACAGCCAGGGTCATGTAGAGAGACCCTGTTGGGATAAATGTAGAAACAGTAAGTAGATAAGACAAAGGGTGCAGGAAAAGGAGAACATGGTTCCAGAATAAAACATTAGAGCAGTGGAGAAGGACTGGATGCTGGAGAGAGAACCAGAACGGAACAAGAGATTAAGAAAGAGACAGAAAGGAAATAAAACTGACTTCTCAATAATAAGAAGGTTTGAAAACAAAATTAGATAAATCAAAAGGGGGAACTAAAAATAAAGCATGTTTTACAATACAGAGCTCATTAGAAAGATAAAAGGGAAAGCATAGGGGCAAAGAAAGAAAGAAAAAAATTTAAAATATTGTCCTACCGTGAAATCATAACACGTGACAAACTTAGGTGAATGTGTGAAGAGGAATGTCTTTAAGAATGAAAAACTTTAGAAAAATAATTAAAAACGAAACTGCTGCTATAAGTATAATAATATTTTATAAAGAGATGAAACAAAAACCAACGGTGTGGGGCACAGAGGGCCAGGGGTGGGGTGGAGATGAACTGATGGAGCAGCTTCCTTTTGGAGACCCTCAAACTGCAGACTGCTGGTATCAGCTGGGGGGGTCCAGGTGTCAGTTAAACGTGTGGGCTTGACCTTCCTCTGGTTTATGTCAGCGTTGAGCCTGCATCTGACAAGGGTCCAGGGTCTGCCAGATCTGTCCTCACTTCAACAGTTTCCCTGCTTTGTGTATCACAAGCCCCTGCTGGCTACTCTGAGCTTTGTACCCCGTGGGCTGGGTGGGCTTTCCTTTAGACTGTCCGCTGGTACCATCCCGGGTAGCTAATGTTCTAGCTGGGGCACGTCTCCCAATTCCATAGAGAGTGTAAGAAGCAACCAGAGCACTGAAACCTGTACAAGTGGAGGACCTATTTTCATCTCCTCACGACCTCCTCAGGGTTTATCTGCGCTGCTGGAAGGATGCAGCTGTGGAAGTCAAGTACACCATTCACCCCAGGGGCTCCAGAGTTCCCCATGAAAACCCCGCAGAGGCTGACCCACCTACTGATATCACCTACACAGGGGATATCAGACTCCAGGCTTATTCTCGATTGGTGAGATCTGCTCCTGGCTGCCAGGGCTAGCTTTGTCTCCTGCTGCCTGCAGGTTTTTAGCTCATCAGTTTAAGGCCCTCTGCATTACTTCTGTTAACTGCTGTTACAAAATGCCTGGTAAGAAACAAGGTAAAAACCAACCAACCAACCAAACGAACAAAAACAAAAACCCAATGTGTTTGTTCCTGCCTATGATTTGAGGAGGTGCCTTCCATCCCAGAAGGGAAGGCATGGCTGCTTGATCGGAAGGCTGGTTAGTCACTTTGCATCTACAGTCAGGAAACAGAGTAGGGACGGGCTATAAAACCTCAAGGCCTGCCCTGTGATCCACTTCATTCCTCGAGACTCCACATCCCCAAAGTGCTACAACCCTCTCAGACAGCCTCACCATCTGGGGACAAAGTCTTCAAACACATGAACCTAGGGGAGACATTTCACATTCAAACCACACTATTGTTCTTCTGCCCTTGGCAGGCACCTCCAAGGGCTGCCTCGCGTTCCAGGGCTGTGCCCAATCAAATTCAGGCCCCTGTCTTGTACTTGTTTCTGGGCTCAGGCTCCCAGCATTGATCAGTTTCAAAGACTAGATTTCCTCTCAATATGGTGCCCTGTCTTTATCCTTGGAGTGAAAGGAACTGAGAGAACAGGGATCCTTTCTGTTACTGACTTCCCACTGGGAAAATCACTGTCTCACCAACTACAGCTGTTTTGAGGCTTATAAGCTGTGGGCTTGACCTGAAGGTGGTCTTCCACCAGGGCTGCCTGACTTTCTTTCTGGAGGTGCCTCTGCTTCTCTCTCCTGTACCTTGGAGCTGCATGGCTAGAGCTATTCTGGACTTTGCTGGCGTTCCATGGATAACCCATATTATCCCAGATCTTTTCAAGTAACTTATTAGGTAACTAGTTAGATAGCAGCAGGCTGGGGAATCATTGAGAATGGACCTCATAATCAACAGCTTATAAATCCAGGAACTGAAAGTGCAGGATTCTACTGGTCAAAAGAATGGAGTCTGAGTCATACTTTTGGCCCTGGGTCTAGACATGGCATTCTAAACTAGCAGCTAATCATAAGATTACAGTCTAAAGTCTAGACTCTAGACAAAGGCATTCTGGCACTAAAACAAAGACATGCTACAGTCTCCGCCCTGAGGAGTCGGTACACATGGGGCTGTCAGTTACCTGGGTAGGAAAACATTCTTCAGGGAGATCTTGTCTGTTGGAGAGACTTGAGAAATGTAATAAAGCATACCTAAAATATAGGTCAGCACTGTCAAAAGGAGGCTCTCAGCTTACCCTGTATGATAGTTGTTAGCTTTAAATGGCAGCCCAGAATCACCGGAGAAGATAGTCTCAATGAGAACTTGTTTATATTGGGTTAGCCTCTGATGATGTCTCTGGGAGATTGTCTTGTTTTGTTTTGTTTTTGGGTTTTTCAAGACAGGGTTTCTCTGTGTAGCTCTGGCTGTCCTGGAACTCACTCTGTAGATCAGGCTGGCCTCGAACTCAGAAATCCACCTGTCTCTGCCTCCCAAGTGCTGGGATTAAAGGCATGCGCCACCACCGCCCGGCTCTGCGAGATTGTCTTAATTAAGTAAATTGATATGGGAAGACCCAGTCCATTGTGGGTGGCACCATTCCCTAGGTATAAGGTCCTGAATTGTGTAAGGGTGGAGATATAGAGCCAAGCACAAGAAAACCAGCAAGTGAAACTATACACATTCATTTCTCTACTTTCAACTGTGGATATGATATGACTAACTTTTTGAAGTTACTGCCTTGACTTCCCCACAATGATAGATTGACCTGGAATTATCAGATGAACTAAACCCCTTTCTTTACTAAGTTGCCTTTTATCTGAGTATTTTATCACAACAGAAATAAAACTAAGACGACATCAAAGGCTGCCAAAGATCTCTTTGTGATTGAGAAATACATAAGGAAGTCCCTTTATTTGCTATCTGTTCAAATATTAACATACTAAATTTTAAAGCTTCAGTCTTTAAATTTTTAAAGTTAAATTGTAATTATTTCGTTTCCCACTGCTCCTTCCCTCTTCTAGCCCTTCCCATGTAAACTTCCCCTCCTTGCTGCCTCTCAAATTCAGGACCTCTGTCCCTTTAATTGTTGTTATATATGTTATATTTTTCACATATAAAATATATAAATTTTATAAAATATTTTATTAAAATATATAAAATACTTTTAAGTCCATATAATATTACTCATATGTATGTTTTCAGAGCTGACCATTTGCTATTGGATAACTAATTGTAATAGTCAGAGAAAAAGGAAGTTGGCTGTGAGATTATCTTCTAGAGATGTCAGAGAAGCTACACCATGAAATCAACATGGCTGCTCAAGCTACCCTGGGTAGTTGGCTAGGTTTCCAGCATGAGTTCTCTTTCTTTGAGTGGGTCTTAAGTCCACTTAGAGAGCTGTTTGGTTATCACCAAGGTATGCGTGCCACTATTTCACGCTTATGGATATCTGGCCCTGCTAGTCATTGCTATAGTTCATAAGAAATATCATAGCTGGGGAGGGTTATTGGCTGCTTCACTCCCTTGGAAACTTTCAATGTACCATGAAAGCTAGTCCTCAGGGAAAAGACTTTCAGGCCAGATATATCTTGCATCCTCTGAGTCCTGTGTCTGAAGTGTATAGCATCTTCAGCATTGGGGACTTACCTTCAACCTCTGAGAGCCAACCAAGGACAATGATAGCCTTTAATGTTTTAGGAGCCTCTTGTAAAGGTGTAAGGAAGGGAAGGTGAAGGAGAAGGAAGGACGAAGAGAGGGGTAGTGGGAAGGAAGGGAAATGCTCTTTTGATTTGGGGAATTCTTATACAAAGTGCTTTCTGCAAATGAGAGCATTCTGTAGCTTTGCCAGACAATATGACAACCACTAGATACATATGATTATTGGGCATTTGAAGTGTGGCTCGTGCAACTGAGGAAAAAATTTTAAACTTGTTTATCTTTAATTTATTTGAATTTTTCTTTAAAGAGGTGCATATGATTTGTGGCTACAACACTGGATGGGTCAGTGGAAAACACACATAGAGGGGCCCACTTGATCAACAGAGACTGTAGAGTCTCTTCCAAAGTGTAGAGAAGGTCATGTTTCTGTAACCATCCTGACAGAGAGGATACTCTCAAGAGAGATGCTTGCACTCCTCCCATTAGCAATCAGACTGTTGAAGTAGTATACGTCAGGGATGGAAATTTCTCTGGAAATCTTATGCTGGGAAAAGGGACCAGCTGAGGCCTGGTAGCAGTCAAGGAGGAAGTTGTATTCCAGCAGGGCAGGCTGAAGCTAAGACAATGGGGAGTTAGCAATGGGGGAAACACACCACGCCCGAGACTGTTTATTTTTATATAATTCTTGCCCTCTATTTAAACCTAAACCTCATACCAATAACCTGATGATGGATGTGTGAAGTGATAGAGTCCCTTTATTTTTTCCATTTCCCAGTGTTTCCACAATAAATACATCCTCTTTCTCTGCTTCTTACTGTAGCTCATCTCTTTAATTGGGAGATAGAGGATAGGTGTCTGAGCCCAGCTTGTAGAGCTGCCAGGGCCCAGACTCTGACCATTAAAAATTATGGTAGCACTTCTACCTTAGAGCCAGGCCAGGAGACTGCTCTTAGATGCAGGGGATGTCCCGGAACAGTGATTCTCAAAACAGGGTCTTATGACAGCAACAGCAGCATCTCAGGACCTTGTTAGAAATACATCATCTCAGGTCCACCCTGAGTCAGAGCCCACATTCCCACGAATATCTCTACATGACTTGTAATGAGTGCTCAGGTCAGAGACTTGCTGCCAGGAGCTCTCTGCTCTATGCTTTGTGACCACCAGAAGCCATTTGCCCAGTCCCTTCCCACAAGGTCCCTGTATGCTGCCATCTGTGTACATGGCTGGAATTACCAAATGTGGGCAGGCATCAGAGCTACAGAGAAACCTTTCAAAACTGGGACTCCATCAATGAAGTGGAAAAAAGTAAGAGTCCCCACAAGCTTTCAAGTCTATGGGGTCAAAGGGGACAATATAGAGAATTGTGACCACAAAAAACAGCTTTCATCTCAAAGGAGACAGGAGATAGTGGATTCTGGATTCATGGTCATATATGTGTGACCATGTCAGATTTAAGCTGTCCCGAATGCGGCTTTCCAGTATGGTGACAGTTTCATGAAGGTTTTATACAAAGTCAAAAAATCAGAGTGCTTTAACACATTAGTGGAAACTGGGCTGGCTAGAGCAAAGTGAGGAAGGCTCTGCTATGGGCCTCAGATACTATTTGATGATACTCTTAGACATTGGGCTTGTGGAAGCTAGGGGTCTATACATTCCAAAAGGAATTTGTCTGGTAGTCACAGGGATGCTTAGTTAAAAACAGAGGTGAGCAATATGTGACAAGATTTTTTTTTCTGGTATGTGGGTATGTACATTTGTATGACAGCATGTGAAGGCCAAAAGAGGACACTGGATGTCCTGCTCTGTCAGCCTCCTGCCTTATTGTCGCTGAACTCTCTGAACCTGGAACTTGCCATTTTGGTTACACTGACCACCAGCAAGCTTCAGTGACCCTCCTCTGTCTGCCCCCAACAGTGCATGTGCTATATAGCACACACCTTGGCCCAGGGAGTGGTACACACCTTTAATCTCAACATTACCGGAGACAGAGCCATGCAGATCGATGAGTTCAAGGTCAACCTACAGAGCAAGTTCCAGGAAAGCCAAGCTTAGGCAGAGAGGGAGTCAGAAAACAGAGTTGGTAATAGAATAAGGGGGGCCATGTTCCAGCTCCAGCAAGCAGCAGAACACGGCAGCTTTGGCCATGTGGCTTTGGCTTTGGAGTGAAAAATAGAAGGGACTACTGGACAACTAATGCTGGTTAGCAGGAGCTAGGAAATGGTGGTGATTAAGAAGAGACCAGCATCACTGAGGTGAAATCTTCTGGGAAGTGTTTTCTGAGAGCACAAAGAAGTTGTGTTCCAGAGATAGCCAAGGTTGTACTTAGTGCTGCAATTGTACTTGCTAATGTTCTAAGAGTCACTCAGGTGGTACTGGTTTTGAAGACATGACGGGGTCATGAAGAGCAGCTGAGACTTGGTACTGTGAGAGGGTGTGGAAGGTCATTGGTGAAGGTGTAGCCCCAGTTGCAATTGCCAGCCCAGGACTGTAGGGGTCATGCAAAGATTTTGAGGCTTGGCACCATGAAGAGAGCCTATGAGAGGCTATTGGTGAAGCCTCGTTGCAGCAGCAGAACCCAGTGTATTGGAGATGCCAGTACCATGGGATGATCGCCAAGAACAGCAGCAGCAGTGAAGTGGACCAACCTGAGCTTAGAGTGCTACAGGGGGCAGAGCTGGAGAAGTGACACCGCCCTTTGGAGGATCTCAGAAGATCATGTGTGGCTCTAAAACATTGGAACAGGAAACTGTAACATTGAAGTTGCCTTGGAGATCCCAAGATTTTTGAAATTCCAGAGCCATAGAATATTTGCTGAGGAACGCTGCTAACAGGGAGTGGAACTAGCTCAGAGAAAGAACATTGTTGCAGTCAACAAAGATGAAAAAGGAGTTATAGGTCTGAAGAACGCTTTGACATCAGACATGGAGATGCAGAGTTTGGAGTTTGCTCAGCTGGTTTCCTGTCATGATTTGGGGATTACAGTTAAGTGACTGAATGGATCTCAGAAGAGACTTTGAACTCTGGACTTTTAACATTGTTGAGTCTGCTATAGACTACAAGGACTTTTAAAGTTGAACTAAATGTATTTTGCATTTATGCTATGTTTAGGTATGGCCTCCATAGACTTAAATGTTTGAACAAGCCCACGTTGGCCAGGGAGTGGAATGTGATGGTTTGTATATGCTTGGCCCAGGGAGTGGCCCTGTTGGATGAGGTGTGTCACTGTGGGTGTGGGCTTTAAGACCCTCATCCTAGCTGCCTGGAAATTAGTATTCTGCTAGCAGTCTTCAAATGAAGATGTAGAAACCACAGTTCCTCCTGCACCATGCCTGCCTGGATGCTGCTATGTTCCTGCCTTGATGATAATGGTATGAACCTCTGAACCTGTAAGCCAGCCCCAATTAAATATTGTTCTTATAAGAGTTGCCTTGGGCCAGGCAGTGGTGGCGCACGCCTTTAATCCCAGCACTTGGAGGCAGAGGCAGGTGAATTTCTGAGTTCAAGACCAGCCTGGTCTACAGAGTGAGTTCCAGGACAGCCAGGGCTACACCGAGAAACCCTGTCTCGAAAAACCAAAGGAAAGAGTTGGAAGAGTAGAAATGTATCCTCCAAAATTATTTTCTACTAATGAGGATTTATTTTTTTGACCTTAAAAGATGTAATAAGACTAGGCCAGGCATGGTGTAATGTATGACTGTAATCTCAACGCTCTGGAGGTAGAGGTAGGCAGATCACTATGAGCTTGAGGCCAGCCTGGTCTACACAGTGAAACTTTGTCTCTAAAGGGAAACAAAGTAACGGGAAAACAACATAGCAGGAAAATAAGCAAGCAAACAATCAAACAAAAGACAACTCCATCATATGATAGATTTCTCCACCTTCGTTTCCCCTTTTGTTGCTGAGCTTCTACTACTTTTTTTCTCCCAATGTTTTCATTAAGAATATAATTGAGGTGAGTGCATTTCAACCCCACTTTCCAGCAATCTAAATGTTTACACACCGGTCCTTCTGCATTTCATAAAGATGTGGCTATTAATAACTAAGATAACTTCACAACATCATTGCTCAAAGAATAATAAGATATATCATACTCTAGACTTATGCTCTACTATTCTAGTTAGCTTTTGAGTTACTTTGGTAATTGTTGGAGGTTGAATTGTGTGCCTTCAAGAATATATGTGAGCTGGGCAGTGGTGGCACACACCTTTAATCCCAGCACTTGGGAGGCAGAGGCAGGTGGATTTCTGAGTTCAAGGCCAGCCTGGGCTACAGAGTGAGTTCCAGGACAGCCAGGGCTACACAGAGAAACCCTGTCTCAAAAAAAAAACAAACCAAAAAACCCCAAACAAACAAACAAACAAAAAACAAACAAACCAAAAAAAAGAAATCTCTTCTAAATGACCGTATTTGGAAATTGGGTCTTGCAAACATGATCAAGTTGAGATGATATCATCTGGGATTTGGGCATTTCCTAGTCTAGCAACTGGAGTACTTGCTTATGAGGAAGAGAAACGTGGCCCTAGACTCAGTCACACTGAGAGAAGGCCAAGCAATTGTGGAAGTAGATTGGCATTAGGCTGCCACAGGCTGGAGGCTGCCAGTAAAGAAGAAGGATGGGACACTCAGAGCACAAGAAGTGACAGGCCCTCTTGAGGATGGACTTCTGACCTCCAGCACTGTGAGAGAAAATAATCCGCTGTATGGGGCTGAAGGAATGGCTCAGTGGCTAAGAGCACTCGCTGTTCTTCCAGAGGGTTAGGTTTGTTTCCCAGAAGCTTACAACCACCTGTAACTCCAGTTGTAGTGGCTCCTTCCACTGCCGGCGCCCACACACATGTGGCACACATGTAGACAGACAGATATATATATATGTGCAAAAAAATAAATAAATAAAGATCTGCTGAGCTAAGTCATGAGGTTCCACTGAAACAATGCCAAGGGGATCAATACCTGGGTCCCTGCACTTTGACTTTACTTACTTACAAGCAGACTTATGACCATCAGCCAACATGAGGAAATAGCACACATTGTAAGCCTGTGTGTCTCTGCTCATAATTGGGTCACAGCACCAACAGGGCAAACAGAAGTTGTTAACTTTACTACCTCTAAAAGCATGTCTGTGTCAGATCCATTCGAAGTAGCATCTGGAATTGCCCAGGCAAAAGTCCACTACTAATCATCTGAACACACACACACACACACACACACACACACACACACACACACACAATCTAATCTAGTTTCATTCTGTTCCTATGACAAACACCATGACCAAAAGCAACCTAGGAGTTTGGCCTACAGAGTCCATACTGAGAGAAGTCAGGGCAGAAACTGAAGCAGAAACCCCAGAATTCTGCTTGCTGACACACTCGCAGCCAATTCCTAGTTAGCCTTCTTATATAGCTCAGGGCCAAAGGAATGGTGCCACTTGTTGGGGGTGCCACTTGTTGGGGGTTCAGCCCTTAGGACAGTCTCCATAGGGGTGCCCACAGCTATACACCCTAAGAAACGTCTTCAATTGAGGCTTTCCTCTCAGGTGTCCCTAGACTGTGTCAAGGTGATAATTACTAGAAGAAGAACCCTCTGCAATTCTGCCAACGGCTTGATAAGATAGATTTGGGATGGGGAACTGCATTCTCAGTGGATTTAAATATATTTGTTGCCCAACCGAAATAATTATAAAGTGATTTTTTTCTGTATTTTATACTTAAATAACTAATATCATTTAGTTTAGGATACAATATAATTTGTACATCAAGTACAAATTATCCTGAAATATAAGAACAGTAAGTTATGCTCAGCATCAGCTACATCCTAGAAGTATTGTGAGGTACACAGTTATATATACATATATGCATATGTACATAGATGATAGATAGATAGATAGATAGATAGATAGATAGATAGATATACAGAAAATTGCCCATCTATTTCTCTGCCCTTCATCCTCTGACCTAAATGGTCCAGAAGATAATAGAGAACTCTAAATCTTTTTCATTCAACTAGAAAAGTGATGTCCTTGTTTGCTTAAGGGAGGAGCATATGGAAATCAAGCTGATGTCACTTGTATTTGTTTAAGCCACCGGGACCATTGTGAGAGCTGCCATCCCCAACTTAAGGGCTCTCTCAGCCCTTCGTCTTCTGAGGCTGTCTTTTTGTTAAATCTCCAAGTAAAGGGCTTGGGGAAGCAAAGCTTAAACAATGAGCTAATTTTATGAGTTTACTCTCTCTTCCTACCCTCCCCAAATCCCTTAAAATGAAAAGCTGCAAGAAGTAATCTGTTAGAGAAGAAGGTCTGTCATGGCCTCCTGGGCCATTTGAACCTATAGCTAAACCCAGATGGGAAGAGATTGATCCAGCAGGACAGCAAAGCCATGGGAGAGAGGCCGGGTCAGGCACGTTCCATTGACTCTTCAAGCTGGGAGAATGAAGAAACCTTTCACCAGGAAAAGAAATGAGATCCATTAGAAGGAACTCAGGACCTATATCAGCTTTTTCCCACAGTGCTGAGACCTGCACAGCTTTAGGACTGATCTGGCTGGGTGTCGACAGACATGCATTGAGAAAAGCTGAGGTTGGGTGGGCGGTGCATTCTGACGGCCAGGCACCAGCAGCCCAGAAACCGAGAACGTTACTTATATACAGAAAGAGGAGGCAGGTTAGCTAATCTCAGTAGATCTGTGTAGGGGAGCAGACTCAGGTTGTAGTCCTCTACAGGGAGGAAGCTGTGCTTGACACTTGCTGCACACACTGTCAACATCCATGTTGGGACTAGGGGAAGGCTTCATCATTCCTGTAGGCCCTGAAATTCCTGTGGATGGACCCGGGGAAAGCCTTTTCCTTCCCATGGCTCTGAGGCATTAGCATCTTTGACATGGCTGTGCTCCTGTCAGCCAAACACATTCACTCAGGACTGCACCACACACTCATGGGGGGTGGGCGGCACTTTCCAATTAAGATGAAAAGTATTTTTGAAGCAAAATGTCAGTTAGCTAAAATATTCATCAAACATGGGGGCAAAACAAATTTGTTTTCAGATTTGCACAGACTCTGAAAGTGAACCCTCTAGAAATCTTTTTTCAACCTGTTCAGGAACATTTTTGTATAGCATTTTAGGAAATTTAGTCAACATAACTGTACAGTTACAGAATACAACATATTCCAGTGTGTGTACACAGAAATGACCAAATCACCACATCCTTACCTTCTTTGTGGCAAAACAGTCAAAATCCCCTCTCTTCAATGTTCTGAAATATATGAGGCACTATTGTTAACTGGAATCACCCTGCAATGTAATTGGAGAGCTGGACTTTTTTCTCAGAGACCTTTCTCGGAGAAAATGAATAAAGAAAAATACAAAAAAGAAAGGGGGAGCCCTAATCTAGCTCCCAGCAGTTCTCGAATGAAGCCAATCTGAGACATGCAGACATCTCTGAAAGTGCGTGTTCATAGAGAAACTGGGTCCCCCGCAGACCTTTCTGAAGATCGTTAATGATAAATTAAAGATCCTCTATTAGCAATAAAAATGTTCTAAAAAGGGAAGTAATATGTACTATCAAAGAAAAGAGGGAAAGACATGAGAAAAGAACATAAAAATGGAAGAAAAGGAGGGAGACGGAAGGAGAGAATGAGAAGGGGGGAGAAGCGAGAGGGGGGATAAGGAAGGAAAAGGAAGAGGGAGGGAGAGGAGAGGGGAGGGAGGAGAAAGAAGCAGGTGCTGTCAGCTATCGCTTTAAAGACAGAGTTCAAATATAGAGCAAGCTAAAGAAAAAGGCTTAAAACACAGGTCATGACTTTGGAAAATTAAGAATGCATTGGGCTTTGATGACACCCTAATCTGGGAATCGTGGGAATAATGACAATTCACAGAGAAGGCGTAGGAATCCCAGGTGACTCCAGGGCTTTCTAGTAAACAGCCCCTGGCATAGTGGTAATGTGATTTAATACTGTGCTCAGAGTCAACTAGGAGTAAGGTCTAGAAAAGGGAATATAGATCAGAGGGCAGGATGACACCTAACCTTAAATATGTGGGTGATGGAGACAATAGGAAGGAAAAATTCTATCACTAAGGTGGTTAGAAAATGCTTGGCCTCCCTCAAGCCCTCTCCTCTGTATCTCTTGAGTGGTATTGTCTACTGCTCAACACACCCTGAGGTACAGATCCCTTCCACACCTTTGGCCTTGCTATGAGCTCTACTGTACCTCAGCCTCTTCTCCCAGTTTGGTGAGACCTTGTCTCCAGCCCATGCATCAGTTTCTCCATGCAGAAAGCCTTTGGCAACCCCCATCTACAGTGACCTCACAGCTAAAACCAAAGCCACGTTTGGGGACTACACTCCAAACTCAAACTGATGTACCGAGCAGAGACTATGAATATCACTTTCTTAAGACTATTCATGAAAGCAAAATGCATGCAAACCATGGTAACAAGGGGGGGGGGGATTTCATGCTTGTTTGGAAAAATGTTCTGAAAATAGGGAACATGATCTTCCCATGAAGAATATTCTTTATGTTTTCAGCTTTCAGAAAAAAAAAAAAAAAAGCAGCACAAATCCTGGGTTTCTGGCCACCACTATTCATTTAATAATGATATTAATTTAAAGATGAGTACCCAATGCTTGGGTCAGGATGTGCTTGTGTGTGCAGGCACATGTGTCTATGGAGGCCAGACACCAACCTCAAGTGTCTTTCCTCAGCACAGTGCCTCTCACTGGCCAAGGGCTCACCCAGGAAGCTGAGCTGGCAGAGATCATACCATCTGCCTGACTTCATCTCCTCAGGGCTAGGATAGCAAGCAGCACGCTCCACCACGGCTGACTCTTACATAGGGGTTCTTCCTTTCTTCCACTATGAAGCCTTTCAAGTCCACTGCCTGCCTAGGAGCATCTGAAAAAACAAAAACACAAGTGCCCCCTTGCTACAGAAGCTATGGACCCCCACCCTTTGCTTACGCTCATTTAATTTGGCTTCATTTACTTCCAAAGAGCCATAACCTTCAGTCACACAGCCCCAAGGAAGTGACCTTCTGTCAGCAGCCACATGAGCTGAGAAGTGAACCTGTAGGAGTCCAGAGGCCCCTAAGGAGGCAAAGAATCCATTGAGATCACATCATAGTGGCATTTAAAGACACTGAAGAGCAGGCTACTTCTCAAGAGCTTCTAGATTACCAAAGCAGACAGATCACGTTGACCCCATGCTCCTCAACATGGATGTTTGGCTAAAGGAGCCAACAGGACAACATTTTCAAAGTACCAGAGAACTGTAACTAGGATATTAGAACCTTATAACTCATCAAAGCGCCACTGAACAGAGAGGATATGAAAGCAAACACCCGTGAGCCTATCATGTCATCACCACAGCACCCCTGGAAGATGCTCAGACATGTGGTGCATGGAGTGGGGGACTTCACCCAGAAGAAACAGGTAGAGGTTGCTTGAAGTGCTGAAGGAACGGGGAAGAAGACAGGAGGAAGCAGAGTGGTGAGGAAAGGGTGGCAGGGGTGAAGCTGAGGAGGAGGCATGGGCCAGAGCACGGGGGCCATGTAGATCATGAGGATTTCTTGAGCAGCAAGTCTCCTGATAGGATTTCTCTTCTGAGTACATTATCTGCCATCTGTATGGAAAATGACCAGTAGGAGACAATAGTAGCTGCAATATTCCAATGAGAAGGCCCACTGGGGTGGTTGCAGGGGCTGGGGTAGAGAGTGGAAGTGGGATTGGGGCAGGGAATTGAACATTCTTGACGGCTTGACGTCGATAGGTGACAGTGAATGTGGAGAAAAGAAGATTCGTTATATATTGGGTAGGGAGAACAGACTGATGCTATGGGTGTGTTTATACACCAAAGACAGAAAAGTAAGACACATGCCAAGGAAGCCCGAAGGAGAAACCGTTTGAAGGGAAAACATGAAAATAGAGGCCATGATTCCGAGTGTGCAGCTGAAAGATGCTAATCAAATGCAGGTATTTGATGCTCAGCATAGGTCAGGGCTAGGGTGATAGATGTGCAATTGTGTGTAGAGGTGGCATTTAAAGTCTCGTGGAGAAGCACATTAGCCAGAAAGAATATGTACAGACGGTAGCAGAGCAGGGGTGGGTAGGATAGGAAGAGAGCTGGCAGCTCCAGTGTGGTGGCAGAGGCAGACCCAGCAAAGGAGAATAAAGAACACCCCAGGAGTAGAAACAGATCCACAGAGCATGATGGTGGCCTAGACGCCAAGAGAAAACAGGACACAATAAGGTTGGAGAAATAAGTGGGGAGCAAAACGAGGAGAGGAATTGGCTGTGACCTGGACAATAGTGGTGTCAATGGATGCCATCGCAGTGCAGAGCTGGGGCAGATTGGAGCAGGCTGGACAATATTTGGGAGGAAGTCAAGACACCTACTAAAGGCTAAGTGACATAATCTAAGAATTATGTGTGGGTCCTGGGAGTGGCTCAATGCCGGAACATCTGCCTCGCACCAATGAAACTCTGAAGCCCTGCAAAAACAAAGGAGAAGGAAGAAAAGGAAAAGTGTAGCCTAATATAGAGGTCAGCAAAGTGTGTGTGTGTGTGTGTGTGTGTGTGTGTGTGTGTGTGTGTGTGTGTGTGTATGTGTGTGTGTGTGTTTGTGAGCGCGCGCGTGCGTGCATGCATGCATGCACATGCGCACGCACACGCACACAGTAAGTTGAATTAAAGTTACTTACAGGCACATGGGCTCATCAGTGGCCACACCACTGACAAAAATGTTTCTTCCTCCCTCAGCAACCGTTAATGCTTCTAGATTCTCAGGGATGGGCAGAGTCTCGTAAGCCCCTCTAGTCTTCTTGATGGAAAGATGAAAGGTGCAGTCTTGTGTAGACATCATCAGAAACATTTTTATAAAGAACCAAATAGTGATATCTTAACCTTTGTGTTTTTTTAATGTACATAGTAAATCATTCATGTATGGTAAGGCCATTGAATGAGATGATGGACCTTATAAAAACTACTATGTTTCCAAGAGGATGGGGCATCAGACGATCCGTATACCAAAATGCCTGAAGTAACCATACAGATAAAGATTAATTTGGCTCCTGCCTCTAGATGGAAGGTGGTGTTTCCTCTGGGCCTTTGATGAGGTAGGGTATCAAAAGAGCAAACCATTCACCTCATCCCCACAGGACTCAGGAAAAACGAGAGTCTTATATTTCCCCTGGAGGGACTGAGTCTCACTATGTTCCATCTCTTGAAGGTTCTAGAACCCATTTCCCCACATTGCTCCTGGGAAGTCCAAGACTCCAAACATGAATCTTTTGTGGTACACTCAAATCCTTTCCAAATGACAGCCATGATGAAGTGATGTCTACAGGGCTCTGAAGACATATCTGTGGCACTTACTGTGCACTACTCTGGATCTTAGTGGCTTAAAACAACCATTGCTCGTTTTTTGTCATTATGGAGGTTTGAAGGGCTCAGCCGGTGGCTCTTCTATACAAGGTGGTGGCAGATGAAGTCACTGCTGTACCTGAATTCAGCAGGAAGCTCAGCTAAGACTGGACCCAAGATGGTTGAGCCCTTGGTTGAGTGGCTGGAAACTGTCCAGGGTTCTCTTTCCTCACACAGTAGCCTGTCTCTATTAGTGATTTTTCTCATCACTGTGACTGAGTGATGACAAACATAGCTTAAGTGAGAAAGAGTTAACCTGGCTAATGGTTTAAGAAGGGATACAATCCATCACAGCAGGAAAGGCATGGCAGACACATGAACTTGCCAGGCATTGCTTCCACAGGCAGGAAGCAGAGAGAGACGAATGTTGGCGCCTAACTCACTTCGCCCCTTTTCCTCTTTATTCAGTCTGGGACATGGAATTGTACCACCCAATCAGGGAGGGTCCGACCCCTGTCAAACAAAAACATTTTCACACGTAAACTTAGGTGTTTCCTAGAAAATTCTAAGTCCCACCAAGCAGACCATGGAGACCGACTATCATAATATCTCAAGACTTTTACCTGGCATTGGGCCCATGAAGCAAACAACAGGGATGAATAAACTTTTAAAATCCTAAGGCAACAGTTCCACATTACTTTTGCCAATTCTTTTGGTCAAACAAGCCAGAATTTGGACTAGAATTAAGTGGAGGCGAGAACAACTGGCCCCTAGATGGGAAAAGTGACAGTCATGTACACACAGGGAAGCAGAGGGACACTGCCACAGTCCACAACTGACCATGAGAATTCCACACAATTTGTGTTTAATGAGATTAGATTTTCTCCGAAACACAAACACATAGAATATTGTGTCCTGTTAGGGAAATTACTTTAAGTTATGGTCTAATGAAATAGCAAAACTTCATGCACAGCAAAGACATGACTGTTCTGTGAGTGACAACTGAAACAAGTTCAAACAAAATTAAATCAAATTGTTATAGAGTTGGTACATGAAGACCGAGAGCTAGTTCTTGAAAAATGAGTCATGTTGCCTAAAAATAACGATTCATGAATGGAATATGTGTCCAAAAGTTTAGTTAAAAAAAAAAAAGACTAGATAGAATACGAAGGTTGTGCCTGGCTGTAGGCATAGGACACACCAGCAACTGAATCCCACATTGCATAAGCGAAGATGGTCTTGTTATTTTGGTGGCCATGTTTGGCAGATCAAGTGATGATAACCAAGATTCTATTTCCCATCCCCTCAAGATTATCTCCATTTACATAAACTCACTCAGGTGTTCAGACAAAAATCCTCAGTGGTTAAGAGTGCTGGCTACTCTTCTAGAGGACCTGGGTTAGATTTTCAGTAAACATATAGCAATTCACAACCATCTGTAACTTTGGCTCCAGGGCATCCCATGACCTTTTCTGGCCTCTGAGAACACCAGGATCACACACAGTGCCAACATACATGCAGGCCAAACACCCATCTACATAAAATAGTAACAATTTCTAAAACATTTATAAAATACAAATACACATAAAGTAGAAAAATAATTACAAAGTATGTTCCTTCAATAGGACTTATCTAGCATAAAGTCATTCAGAGAACTTCAAAACAGGACAGATAGATTTTATCAGGTGGCTGAAAGCCGGGGGCATGATATGAACTTTGTCCAAGGATAACTCAAGGCAAACATTGAATGAGGCAAAAGAGAAACATTACCTTGGTGATTAGCCAAATCCACAATGCACAGTTAAGTTATGGTACACAAAAATCAAGTATGCTTTGTGTAACAAGACATGAAGATGCGAGGATGAAAGTCAAAGAAAAAATGTCAGAACATATTGACCAGAGTTCCAGGTATCCTCCTGTCTCTGCCTCTCCAGCACTAGGATTCAGGTTCTCATGCTGGAATGGCAAATACTTTACACATAGAGCTATCTCCCCTGCCCTGGTTTTGGAGACAGGGTCTGACTATGTAGTCCTGGCTGGCCTGGTACTCTCTCTGTAGGCTTGGAGAGCCTGGAACTTACTACGTGGACCAGGGTAGCTTGGAACTCACACAGACCCACCTGTCTGACTCCTAAGTGCTGGGATTATAGATGTGGGCCACACTGCCTGGCTCTTACCTGGGTAGTTTGAACTAACCGAAACAGCTACTTTCCTTAGTCAATCTCCATCTGTCTCCTGAGGGTGTACAGAGCAAAGAATGAAGAATAAGAATAGTTAGCAAGGTTATATTATCTTCCTTTATCATCACCGATTAAACAATTACTTTATTATTATTATTATTATTATTATTATTATTATTATTATTATTCAGCTTAAGCAAACTTTTTCCCTCCAGGTATTTTATGAGCCCATGACATTCATCTCTACCTGGCCTGTTACACAAGGAAAAGAAACAATGTCGTGGTGTCAGTCTGGACAGCACTTCTAGACCTAAGGCTGCTTGGTCAAGTCAAAGGGAAATCAATGCCATTAGAAATGAATTCTTGGCTAGCTGGTTCCCAGCTGATGCCCGTGACCTGGGAATATGCACTGAGAGGAGTAGCCACTCGAGTCCACTGGGAGCCTGGGTGGGATGTCAGACCTGCCAAACAGGAAGCAAATGTGTGAAGGGGACTAAGGCTAGGTAGCGCACTCCTCCATCCCTGGGGGACTTCCATTTCTGTCACTTATCATATCCCCCCCCCCCCCCCCCCAATTTGGACATGAGTCCTAACAACACGGTGTAGTCAGGTTTATTAATAGAGCCTCAGTACTTACAATGGTATTTAGAATGTGGCACTGTAGAGAAGTCTTGTGTTCCCTTTCTCCTCTGAAGCTTCAGCAATTTTGACCCACCAAATTAACTAGTGGTAAAGACGCTGGTGAGAAAGCACATATGAATTTACTAATGTGTAGAAACACAAGCCATCTGCCAAGGGCAAGACTCAAAATAAGGGTCTAGGAAGTGGAGGCTAAAACAGCATTCTTGCCACAAGCGACTGAAGCTTGAGATCACTGTAAAGAAGGCAGAAGAGAGCTGAAGGCACGGAAGGGTGTTTCTCTGACTGAAAAGTAAATTCCATCAGAAAGCTACTCTGGGCCAGGTGTCACCCTGGTCCCCCTCTTCCACTGAAAAGCTCCTTTGAACTTCTGTATACCTTCATTACAGGTGCAAGGTACCCACAAAGCATAGCTTTTCAGAGCTACCCCAGATCTGCAGCCCCTTCAAACAGCCATCTTGAAATATGCTAAAGAAGTCTATGTTGGCAGATTCATTTAGAATTCCCTCTGTAGGGACTCCACAGATGGATCCCAACACTAAAACATTTTCCAGATTGAGGGAAGAGCAGGTCAAAAGGGACCCCAATTTTCTGAAGAGGCTGGCAAGCGTGGTCCGTGAAGCAGTAAGATGGTTAAGTTGAAAGAATCAGAAGACAAGGGTGGGGGTCAGCACTAACCTGGGGCTTATAAAGGCACATCTTCAGTGGTCCCTTCCAAATCGGCGGGATTCCAAGTGCCTCTCCCACGTGCAGGGCTGTGAGCCTGCTCTGTGCCCCGTCTCTGTCTCTCTTGTTTCCTTTTCCGCTTCTACAGTGGGGGTTCTGAGGGCAGCAGATCGTGGAACCCACTGCTCAAATCCGCATGAATTTCTCTCTTTCCCCTCAGAGTCTCTGCCCTGTCCCCCTCTCCCCCAGATACTGTAAGCTCCTTCTCATCTTATTTTCCCAGGACCACCTGCAGGAGGGGACTTCCACAGTCCAACACAACTTGACTCTATAACCTGGGCCAGACACACACACACGAGGGCTCCAGCTATCCGTATTCCTTTTTTCTTTTTCTTCATTGCTATCTAGTCTAACGTTCCAGAAATCTGCCTGTGGTGTGCGCTGCTTCTCTTCTGCCAACCCAATCTTATCCTTCTGCATGTCATAGCCACCAGAGAAGGGAAGATGATTTATTCTCCAACACGTCTCAAGCTTAGAACACAGCCGGATGCATAGCTGCTATTAAATTATTAAGCAGGCGACTTGGCACACAAAGAGAAGCGCAGTTGGTGGCTTAGGTTTTGCTGGTGCGGGGCGGCTGGTACTCAGTGAGTACGTTTTGTTTTGTTTTGTTTTGTTTTGTTTTCGCTTTTAATTTAGAAACCTGCTTTCACGAGCATCTGTTCTCTGCCGTAGGTGGGAAGTAAAACAAATACAAAGGTAAGGTCTCTATTCCTTTTCCAATTCCGGGCAAAACAAGGGTCTCTTTGAACACCCTTAAGGCCCCCTTTGTGACACCGGCCACTTAGGTAATTGCCAGCTCAGCACACAGGGCCACCGTCTCCCGCACTGTCCCTTCCCTTCCTTCCTGCAAGGGTTAGACTTTGGAGTGTAGGGCCAACCCCATCCCACCTCCCCGGCTGGTGCTGTGCAGACCAGCATACGTGCAAACCCCAGCAGCCGTGCCATCGCCGACCCCAGGCTGTGGACCGTACCTCACACCACTACCCCCCCACCACCACCACCCAGCTCCCTAGCTGGACTTTTCCAGTTTGCGCTGTCCCTTCTCCGGATCCGAAGTCGGTCTAATGCTTGAACGCTTCTGAGGAAGAAAGGAGAAAGGGGAAACCTCCCAGAAACAAACTCTGGCAGTGGAGACGAGCTCAGGGGGAACCGGGTGGAGCGAAGGAGGTTCAGGGCGGGTACAGCCAAGTTTGCTTCGAGTTAGGTAAACTTTTTGATTCCCAATCCATACGCACAGCTAGAAAGTTCCTGGTAACCCGGCGATTGCCCGAGGGTAGGCGGGACCAGGGGCCGCGCAGGCGCCTTGTTCTTCACCTCCAACCAGCTCGCCTCGACTAGGTCCCAGAGAAGCTGGGAGGCGACCCCGGAGGAGGAGATCTTCAGAGGGGCAGGGCGGAGGCACACAAAGCCTTAACCTCCTCCCTCTCCTCCCCCTCCTCCCCCTCCTCCCTTCAGCCACGCCCCTCTTCTCCTCGGCCTCCTCTTCCTCCTCCTGGGCGGAGAATCCTAGCCCTACTCCGTCACTGACCCGCCGGTCGCCCCCGCCTCCGGGATCTGCACCAAGGGCGCAAGGTAAGGGGTGGCAGAGGCAGAGACCACACCTCAAGTGGGAGAACCGGGCACCAAGCGCGAGGTGCAGTTCCCCACTGCCTTACTGTCTCTTGAGATAAGGAGAAAGCCAACCAGCTGGCGTCCTCAGCGGTCCTAGGGGACCGATGGTGGAGGGAGCAATAAGCTTCCAAGACGACAGAACTTGAGGCAGGGTGGCATTCTGGAGTCGGATCCAAGGAAGATCACGGGGTATCCTCGGCTGACCTTTGCAGAGGTTGGGTAGCGGGCAACCTTCGAGGGTGCGGGCGGGATGATTGGTGGTGCAGGTGCGTTTGCGCGTGAGCGTACCCAGGAGCTGGGAGGTAGAGAGACCTTTGTTGAGTTCTACCTGCGGCGCCGCCTGCCGTGTGTCAAATGCGCCTGTGCTAGCGAGCCAAATCCCAAGAGTCACCGGGATGAGTTGCAGAGCACACGCTGTGATCCACCACTTTCTTCCTTCAGCGAGGCAGAGGGGTCAACGAGCCCCCGGCAGGAGGGCGCGTGGACTGTTGGAGTGATTTAGGGCAGCATAGCTATTAGTGCAGGAGTTCTGGATTCCAGATAGGAAAGGACAGGACCATTTTCCCACTTGAAGGCCTAGGGGTTTCCCCTCTGGGCTGTTACTCCTCTCTTAGCCAGGGCTCCCTGGAGTGTGGTGTCCCACGCTCATCCTGCAATGGAGGTTCTTCGACGGCTGGGGCATTGCAGGATTTGCAGAAGTTCAGCTGGAAAGTGATGATGCGTTGCCAAGAAATACAAGGCAAGGTCGGCCTTTGGGCCTTGAGAGGCGCCTCTCTTCTCAGAACCCTCCAGTCTCTGGGGCTTTCCTAGTTCCGCCGCAGAGGCAACAAGCAGTCTCTGAATACAGTGCAGCCTTACTTTCTTGCAGAGCTTGGACACATTGTGGTTTCTTAGGAACGGGGTACATCCACCAACGGGACTTTGTAAATACTGAAGCAAAACTTGGCAACACACAAATTAAGATAAATAGTAACCTCAGCACAATGCTTTTTAAAAAGAAACTTGTTTTAAAAGATCAGTGATGAGCAAACTGTCAACATTTTAAATAAATACAGGTGCTGTTGTTTTGTTGGGGCATTATTGCTCAGTGGAACCAGAGCCCCCATTTGTCCCTGCTTTGTGGTTTATGAGGGTTGACAATGGCATGCATCAGATTGGGCAACTTGGGCTTTCTGCACAGTCATGTTTATTGACTGCAGAGCTTTTATTAACCTTTCCTCTAGTTCAGGCTGGGGAGGATGTTTTGATAAGGGCACAGAGGGGCTCATTTTCCTTCTGGCCTCAGGCTCCCTATGTCTCTGGACTTTCATATTCTTTAATGCTTTCATCTCCTTCGGGGACACTGGGCTTTGGAGGGGCTGCAAAGAGCCTTTATATTTAGGACTTGGGAAGAAGGGTGTTGACAGGACATTTAGCTTGGGGGTTTGTTCTAGGTCATTGAGGTTGGGCATATGATGTAGAAAAACAACCAGCTCCCAGGAATCCCCTCATGTGCAGATAGGTTCTCTGAGTAATAGATTCCCTCTTGCCGGGCAGTGGTGGTGCACACCTTTAATCCCAGCACTTGGGAGGCAGAGACAGGTGGATTTCTGAGTTCAAGAGCAGCCTGGTCTACAGAGTGAGTTCCAGGACAGCCAGGGCTACACAGAGAAACCCTGTCTTGAAAAATCAAAAAAAAAAAAAAAAAAAAGTTCCCTCTAGAGTAGGTTAGTGCTTGTTGAGAGATGACACCTGTGCTGCTTTGAATTCCATTAACCCCTACAGGCTCATATGTTTGAAGGCTTGGTCTCTAGTAGGTGGAACTGTTTAGGGAGGATTAGGGGGAGGTGTGGCCCTGTTGAAGGAGGTGTGTCACTGGGGACTAGGAGTAGACTTTGAGGCTTCAAAGTTCATGCCATTTCCAGTGTGCTCTCTGCTTCCTGTTTGTGGGTCAGGATATGAGCGCTCAGCTGCTCTTCACACCATACCTGCCAGCCTGTTGCCATGCTCCCTGAATTGTGGTGATGGACTTCTGTCTCTCTGGAATTGTAGACCCCAGATAAACCCTTCTATAATTTACCTTGGCCATAATGTTTTATCACAGCAATAGAAAAGCAACCAAGACACCACCCCAGTGACTTTCATCCTCCAAGGGAACCCTCCCCAGGGCCACTCCAAAGTCAAGATTTGTGCCTACTGCAAAGAGTTGTTTAGCTCCCTAGAAGCAATCTCCTTACTTAACTAAGTCTTGGTCCTCTGCTTGGAGACATCCCTATCCTTTATCAGGGATGAGTTGCTT
The DNA here is from genome assembly GCA_028551405.1 of Uromys caudimaculatus. Lineage (NCBI taxonomy): Eukaryota > Metazoa > Chordata > Mammalia > Rodentia > Muridae > Uromys > Uromys caudimaculatus. The sequence continues at coordinate 30,939,991 of CM052701.1, read as the reverse complement.
TGGGAGAGCCCAATCATTGAGCCCACTCTTCATATGTATCCTATACCATAACCTATACCATGTGGATGTACTGTCCAACCCCTATTGGTCTATCCAAGCTGCCTAAGGATCCTTCAAAAGTCTTAATGATTTTAGTAAGGAAGGTTGTCCCACCTTCCTCCTTTTTTTCCCCTGGTGAGGCAGCCACCACCACTAGAATCGTGTGTGTGTGCGTGTGTGTTTGTGTGTGTGTGTGTGTGTATGTGTACGCATGAGCACATATGATATCACTCCCAATGCATATGCCCTGAACTCACCTTGTCCACTATCAGCTTCCCAAATCCAAACCTTAACCCTTGTGACTTGCCACTGAAGGAATGTGGGGACAATGAATGAATGAATGGATGGATGACCAGAGTATCCCTTTGCAAAAGCATTTTGAATAGTACACAGCAGGATGTATACCTTAGGGTAGTAACGACTCAGAAGAAAGCAGATAATGTTTTCGTAGATCTTTGTTTTTATAGATAGTAACTCAGTTGTTTCTCACACAATCCAAATCACATTTTGCAGAAGAGGATATGGATCCCCAGAGGGGTCAAAGCACCAAGGGAGGCCAGCCCCCAGGTCCAGCCGCACCCCAGAGGATTTGCCCAGACTGTCATAGTATGACGCAGGACAAGAGAGTCACTAGAGTGACAACAGCATGGAAACCTGTTAGGGAAATGTTAACAGGGATTCTCGGATGACGCTATGATGTGGCAATGTTTGCCAACTCCACATGATGACAGGGGATCATCTGGAAAAGGTGTCCCCAGGAGTCTACCTGGGGAGATGTTCTTCACTTAATTCAGCACCTGCTGCCAACTTTGTCAGTTTCCAAGGAGGGTAGATTCCATCCAGTGTTCACAGTGGTGAAAAGAATGTACATGTTGGATATCGGGAGAGCAGAAAAACCCACCTACCATGGTAGCTGCTCTTTTAACTGCTCTGTACTGATTGGTGGAAAACAATTCCCCAGGGTTTCATTAGATCGGAGGCTCTGGAGATGTCTCGAGGGACTGCCTGGAAGCCTTCTCACCTCAGCTGGACTTCCCAGCTCTAAGTGTTCTCAAAGGCAGCTGTGCCGAATAACTACTTCCTATGACTTGTGTTCCAGGGGCTTAGAGGCCATGATGGTGGGTGAAGGCATGGTGGCAGGAGCCGGAAACTGCCTGAAGCTGAGGCTCCCATCTTGAACCTTGAACATGAAGTGGAGAAACTGAACTCACCTCTGGCAGAAGTCTTTAAACTCTTAAAGCTGACCTGTGACATACTTCCTCTGGCAATGCCATGCCTCTTAAACCTCCCTAAGTATCTGGGAGCAAGCATCTAAATGCCTGAAACTATAAGGGGCACCGGCTTCAAAGTATGACTTGTGTATACGAGTCGGGCACTTCCGGGTTCTTATACTAAGAGCATATTTTTTGAGGTGCTGGGGATGCACCAGGAACACACACACGCACACACACATACATACACACACACACACACACAGAGACAGAGAGAGAGAGAGAGAAAGAGAGAGAGAGAGAGAGAGAGAGAGAGAGAGAGAGAGAGAGAGAGAGAGAGACGCACAAAGCATGTGCTGTATCATTGAGCCACTATGCAGCCAGAAAGCAGTTTCATTGGGGTTTATCCAATCCCCGAGTAGAAAGACGCGTCCACTCAGTGAGTTTTCAGTTCATTCACTTCTTGCTGGTGTGGAGTGGCAGCCATTCTGTGGAGGAGTTTGGACCCGGAACAAAGGAATTCTAACAGCTTTTCCTCACCTGGGAGGTGCAGCCCACAGTTCCTGTGAGCCCATTGTTTGAAGCCAGGTGTGTCTAAATCAAAGGTAGTCTGCACTGTACTCTTGGGGAACTTTTCACAGACTCATAAGCCCTGACTGTTCAGCCTTCATTACAACCTTAGAGACCTGAGGAGGCAAATGCAGAGTTAGTGTTTTAGACTCAGAGGACAACTACAGACTGACACCATGGGAAAGATGGATACAATACTGAATACTGTCACTTGTCTTCAAAGTGTGCTAAGAGTGGCATTCCTATGTAGTCAGTAAGGGGGCATCACTAAAGTCAAGAGCAAGAATGAGCTTCCCTTTTGGAGGGAGTGGGGTACCCAGATGGGGTGAAGAAATGACAGAAAGGATAGAGTCATCAGCTAAGTTCGTGAAGTGTGTGTGTGTGTGTGTGTGTGTGTGTCTGTGTGTGTCTGTGTGTGTGTCTGTGTGTGTCTGTGTGTGTCGGAGTGAGGCGTGTGCACACAGCGGTCTGTGCAGGCATGTGTTTCTATGCTCTTGGATCTGTGACCAGGGAGCGTGATGGGGAGGAAATACGAAATGGGATTTTTTTCCCTCCCAGCACTATGAGTTGAACCCAGACCCTTGAGTATTAGGCCAGGGTTGTACCAGTGAGTTTCAGCAGCAGCCTGTCTTTATTTTTATTAGAGGTTGGGTCACACTAAGTTCCCTAGGCTGGCCTTAAATTAATTGTCCTGGCTTAGCCTCTTAGTGCTGGGGTTATACACTTTTGCTCCCAGAATGTGTGGCTCTTGGTATGATTTTTAAACTTGTTTTCTGTTTCAGCCTTTTAAAAATTGTATGTGAGCGTGTGTGTGTGTGTGTGTGTGTGTGTGTGTGTGTGTGTGTGTGTGTATGTGTGGTCTGTGTGGTGTGGTGTGTGTGTGTAGGATGTGTGATACATGTGGGTAGTGTGTGTGTGTGTGTGTGTGTGTGTGTGTGTGTAGGCTACTTCCTTTGGGACAGAATCTTTTACCACCCTGAAGTTCACCACTTCAGCTAGATCAGCCAGCCAGGGAGCCCCCGGGACCCTCCTGTCTGTCTTCCCTGCACTGGGATGGTCAGTACCAGCTACTTCTCTTAGCATTTTTATGTGTATTCTGGAGATCAAGTTCAGGTCCTATACTAATGACAGAACCTCCAGCTCTAACCTACTGAGTTCAAGTTTGTATGTCACCTAGCTATTACAGAATCACCCAGGGAGCAGGAGGAAGCACAGAAGTTAGGAGGACATGGTGAGTCACTGGAGCCAGGGAGTTGAGGAACTCCCCTAGGGTGAAATTCCAGGTTCAATAAGAAGGTCAGAGTTCTGGAAATATGCCTGAGGTGTGTATGGGAAAGGGCAGGAAGAGCCTGCACTGATGACAAGCTTGGTGATCCAGAGCATTCAGCCAGCTAGTTACCAGCATCTGTAGTGATGGATTAGACCCAGCTCTTCCTGGTAGGGCATTTTTTTTTTTTGATTTATTTCTTTATTTATTTATATGTAAGTACACTGTAGCTGTCTTCAGACACCCTAGCAGAGGGCATCAGATCTCATTATGGATGGTTGTGAGCCACCATGTGGTTGCTGGGATTTGAACTCAGGACCTTCGGAAGAGCAGTCAGTGCTCTTACCCGCTGAGCCATCTCTCCAGCCCCTGGTAGGGCATTTTTAACACCCACCAGGAGGAGTAGTGTGGAGAGTTTGGGACAGACCCACACAAGTTAACACAGGCAGCAGCAGTATGTCATTCTGCAATGAATGGTTGATTGGGCAACACTGTTTGTTCCATGGCAGAAATGTTCTTCAACTTCCTAGAAGTTTAGTAAAGTGTTTACACACAGATATTTTATGGAAGAGGCCGAGAAAATTAAGTTGGTTTGTGTTTTAGAATGAGGCTGTGGACATTCCAGTCTGTAAGATAGCCTGCTTGTCATCACAAGTCTGTGGTTTTGGGAATCTCTGAATACCATCCAGGCTGATGGACTCTGCGAATCCCTAATTCAGATTTATTTCTGTAAACAGTTATAAAGATATGTTGTGTTTTGTTTTAACCATCTGTAAGAGTGATGTAAATGGTATTGATGAGCTTTTAATATCCTAATGGCAAATAATCTCAAGAATTATTCTGTTTTCTGCTGTGAGCTTAGGTCTGATGGTGGTCTGGCCAAGTGACAGCGCATAGTGTTAGCATGTAATCCTCCAGTTGCCTGGAATCTCAGAATTTGAGTCATTTTTAAGTTCAAACTGGGAAGTTTTGTAATTATACTTTTTAATGGATGGAGTCTTCATATTTATGTTCCTGGAGTTGTTATGGTTAAAGTCTGGGCCCTGGAAGGCCTAGCTTCGCTGCCCACCCTCAGCAAGCCAATTAAAGAGACAGAGGAAAGTTAGAGAAAGAGGATTTATTTAACATGGTTACTTTGAGAAGAGAATCAAAGAAGTCCAATGACTCCCAAGTCTGTCTTTGTTGTTTAAGCAGAAAGAGTGATGCATAACCAGGCAGCCTTGGTGGAGGACTGCTCCTGCCCTGTATGAATGCCATTGTCTCAGCTCCAGTCTCTCCAGCAGGGTGAGGTGGAAAGTTGTCAGGCTGTATAAGATCTCTTCCTGGGACTGAATTCCTCCTCTGTCTGGCACTAAAGCTTCATCCTTTTCCCCTCCCCAGCATGAGATTCCTAGGGAAATTGCAAATTTGGAATTTCAGTAGTCAATGACAGAAGTCCTGTTTTTCATAGTCAGCAAGTAACTGAAGACAGAAGGGCTCACCTCCCAGGGTGACACAGGTCTTTCATTTACAGTGGCTTCCATAAAGTTTCTTGGTCCCCCATTAGGATTAACTGAGATCTGGTGTATGAAATGCAGCCACGTATCCCCCACCCCCTCTTCCATGTGGAGTACCCTTCCTGGCCATCTGTGCGTGGGATACCTCATTATATTCTGGGATTCCTGTCTTAACAGAGGCTGTGTACACAGTATTATAGACAGTTTTCCTTCAGGGTATCTCAGACTTCAATTATGCTGGAATGTATTTTGCTGTTGGCTTTTCCTAAACAGTTTATGGAGTGGCTGTACACTATACCAGTGACATAAACAAGACGGGAAATCCTCTGCAGTTTAATATGGCCCCAGTGACTGACCCCCTTTCTTAAGCTCTGTTCTCATGGAACTCTGAGATTGGAGGCCGAGTCATTTCAAAGAGCAAGGCTAAGAAAGAGTAGGTTCAGGGTGGGTTCCCAGACCTCTTTTATTCAAAAGTAAAGTGACTTTGTACAAAAGGGCTAGGGGTGGAAACTTAATTCCATCCTAAGTCTCCAAGAAAGATCACAGTGGAAGATGGACAGTGGATGGGTTCGTTGGTTTTAGTTTAACAGCAAGAGGCTCCAGGCAGGAGTGATAAACATGTGGAATGAGGACCAAAAAGAGTGTGTGTGGGGGGGGGGTGGCAAGGAAGACTTAGCCTGTCAGGCTCTGCCGGACTCCAGCCCGCCCGCCTTCGTGAAAGATAAGGATGTGGGTCAGGCCTTCTCAGGGGTTTCAGGCCAGGAAGGGAGGCAATGACTTACATATGCACCATAAACAGGGGGCAGTGTTGGACAACACCATTCCCTGAAGAGTGGATACATACTATCCTTCTCAGAAATAGGTTCTAGTTTCTGGTTTTGTTTCATTTTATTATTATTATTATTATTACTGCTATTATTCTTATATTTTTATTACATGGGGAGGAGATATGAGTCTGTGAAAGAAGAGTCTAGTTCAGAGTCCTACATAGATGTGTGGATGTGTTTCAAATTATACATGAAGAACCAGCCTTCTTTACCTAGAACAAGTTTATGAAAGTTTTCTGTCTTAGACCAGGTTCTCAAGAAGTAGGTTCCAAGGTGAACATGGACTAGGGAACATTCCCATGAACAGAAACATAGGATGGGGAGAAAGGGAGCTGACTGGGAAAGAAGCCTGGCAAGGATGAACATCTAGCAAACTGCACTGAGGGAAACTTGGCTCTGTGCCATAAGGTTCTGGAAACAGTGTAACCTAAGAGCACCCAGGGCAGAGGCGGCTTGCTGGAGTACGCTTACGTTTGCATCCGTCAGACTTTGGCTGAGGGCAGTGCCAAGCTCTTGAACTCTCTTCTGTGTGTGGACAAAGCTAGTCCCATAGTGGGAGGGATGTTCTCCGAGAGGGATATTCTCCAGGAGAGATGTGCAGGACTGTGATAGAAGGACTCAAGGGAGTGTGGGCTGCCGTACCTGCTGTCCAGAGCATGTGGGCTGACCATTGCAGCACTCGCCATTACCAAAGTTCTTAGGGTCAGAATGTGGGTCCTGGCAACCCTAAAGAGACAGAAAACAGTGAAAAGCAGAGAAACTAGATTTATCCATTGTGGCTACTTTGGGAAGAGAAGCAAAGAGGTCCAACGGTGACTCCCCCATCCATCTTCAGTCATGATGTAAGATTCTGATTTAAATAGAGTAACAAGAGGTGAGTTTAAGCAGTCCTGGAGAAGGTGTGGTCCCACCCATCACTGTCATAGCTTTAGACTCTTTTGCAAGGTAGTCTGACAAGTGAGAACTGTATGGAATTTCTTCCTGAGAGGTGAGTGCCTCCTCCAGCCGTCATCCTTCGTCCAGTGTGTGAGTGAGATTCCTGGGCAAGTTCCAATTTCTTGGGTGCATTGTTTTCGGTGGTGGGATAGCTAAAGGGAGGGATGGAAGTATCTCTTCTCTTTGAGTATCTTTATTCCTGCAGGATCCTGCCAGCATTGAGGATGTATGGCTTTAGCCTTGTTTAGTGGGACAGGGTGGGTGGGTATCAATAGTTCCCCTTCTTCATTTCCAATGACTGACCATCTGCTTGTGCAAGGAGCAGGACCTTCTTCCTACCAGCTATCTGCGACTGTGTCAAACAACCTGAGAGAAGCAACTTACAGGAGAAAAAGGTTGTTTTAGTTTATAATTTCCGAGGTTCCGAGCTATGATTGGTTAGCCCCATCATTTAGGCCTGGGTCAAGGCAGTATTCACACTGTAAAGCAAAGCTGCTCACCTTTTACCTTGTAGAAGACAGAAAGTAAGTGTGTGTGTGTGTGTGTGTGTGTGTGTGTGTGTGTGTGTGTGTGTACTGGGGAAATTCTCCAAACTATGATACAATTTTATTTCAAAATCTTCATATACTGTATTAATTACTTGCCTGATGCCACTAAATACACATAAAAAACAGCGTAAGGAAGGAAGGGAGGGTTTATTTTGGCTCACAGTTCTGGGGATACATCGTGAAAAGGATTAGAAAGTGATCGGTCACATTGTGTCCATACAGGAAGCAGAAAGAGACCAATGCTAACTTTCAACAACCTTTTGGTTTTTCCTGCTGCCCTGGCCCCCAGCACATCAAACAACGCCACTCACTCAGGTTCATCAGTATTTCACTCTGACTCCTCTTGCTCAAGCACCCCGTGGCCTTCCATCCTCTTTGCTCTTGCTCCCTTGAGTAATATCCGTCTCTCCGACCACTACAGGACCTGCTCTGACTTGCATGCTCCGCCTCCCTCCTTTCTCCGAGGATGGGAAGTTGGTGTTCCTGTCTGGGGTCGAGGATCTTCCCGCAGCAATCGTCTTTCTTTCCTGACTCACAAGTCTGTCACCTTCTCCAGTCAGGACAATCCCAATTTAATATCATCCATCACTAGAGAGATCTCTTTTGACACAACATCCATCTACCGCCTCTTTCCTCAACTTCATGTCCACCATGGCTCTTCACAGGGAGGTCCGTGCCCAACTGTTTCCAGGTCCTCTCTGCTCATCCTTTGGAGCTTGCTGCAGTTGGAAAGCTGTGCCTGGAATGGACCTGTCAGGACCACTGATGACTGTTTGCTATCACCGTTTTGATTCTCACCTCATTAAATGTTCTAATGAGAAACTTAGGTGGGAATCGCTTTCAGCACAGAGTCCTGTGAATGCCAGGGCTGTACGGCACAAAGCTGGCCTTGGAGCCACGTGGGTTCACATAGCACTTCCCATGAGATGGATGGACCGCCGAGAAGCACTTTGTGATCCCAAGTAGTAGTTTCGACAGCTGAGAGTACTTAGTGCATTGTATGAGCTTGCCTCTCTCCTCAGAGCTTCTGAGCCCATGGCCTCGTTTCAGAATGCTAACAAATCCTAAGTGGCTACCTTATGTGTCATTGCTATGGCACACAGGAAATAGTTGTATTTTCCCTCTTTTTCTCAGATTGTAGAAATCCAGGCATGGAGAAGTAGAGAAATGTGCTTACAGTCGAAATGTTTAAGAAAGTAGATCTAGGGGGCTGGAGAGATGGCTCAGCGGGTAAGAGCACTGACTGCTCTTCCGAAGGTCCTGAGTTCAAATCCCAGCAACCACATGGTGGCTCACAACCATCCATAATGAGATCTGATGCCCTCTGCTGGGGTGTCTGAAGACAGCTACAGTGTACTTACATATAATAAATAAATAAATCTTTAAAAAAAAAAAAAAAAAAAA
>CM052701.1:30884684-30931193 GCA_028551405.1 Uromys caudimaculatus | reverse complement strand
GGGGCTGGAGAGATGGCTCAGCGGGTAAGAGCACTGACTGCTCTTCCGAAGGTCCTGAGTTCAAATCCCAGCAACCACATGGTGGCTCACAACCATCCATAATGAGATCTGATGCCCTCTGCTGGGGTGTCTGAAGACAGCTACAGTGTACTTACATATAATAAATAAATAAATCTTTAAAAAAAAAAAAAAAAAAAAAGAAAGTAGATCTACAGTTCAACTCTTGTCTGTCAAAATGAAGACCTGTGCTTGTAGCAACGACTCTCATATCTGTTTACTATCTCTCTTTATATAAAGAATACTTGAGGCTATCAGAATCTGGGAGAGGGGACAGGAATCCATCCTTCCCTGGCATCTTTAGGGAAGTGTGGCCCTGCTGGCATTGTGCCTTCTAACTTATATCCAGAACTGTCAGGCAATAAACTTCTCCAATTCAGTTTGTAGCCTTTTGCTACACAGCCCTTGTCTTTAATGGACAATGTGGGTGGTTCTTGACCCCTGGACAGTGACAGGCTACGCATTAAACTAGTGACTCATCTCCACACTTGTCTCTTGATGTTTGGCTCAAGTTAGTGTCCCCTGAGATGTCACCACTGGACAAACTGGAGCTTCTCTCAGCTGCTGGCTTCAGCTATGCTGAGGGGCAAATGGCTGCATCTTGGAGATTAGGAGAATTTTAAAGTTCCTACTAATACCGGGACTCTGATAATGAGCACTATTGAATTATATCACGGATTGTGATAATGAAAACAAAAGAAATTCAGTGTTGACATATTATACAATGCTATAAAATGTAATCAGCACAAAGGGGGCGATATTAGCTTATAGAGAATTCCTTGTCACTCCCTTGATGTGACCATGACAATCTATTGGTCTTAGAGGTTTTTTCATTCAAATCCTGAAGTTCATCCTATGAAATAACTGCTCTAGGTGGCTGCTAACCAGCTATCCACGGCAGGATCTGGAGTTCTCTACCTCTAGAAAACAATAAGGGAAGAGCTCCAGCATGCTCGCACAGATTGTACAGCATACGACACATCAAGTTGAATATCAATTCTTCTCTTTCTCTACCCCCAAGTATCCAAGCATCAGCTCCTTAAAGCAGGAGAGAGCGTTGGGCTTGCTTGAGAGACCAGGATTATGGAATTGGGTAAGGTGTCCAATCCAGCACAGCCCTGATGTCAGTTTCCAAAAACAATCAGATAAGACAGTGGACTGGGCGTATTTTCTTGTTCTTTGAGTAGTCTATGAAAACACGTTCTTTTGTGCAACTAGAGAAAAGATCAAGAGCAAAAGCTACAGAAAAATAGGAAACTTTCCCATCAGGAAAAGTCATGCTTCTCCCTTCTCAGTGCCAAGTCAAGGAAAAAAAACCCAAACACATAAAATAGTTCATAATTTAGAAAAGGGACAGAAGGAAGTGACACCCAGTTGCTTAACCATCACATAGCTGTTGTGTACCAACAGGGTTGGGTCAGCTATGTTGAATGAAGTGTGCCCTGAGTTTCCACACTTACTGCCCCACAACAGGTCCTTGGGTGATGTTATAGCAGGAAGCAGTATTTCAAAGATCTCCCTGACTGCTAACTGCAGACAGGATTTCAGTGGAGTGGGAACAGCCTTAGTAACAAACAGGAGAAGGCTCAGATCAAAGGGACGCTAGGTTGTGGGAGAGAAACAGAGATAAAAATTTGGAGAATGGTTCATCAGAGCTGTGATGAATTTGATGTGAGGAGTGTGTAAGAGAGAATGCTGGATTTCCTGTGACCTCCTATATCAATGAAGGTGCCACGTTAGCAAATCTGGGAAGGAATAATGTGTCAGTAAAAGACTTCTGTTTTGTATATGTTAGGTTTGATGGCCATAGAAGAACCTAAGATGTCAAGAAGGCTTTGTAGAAAGATCTGGAGCTTAAATAGGAGCTTTGGGCTATAATGTATAGTTAGCAGTTTCCATAGAAACCCGGAGAGGGTGATGCTGCCTAAGGTAGGGTGTTTTGATGCTGTCCTGGGGCTAGGAGCATAGCAGGGAATGCAGAATTTTATTTTTCTCAGTATGGCATCCAAAGTCTCCGGACACATTGCAGTTCAAAGGTTCGCGGCTGGTTCATTCCCTTTAACTGACTACTTTCCCGGCACAGAGCCTATCTTTTCTTTCCTTTCTTTTATCTTCTATATCATGATTTGTTTATTATTTTCTTTAGCTTTTTTGTAATTTATACACATGAGTGTTTTGCCCATATGTATGTAAGTGTGCCACCTGCCTTCCTGATACTCTCTGGAGGTGGGAAGAGGGCACTGGATCCCTTGGAACTGGAGTTACAGAAGGTTGTGAGCTGCTGAGTAGATTCTGGGAATTGAATCTGGGTCTTCTGCAAGAGCAGCAAGTGTTCCTAACTACTAAGCTGCCTCTGCTCAGCCTGCAGCCCCAAACAAAGCCTATTTTGAAGTTGTTATTTGGAACATAAGCATCTGGCTGTCTATAACAGGGAAGCTTTCTGAGCCCAGCAGAGATAAGCCTGCCTTCTAATTTGTAACAGAGAACATAACTGATATTTATTTATTTATTTATTTATTTATTGCAAAAGACTATTGGTAGTGTGCAGAAGCAAGATCACAATTGCTTGTCATAAGAACCACAATGAAGTGTGTGTGTTGAGGGACTCAGTCCTAAGTGGGACATCACCCATTCCCTATCTTATTAAATACTTCCCTTCTAAGATGGATGCTCTTATACCCATTCCACACTGTGAAAACAGAGGTCTGGCGACTAGGCAACTTGTCATGTTAACCAGAGGTAGAACAGGGTCTGGGCCCTACCAGTTCTATCCATTGGCAGAGCTTACATACCTAAGTGCTAAGCTATGGTGTTTCTGGAAGAACATGCAAGAAGTATCTCCATCCCTTGGTCCTCAGTTGGTCCTCAACCTCATCCCCCAAGGGCTGCCTGACCTTCCAGCTCTACACCAAGTGAAACTTTAGAAAAATACCCAGGAAATTCAGTTCTATAGTTTCTCTCTGAAATAGAAATACTAATAATTTTGCAACGTTTATGGTGTCTAGAGTCATTTCACGCCATTCTCAGCCCCAGTCATTTGCCCTAACATCTACTGTTCATGTCTTTACAGCTATAGGAGTTTCCTCTTGTGTATGATTGCACTTTGCACAATTGTAGTTACCTACAATCTAAGAATGCTATATAAAAAAATTCCAGAAACTGTTCATAAGTTTTTACTTGCACATACTTCTGAAATGTTATGTGCCCTGTTCTGACCTACTGAGGACATGCATTACCCTTTTGTCTAATGTATCTGTTCTGTGTCCAATATCTACCACTTAGTTCCCTGAAAACCTTGTTGGTCCTTAGACTGACTATGGCCTTGGTATATCATCATAGTATTCTGCATTACTGTTAGTCATTATTGGTAAGCTCTTTCTGTGCCTGATATAGAAATAAATTTTATTATATAAAGAGGAGGAAAGAGTTGTCCTAGCTGTCCCTAGTTCTTATGTGAGTCCTTGAACTAGGTCTGGGAACCCAGTTACTTCGAGAGCTATTTTACAAGAGGAAAGCATGTGGCCTTTCTTAATTGTAAGTGCAGGGGGTGGGGGCCTTGAGGAGAGAGTAAAGTCCAAAGTAATGACAGAACAGTGGGCAGTTAATGTGTGAAGGAATGAGTGGAGGAGTGGGTATCTATCTGGATCGGACTGCTAGTTCCAGGGCTAGTGAGAAGAAGGGGGAGGGTATAGAAAGTCAGAGTTAACTCAGGGCTGTTGACGTAGGTTCATACCATCCATCCTCAACTACAGGCCTGTGGTGATCAAGGCTGCTTTCCTGCCTTGGCAGAAGGAAGAACATGGCTTCCCAAAGACTCTTCTTATGGTTTGCTGTACATAGGAAAGGACAGGCCAGATGGCCGTTTCTGAGGTCACAGCTCCTCAATGATTATTTTAGCCTCAAATAATCAATGCACCCATTCAAATAATCAGTGTACTCATTTGGCCTATTTTGAGGTGTCACAAATTAACCCTTTCATGTGCAGGAAAACTCTAGACTCTTCAAGGATTTGTGTAGTCTGTAACCGGTTTCAGGAGTTGGCTGGCAGTGTGGGAATGCACCCCCTCTCATATGAAGTAGATAAAAGGAGGAGAAGATTGTCTATCAGAGAAGGGAAGGATTCTAGCCTGGCCTTTGTCTCCATTCTCAGTGGAGGATGGATTGTGGTTTAAGGAGCCTGAGCTCAGTGGGAGGGCGTGGGGGAAGGGGAGTCCTTGAGATCCCATTCCTGCCCCAGGAATCCCTTTTATTCCTCATCCCACGAGGCCTCTGCTTCCTGCCACTTCCTCTGTTGGCCTCTGAAATGAGAGCCTGGAGTCTGAGTCAGGGAGGCAGTGATGGGGTGGTGGAGGCTAGCCTTAAATCTCTCTTTTAGAAGAACAGGGAGGTCTCTGTATTCCGCACATAATTTTATCCATCCCAGCACCAGAGATTTTTAAACTACATACTCCAATTACTGTTAAGCCTCATCAAGGGATTTAACAGGCCTTTAAAGTTTATTGATTAAGTGTGACTTCACCACTTCAGGTTCTCTGAAATAGTATTTAAAGTTAGACCTTCAAGTTCACCAGCCCTCTTTCCTCAGAGCAGAATAGGCACCGTTACTTTTTTTCAAACTTTATATTAGTTTCTGGTTGAGAAAATAGAATAAATAGAAGACTTCATGTTCACATGAAACCTTTAATTTTCTGGTATTTTCATTCATTCATTCATTCAAAGGTTACCATGAATAACCAAACAGAATGCTCAAGTTCTTTCTTTTTGACATTCCCAACTTTATTTTTGGATTCTTAATAATCAAAATTTACAGTCCTAGGAGCTAATGCAACTTACTTGAATTTTGAGACTCTCAGAACTTAGGACCAGAACATATGACAGACTTACTGAGGTGTGATTTCTTTCCACACCTATAGAAAGTCCTAGAAAGGCAATACTGTTACAGAAGCTGTGTTTGCAAAGGGCATGCCTTTGTTTGGGGGGCTACCTGAATATCTCTTATTTGCTTGTTATTACTGGATGGCAGATTGGAGGGAGACCCGCCAGAGTCAACACATGCTAGCTGGGGAAATAGAGTAGATGTCTTCCTTTCGAGTTCTTAGTCTTGTTAATAAAAGAATTTAAGAATAGACTCAAAAGGAAATTTGAGGGTTATTCCATTAAAGTTTAAAAGAAAAACCCTATTGGGTTGTTGTCTCAGCAGCTGCCCCCAAAGGATCTGGATAAGAGGAAGAGAAAAGGCCATGTTATTTGAATGAGGCCTGGGGCCAGTCACATGGTGGACAAGCAGCCACCTGGAGAGGAGGAGCGCTTTAGAGAAAGAGTGAAGGCTACCGTGTTGTGAAAGCATGCTCAGAGAAGAGATAAAAAAGGGACAGAAAGAAGAGCGATGCTTTTCTGAGCAATTCAGGAGAGCAGCCAACTCATGGTGCTACCAGACCATGGCTGTGTGCTCTACTGCACAAGGGGTTGGGGATCCTCGAGGGGAAGAGTATTGTCTTGTCAGAGGGCTGGTTGTTCTTGTTCCTCCTATCTCTGAAGGTGAACTGGCCCTCCTGAGGGGCGGTCTTTTGGCCAGGTGATTATTAGCCTGCCTCGCTGGGTTACCTTCTATGTTTTGAGCACCGTGGAATGCTAGGTCTCCTCCCAGGCCAAGGAAGTAGATGTCTCCTAAGGGGCCCGAGCCAAGGCCTGGTCACAGCTACTACAGCACTTGGACAGGAGAGCTGAAGTCTTCAAATGAGGAATACAAACTTTAACATGCTTGGTGGTGCACACCTTTAGTTCAACATTCGGGGGGGAGAGGGGAGAGGCAGAGATAGCCATATCTCTGAGTTTGAGGCCAGCCTAATCTACACAGCAAGTTCCAGGCAGGCAAGGCTGCATAGTGAGACCTAGTCTTTAAAAAAGAAATTAATAAAAATCTATACAATTTTAGGAATGCAGAGTGTAAGGCCTTGGGCATTTATATATTATGTCCATTTACCTGATTCCCTGTCAGGTGGGTTTAAACAAGAGAGTTTGGTACACACAAGACTCTGATTTAAAGCTGTATGAACAATCACATGGACTAAGGATCTGAGGGAACAAAGATTCCCCAAATCATAGGATCACATCACCCAATTTTACAGAAAGGGAAACTGAATCTAAAAAAAGTCAAGCGAAATGACCAGCTTCTTTCACGGAGCACCCTTCGGTTTGGTGTGTGTTGGCACCATGGAAGGAACTTAGCCTGCTTAATTCACTGGAGGGAGGGTCCCCACACTGTTTCGTGATGTAGTTGCCTTGTTCCCCACTTTCGAAATGGAAACTTCCCAGTGGACAAAAGCTCCAAGAGCTTGGGTGAACTTCTTCCAGTTTGCAAGCTTAGGACATGGAGGTGCAACTAGGGCTGAGGGCAGCAAAGGCTGGCTCAGAAGGCCAGAGTGGCCTTCCCGTGATGCTTCCTACCGTGGGGATCCTGTGAGTTCTTTTTGAGGGTGCATTTGTGATTTATGCATAGAAAGCACCTAACTGGGATCTGGGGTTCACCAATTAGGCTAGGCTGGCTGTCCAACAAGCCCCAGGAGTCTTCATGTTTGCATTTCCTCAACAGTGGGACTACAGGCGCGCACCTGCATGCCCAGCTTTCCCCATAGGTGCTGGTGGTAAAACCTGCATCCTCGTGTTATGCAACAGTCTGAACTGTTTCCAGAGTCATGTGTGTGCCTGTGCATGTGTGCCTGTGCGTGTGTACATATGTGCATGTGTTTGTGTGTGTGCATCAAATTCCACGTGCTAGAGAAAACTTACTTGTCTTTCTGAAGGTCTGGCTTATTTCATTTAACAGGATCTCCAGTTCTGTCTGCTTTCTACAAGTGACATAATTTCATTGTTCTTTATGGGACAGATAAAACTCCACTACCTGAATATGTACTACATCTCCTTTTCCACTCATCCATTGATTGGCAACTACAGTGGTTCTATGTCTTGGCTGGTTTGAGTCATGCTGCAGTCGCTGGGGATGTACAAGCATCTCTGTGGTATGCTGACTTAGAGGCCTTCGGGGACATACGCAGGAGGGATAGCTCTATCAGATGGTAGCTTGATTTTCCACTTTTAGAGGATCAGATATCCGTGTCACTAGGGAATCCAGGGTTCCTTTCTGTGTTCTTAGACTTATCAGTAAGAGAATTTTACAATGGACTCAGCAAGAAGTTGAGGACATTTTTATTAAAGTTGGAAAGGAAAACAGTGGGGTAGGAGAGCTTTGAACCTTGGCAGCTTTTGGGAGAATGAGGAAAGAGAACCAGAAAAGAGCCACTTCCTTGTGAGTCCTAGGGCACGTTCAGGATATTCAGCAATGGAGGTCAGCAAGCAACTTGATCAAAGGACAGGAGGGGAGCTTCGCAGAACCAGTCAGAAAGTCCAGCATCAGGGAAGACATGCTTGGGTTTTACCCAGAAGCTGAGAAAGATAAAGAGAAGGCAGAGATTGCTCAGTGTCCCCAAACAAAGGGACACATGGTTAGAAATAAGTTTTATTAAGAAAGGGAAACTATTGGAAGTCTTTTTTTTTTTTTTTTTTTTTTTTTTTTTTTTTTTGGTTTTTCTATTGGAAGTCTTAATGGCACACACCTTCAATCTCCTAGTGCAGGAAGGAGGCAGAGGCAGGGTTATGTATGTGAGATCGAGGCCATCCTGGTCTATACAGTGAGTTCTGGGACAGTCACTTGTTGGTGAGACCCACTTTCAATAAAAGAAGGAATGTACTCCAGAGAATATAATTAGGCTAGTGAGCTGAGGGAAAAGGCCCCGAAGAGTTGGACCATGGGCTGCACAGCACTTTGTGAGACATTTCTAAGCCATCTGCTTCTCGTTTGTATAGCTCTGCCTTTCCTCACACTTGTTCTGTTCCTTAGGTGAGACCCAGGTGGGGAAGGGTTGCCAGTCTTTCTCTGTCAACTGGCTTCTCTTGTATGTTCATCTTAACATGTCAGTCTGTATGCAGCATGTGTCTCACTAGCATCTCAAGTCTCCACCCAAGTGTGTACAGTTTATCATTATGGCAAATCACAGGCCACCGCCAGACCCTCTAGAGTTTGCTGTCTTCCTCTGGGGTACCTGTTCCTATGATATGCTGACTTTGAAGCACTTATGTAGCACAAGCTTACATTCCCACCAGCGACACATAAAGGTTTCTCTTTGTCTAGAAGCTTAGCAGCATTTGTTGTTGTTTTCTGGATGATAGCCATTCTGACTGGGATAAGATGGAAGTGGAATCTCAGGATAAATTTGATTGAATTTTTCTGATGGCGAAGGATACTGACCATTTATAGTTCTTTTTTTTTTTTTTCCATTTATGTTTATATGATGGTTTTGAGTTTTAAGTTTTGGAGTTTTATTTGTTTTTTGAGTCAGGGTGTCTCTCTCTAACCCTAGCAATCTTAGAACTCACTATGTAGACATGGCTAGCCTCAAACTCACAGAGACCCATCTGCCTCTGCCTTCCTAGTGCTAGGATTAATGGCATGCACCACCATGCCTGCCTATCAAGTTCTTTATATATTTAGATATTAATCTCCTGTCTGATGTATAGTCGACAGAATAGGACTTTCAATTGAACCTAAGATTTACTGATAAGCCTGGGGCTTTTCTACGCCCACCCTTGCTCTAAAATAATGGCACAGAGACCTCATATATTTATTAAAAGCTTCTGGGCACTAAGTTGGGCAGATTCTGATCTATTCTAACCCAACTATATGCTGGCCTGGCCTAGTTCCCGACACTTCCCAGCCACGTGGTATTACCTGCTATCTCAGTCTCCCTCTGGTACTTCCTACTTCTTTCAAGTTCTCACGGAGTCTCCCATGTGCCCACCTTCCCTCTCTCTACCTGGGACTCCCTCCCTGGGATCAGGAGATCCTCCTTAACTCCCTTCCACAGCATAGGCTGATCAGCTCTTTATTAACCAATATGAGGATGATGGAGAGCAGTTTTACAAAATACTGAGTCATTCCAAGTTCTGGACTGCAACCCGATTTCTGGGTACAGAAGTCAGCATGTGAATACAGCCCACAAAATCATCTCCCAACAAGGTTGTTTCTGCCTGCTGAGCTCTAGGACTGCAGGCAGGCTTAGGCTCCAGTCCTCATGCTTACCAGACGGTCCCTTTAACCACTGAGCCATCTCCCTAGTCCAAACCTTCTGATTCTTACGTCTTGGTTTTTTATTCTGATAAATATATTACTAAAAGTATTTTTCAGGTTTAAGGTTTTTTTGTTTTGTTTTGTTTGTTTGTTTGTTTGTTTGGCTCTGAAGCCTGCAGGAACATTGAGTGGAAAACATGGAGCAGAGTGGAGGACAGGAGTGTGTAGAGTCTGGGTGAGGCAGCACAGGCTACGTCAACCGTTGAAGACGAGTCTCATCCTGAGAAAGAGGACTCTGCGAGAGATGGAGGGTGCTAGGGACACTTGCCTCTGGAGACTTGGCGATGTTGAAAAAGTCAACAAAAATTGAAGATCCTGAAGAAAGCAAAGAGAATCCACAACCAAGGACCTGAGAGCAGACCCAACCAATAAAGAAATGACACAATTTCAACACTAGAGGGCGTATTTGAATCAGGAAACCCAGTGAGCCACCCAAGTGCGCCCTTGCCTGCACCGGATCTAACTAATGATCAGAAAAAAAAAATGTGGTGCAAACCAGGGAAGCAGAAAAGTGTACTGAGCAGAGCTAAGGCCTGAAGAAAACAGAGCTAAGAGTCAAAGCATTTCCCATCATAAATGCTTTTATCATCTCTTAGGTGTACACACACACACACACACACACACACACACACACACACATACACACATACACACACACACGATCAATCAACCTTTTATTTTCAAGTGAAGCTAGAGAGATAACTCCATGGTTAATGCTCTTCCAGAGGATCCAGGCTTGATTCCCAGCACCCAAGGAGCAATTCACAGCCATCTATAATTCCAGCTCCAGGGCATCTAAGGTCCTCTCCAAATATCAGACATGCAAGTGGTGCACAGACATACATTCAGGCAAAGCACTCATCTACATAAAATGATAATGATAATAATAAATTTAAAAAGAAAAAACGAGAGTGGTTATAGTGCTCTTGCATGTGGGACTTTGCAGTCGTTGCTAACCTTGGGCTGTGGAGCAGAGAGTATTTTTCCAACAGAATCGAACAGTAGCAGACATTCAGCCTTTGTGTTCTCTCAGCCATGGGCCCATCAAGATGAAAAGTCTTATCTATTCTCCTCAAGCCCATGTGACTTTGTGTCTCACTTGTACTCAGTAGAATGGAAGAGAAATTTTGCCACATTACTTCTGAGGATAAATTGAAAAGGAAAAGATCAGGTAATGTCCCTTTTGATTTCTGGTTCATTCTTCTTGGACCTGTGAGCTGCATCCTCTATGCAGTTAGGTTGTTCTGAGGCTACCATGCTTCGAGGAAGCTGAAATTAGCCAGAGAGATCAATGACCAAGTCCCAGCTATGTGGAGAAGTGACCTACTGCTTGCCCGCTGCCAGGCCACACCTCTCCCCCAACCCCATTTCCCCATCCCAGCTCCAGCTACCATCTGGCCACAGCCTCATTCAATACTCCCAGCCAGAACTGCTTTCTGCTCTGCCGAATTCTTGTGGAATTCCAGACCCTCAGAAACCATGGCAATAAGAAGATGAGTATTGTTTTAAGCCACTGAGTCTTGTGGTCTTATTACACAACAAGGGATAATTAGGATGAATAAATCCTTAAGGAATAACAATGAGTTCCGTAGAAAAACCGCAGCTTTACCTAACGACATTTCATGTCCCTTTTTGTTTTGGACACTTTGTGAAGAAGCTGACAGTATGGGACATGGGTTTTTTGGAGAAGAATTATGTCCTTCTTTGGCATGGCTTATAAACTGACCTTTTCCCTGAAGAAGAATTGAGCTATTTTTAGATGACTTCCTTTTCCTTTTGTCTTTCTGTTTTGTAGCTGGGAAGGTTTAACTCTCCATTGCTTTTGGCAAAAGCTGTGGGGCAGATTGTTAGAACCGTTTACTTTGTCCATGCATGGGACAAAGATGAAAGGGTGCAGGGATCTGCAGTACATTTCCAGACTGGATGTGAGATTAATTACTGAACATAATTTGTTAGGGTGTGGGAGAGCATTGAAGAAGCCCTTGGGAATGCAGGGCCCACCACTTGTCCAGGGGTCCGCAATGGAGAACATCTTTGACTCCATTCCTTGCTGGAGCAAGCCTCTTCCCAGCTCTGCCTTATCTTCATATTCATCTGCATTAAACCTAGTGAAGCCCCGCCTCTTTGAGATAAAGATTTTCCAGCAGCTAGGGAAATGGAACTTCTTTCTAGGCAGGGCCTTAATCATATGTTCCTTATTATGCAGCTTGGTGCAGACGGACGTGTTGACCTGGTGGATGTGAACCCTGGCCACTGTGCCTTGGGGCTTCTCAAAGGCATGCATACCTGTCTGGAGCCTAGAGTTGGGACAGCATTGAGATTAGAGACATGAATAGCTGCCAGGAAATTGTCTCAAAGGTCTCTTAGGAAAATAGGCTGTGTACACACCCCTGGAGGCTGCTGTTTGTAACCCTTGCACACTGGGTCTGCATCGGGTGGTTTTTAAGTTAGTGTTACAACTGAAAGGGGAATTTTATATTAGTAAGTGTGAAACAAGAGAGAAAATTCTAAGGAACTCATGAACTCTCAAGCAAAATAATCACCCATTTCTTAACACAAAAGTCACAGGAATTAGACCCGCTCTGCTCTCAGGGTTTCTGAGGAAGACAAGCAGGATGAAGTTCCCAGCAACCAAAGAGGAGTGACTTCATAGAGTACTAGAATAAGATTTTACTCTTCCTAGTACAGAGTCTAATGCTATGGAGCTAGAATCTGTCTTCATTTCTTTTCCTATTGCTGTGATAAAATGCCTTATCGAAAAAGCAGCTTCACAGAGAAAGGACTGATGATGGCAAGAGTATGGTCCATCGTGGTGGAGTGTTAAGGCAGCAGAGCTTGAAGTAGTTTGTCATAGCGCAGCCACCACCGAAAATCAGGGTGAAAAGGTGAATGCTACTATTTCGCTACCTTTCTCCACTACAGTTCAGGAGCCCAGCCCAGGAGCCCAGCCCAGGAGCCCAGCCTAAAATGGGAACACCCATAGCAGGTGAATCTTTTCACCTCCATCAGTGTAGTCAAGATATTCCTCCACAGACATGCCGGGAATCCCCATCCCTCAGGAGATTCTAGACTTTGTCAAGTTGACAATTAACACTAGCTATTACAACCCTACACCTTGTCAACTTGATACTCAAACACATCCTTTTAAAGCCATAATCTCCCACCCCATCTCCATAGACTTGTGACTGTAATATAATAGAAAGTGGTTTTGGTGCAACTTTCTTTAAAAGTCCCTAGTTTTTAACAATTCCAACATTTTAAAAGTCCAACATCTCTTACCCACGAGCTCCTATAGAATAAAAAGCAAATTACATACTTCTAACAAATGACAGCACAGAGGAAACATTATCCCAAAAGGGAAGAATCCAGGCACAGCAAAGAAAGGCCAGGCCAAAGCAAGAGCAAAATCCAGCAGGGAAGACTGTGAATCCTGTAGCTCAGAGTCCAGCATCTGTAGCACAGAGTGCAGTAAACTGGCCTTCAAAGCTTTGGCCAACTCCACTCCTGCCACCTGCAGCATACAGTCTCCCTCTTAAGCCAGCTCCACTCCATGTCTGCAGCTTTCCTCAGTGCACATCCCATGATCCTGGCATCTCAAACATCTTGTGGTCACCATTGCACCATAGGCTTCAGCTTCATCCAGTGTCTTCTCAGAGGCACCTTCATGGACTCCAACACTGCCATACATTGTCTGGCCTCAGTTTCTCTCTGAATCCATGGAGCAGAAATCCACAACACCCATGATCTCAAACCATGCGGGCAGTGCTGGCACATTTTGCTGCCAACTTTAGAGGCAACCTGTGTGCTAATCCCGAGGAAACACTTCCCTGGGCAAGTTGCCTTGGAGGATCAGAGACCCCTTCAAGTTAGGCATCTCACAGGATGGAGTCCCCAGTGGGTAGAGCTTTGCCCTTGGGACTCCTTTTCTCTTGTTCCAGAACAGTGCAGGAGGTTCTGTGGCCTTAATTGCTTTAACAAACTCACTTGCTCTCTCAGCATCAGTCTCTTGGCTTCAACTTACCTCCGCTAAATAAGTTAGTGTGTCACTTTTAAATTTGACTTTCACTCTTGTTCTAAGTACACAGGCATAATTAAAGTAACTTCTTAATCAAAATATCATGTGACTGACCCCTATTCCTGATCCGGATAGAGTCCCTGCTTGCCACAGATCGTTTTACATTACCAGTGATTGACACCTGCTGGAAAGCTAGATAATTTCAACTCGTTGGTTTCCTAATACTAACACCTGCATCTTACCTGTGGTTTTGCCTGCCTGCTCTCTGAAAATGTCTTGTCACTTTCTGTCCATTGCTGCAATTCATTTTCTCCTGTGGGGTCACACGAGTGACAGGACATTTGACCGTTGCCATGTCTTCCTCATTCACTTCAATCTGCCTGCAGCATCCTCTGGGGCTGAGGTCAAGTCTGTACTTTCATCTTTGATGAGAAAGAAATCTCTTCTATCTTAAGTGCTGGCGTAGGATTCCTCACCTCAGGTCTCAAGCTGCCCTCCTCTGATTTCAATCTCTTGGTCCCAGGCCAGGCTCTTTGTGTTACAGACCAAGAATAATTCCATTTCAATGAGAAAGGAACCTTCTCCCCCCCCCCCCTTGTTTTGAAACAAGCAATTTCAGTAGCTATCAAGCCTGTTTCTCTAAATATGGCCACATCTTTTGTTTCTGTACTCTTCGAGATAGTGTCGTTTTATCATATTCTTATTAAGAGTGGCACACAGAATTTCTGAGCAGAAGGTCAAAGAGTGGCCTGGATTTTCTAGACCTGCAGCTTCCTCGTTGCTGATGTTCTGTTTTCTGGGTACAGTGTTATCTACTGCCTCTGATTTCACAGCCATCTAACGGGACCTCAGTCTAGATCTGCCACAGAACCGCAGTCAGCTCATTCAAACATGAAATGGTTGCACACACTGACACCAGTCCCTCCAGACTTAACGAGGCTAGTAGGTCAGTAGGTCAGAGTGCCTGTATCTCATACAGGCATCTCGATCCCAGGCGTTATGAACTAGAAAGGGTTGGACGATACCCTTTTCTCCCTTCATTATATATTTGAGAATATGAGTTTTAGGGTAGAGAACTTTTTATTCTGACACAGAATTACCCATTTATTTCTGGTAATTTTTCAACCAACGTTGAGTGTTTCAAGTTCGATTCAGCTTTCCCCAAATGTAATAATCATCTCCCGCCTCACCCCTTCTCGTTTCTTCCTGATAACCATATCTGTCCCCTCCTCCTTGGGTCTGGAGCAGTTGGGCATAGCTTTCATTCTCTAGGGTGAGTCCATAGGTTCCCCTGTTGCCTGACCTATGTATTTCTTCTGCCTCGCGCGCCCTACCCATATCAGATTGTCAGTAGCTGCTGTAGGTGCAGTCATTTGCCCAGTCCTCACCTGGCTTGGCTTTCCATGATATTCCCCGGGTTCCTAGGGCTGACTAGAGGCCGTTAGTACTTTTGTTTCTCTTTCCAGACATACGCTTTCTTAGCTAACCTGTTCTGACTATGTGGAGATGCCTTTCCCGACCACACCCCAGCCAAAACAGCACCCATCTTTTGCATCCCTGGGAAATGGCCTATGTCTAAAACAGGACTCCATTTGTGTTCTTGTAGTGTCCAGCATAGAGTCTGAGCAGAGAAAACAGGTACTGGTTAAACTGAGCAAACAAATACATTTCTTGTCCCATTTCTTTACTTATAAAGATGGAATTAGAAATGATTGAGAAATCCCCAAGAGTCAGGTGTACTGACACATGCCTTAATTCCAGTACTTGAGAAGCAGGGGCAGGCAAATCTCTGTGAGTTCAAGGCCAATCTGGTCTACATAGTGAGTTCCAGGACATCCAAAGCTACATAGTGAGAGAGACCCTGTCTCAAAAAAAACAAAAACAAAAACAAAAACAAACAAACAAAAAACAAAACAACAACAAAAAAAAAACCCCTGATCATTCTTGAGTATGTTGATTTTCTCAAAGAAAATAAGAAATAGTTTATTCAAGAGTCAACATGAATGGCCATGTTCCAGGAACACAGATTTACGTTAGCCTAAATGTTCCAACATGGGAAGAGTTTTATAAAGTTTTTATAGTAACAGAACAAAAAAATCATAAATCAAGATATATTAAAAATATATCAGAAGAGGGTCTGGAGAGACCTCTCAGGGTCAAGAGTACTGAGTGCTCTTACAGAAGCTCTGGGTTGGATTTTTAGCATCCACGTGGCAATTTACAACCATCTCTAACTCCAACTGCAGAGGATGTGACACCCTTTTCTGGCCTCCGTGGGTACAGCCCACGTATGGCACAAAGATCTACATTCAGGAGAAACACTCATTATATAAAATAAAACTATATAAATCTAAAAAAAAATGTTGGTGGAACTAGATGTGGTGACTCACACCTTTGATCTCACCATTCAGGAGGCAGAGGCAGGCAGATCTCTGAGCTCCAGGCGAGCCAGGGCTACACAGTGAGGCCATGTCTTTAAAAACTGGTAGGAACGGAAAGGTTATAGCAACAGAAAAGAGGACGAATCTATTTCTAGGCCTCTGATGTTACCTGACGGCATTTGTAAGCCTTCAGGTCTGTGGAAAGCTAGGGATCTGCTTCTATATTTCAAAAAGATTTTACCTACTAGTCACAAGGATGTTAGGTCAAACACAAATGACTTTTTGGAATAGGTCACCAGGTTTCTTTATTCTGTTACATTGTATCCATTTCAGACAATAGATAAGAGATGTAGTCTTCAAAAGTTGCCAGTAATGTTCCTTTTCGGAATTATCGGGAACTATTATCTTTGTTCCTGCTGTATCTCTGAAAAGGAAACGTGTATTTCCTCCTTTCCTTCCTCAGCCACTTTCTTCTAGAGATATGGCCAGAGAAGGTGATAAGGTCAAGTTGACAATATAAGGAGGAAGAGGAAGCCCCCGAGGAAAGGCCTTTGGAGGAGAAGCTATTGGGATGGGTTTTTTTTTGTTTGTTTGTTTTTTTAACACGCACACTTGGTGTGGCTTTATTTTTAGGTCCCGTCTGTGGGCAGCTAACCCAATCCCAAGTTTAATAGCCAGTTTTATAGTCTAGTTTTAAAAGGTGTGTACAGGGACAGAAAAATGGCTGAATGGGTAAAGTCACTTGCTATAAAGCCATGGACCTATTTGGTGGAAGGAGAGTTGTCCTCAGACCTCTACATGTGTCGTTCCCACTCTGTTCCCTCACCCATAATGACATGATTGCAGAACTGGTGGCCTGAGAGGAAGCGTGAGTCTGGAAAGACCAGGGGTGATGATGGCAGGGGAAAGAGGGGACAGGCTTCAATAAGACAACTCCTTTAATTTGGGGGAACAACAGCTATTTAAACCTTTGGGGATTGGGTGGAGGCTTTGGGAGCCAGGGCCAGGGTGCTGGGGATGCTTCATTTGCATAAGGAGGAATTCCAGCTGTTGCTGGGCGTGGCCTTATAAGAAGAAAGGAAGTTTAGTCTGGTTGCAACCTCCTTTGGTGTGAGCAAACATTGGGGTTGCAGGACCTGCAGGCCTGGGACAGGGGAGGAAGTGGTCCTATTCCTACCATTCTTGAGACAAAATTTCTGGGATTGGACATGGCTTGACCGTACTCCTGCTCGAGACCAGCTCCTCCTGGTTCCACAGTTCCATGGCTCTACACACATGCCCCTACTTGTATATGTACACACAACCAACCAACAAACACATATTTAAAAAGTTAAAATGTGAAAGTATGAAGAGCTCCACGCTTGGTGGTACGCATCTATCACAAATTTGGTGTTACAGTGGGCTACAGGAGAAATTCAGGCCAGTCTTGTAAGACTCTGTCTCAACAAACAAAACAAAATAGAGATAAAGAGAACTTTCAAGTATGTAATGTATTTTAGAATATTTTACATTAATCAAACAATGGCAGAAACCTTAGAGTGGGACTCCCTAAAATTTAAGCAAGAATAGATTCCATCGTGGTCGTCAGAGGAAACAAGTGGGTGAGGCAAACTTCACAAAAGTAATCATCCCGTGAGTAATACACCCTGAGGAAGTGTCTTAGTCAGGGTGTCTATTCCTGCACAAACATCACGACCAAGAAGCAAGTCTGGGAGGAAAGGGTTTATTCAGCTTACACTTCCATGCTGCTGTTCATCACCAAAGGAAGTCAGGACCGGAACTCAAGAGGTCAGGAAGCAGGAGCTGATGCAGAGGCCATGGAGGGATGTTCCTTACTGGCTTGCTTCTCCTGGCTTGCTCAGCTTGCTTTCTTATAGAACCCAAGACTACCAGCTCAGGAATGGTACCACCTACAAGGGACCCTCTGCCCTTGATCACTAATTGAGAAAATGCTTTACAGCTGGATCTCATGGAGGCATTTTCTCACCTGAAGCTCCTTTCTCTGTTATAACTCCAGCTTGTGTCACGTTGACACAAAACCAGCCAGTACAGGAAGATATGCAGACTAAGCTCTGAGAACGCAGGGCAGCGGAGGTTCACAGAGTAAGGAGGGGTGGATTAGGGAAGAACAGATGAGAACAATGGCAGGGCCCTGTAGGAGACAAGGGTGGAAACCAAGGTGACTGATTTTACAAAGGACATCTGGACTTTGCTGCCGACCAGCCCCGGTGTCACTCAAGTCTCATGTCCTCCAGCTATGGTAGACTACAAGTTCAACGTAGTTCCTGTTCATCACTTAATAAAGATAAAGGGTCTTTTTTTTTTTTTTTTTTTTTTGGTTTTTCGAGACAGGGTTTCTCTGTATAGCCCTGGCTGTCCTGGAACTCACTCTGTAGACCAGGCTGGCCTCGAACTCAGAAATCCACCTGCCTCTGCCTCCCAAGTGCTGCCTGGTAGTCTCCTCCTCTTTACATTCTCTACAGTGAGCTCTATGGTTTTGCTCGGCCAGGTCCTCAAACCTTAATGAGCTGCTTTACCACAGGGTTAAAGCCATTGGCCACCTGATTATGGACTGAAGCCTCCAGAACTGTGAGCCAAGACTTTCCAAAGTTGGTTATCTTGGGTGTTTGTTATAGTAACAGAAAAATACCCCAAGGGAGGCTCCCTGTCATTAAGGAGAAGGGGAGGAACCAATGGGAGGATAAGGGAACAGAGGAAGGGGGCTGTGATTGGAATGTAAAGTGAATTGAAAATAAATAAAAGAATAAAACACTAAAGCACCTGCTGCTCTTCCAGGGGACCTGGGTTCCCAGCACTCACTCAGTGGCTCCCAACTATCTGTAGCTTCACTTCTAAGGACTCCAATACTTGCAAGGCAAAAGACTCATTTACATAAAATAAACATAAAGGTTAAATTTAAAAAAGAATGAAAACTAAGGCAGTTGGTAGGACCTTTTCTAATACAGTTAATTTAAACCAAAAAAAAAAACCCCAACAAACAAAACCAGAAAATGAAAAGAAGGGGGTTGAGAGGGGTATAAGAAGCTGTTCTTCACAGCTGGCTTAATTCTAAGAAGAAAAGGCTCCAAAGATGCTGAGAGCTCACGGAACAGCCTTTAACCCTTGCTGATGCTCATAAATCTTGTGGCAAAACAACAACAAAAACCAACAAAAACAAAACAAAAACCTGTTTTACTTTGTGCAATTCCACACTTCTTAGTTGAGTGTATGGAACAATCTTGTGACTCTTCTTAAATTCAGGAGTCCAGATTTCAGAGGCAAGGCTGTGGGAGAGGCTAAGCAAGCTAGATTTGCATCTCCAATCGTGGTTGCTATGGAATTTCTAGGAAGTGCATACACAGAATTATAAGTGAATAGATTCTTAAACTGAGCCAGTACAAAAATGTGGTCTACACATGAAGACGCCATGGGCAGTGTTTGGTACCAACAGAAACTTAGATACACAAAGACACGATGGACCTCCCTAACTTCTCTTTTCTAGGAATGTATTAGGGAAAACAGTTATTTAATCATTACCTAATGCTGTCACAGAATGTCCTAGCTGGATAATTGATAAGAAATAGAAGGTTTATTGAACTCATGATTTTAGGGACTGAGATGTCCAGGAGTCGGATGCTAGGCTAGCATCTGGTTGGTGTCTACTGGGGCTCTTTTTACTTCATTGTAACCTGATGGGTGGCATCCATGGTTGAGCCACTGTGGCAGAGAGAGCTCACCTGTATAAACAAAGCTGCTCTGCCTGATAATCCTCCAAGCCATGAAGGGAGCATTTCAGGACAGAATCAGAACCCAGAGGCCCCACCTCTGAATACTGGTTTTAGGAAGTAAATGTCCAGTACCTTAACTTTTAGGAGCACCTTCAAATCATGCCGGTAATAGACCCAAGGCCCCTGTTGATGGCATCCAGAGTCAGCAAGTATGAGACGTGATAAAAAGAATTGTTAGAAGCCTTCTCTAGAGCAGCTTTTAAAAACCACTGATCCTGATGTCTGCATATGACAGCATTCAGCCAGCTTAATCCTGTTCAGTAACAGTGAACAACAGGCCATAACCTTTTAGGTGACTTTGTCAGAATGCATGAGGAAATTAACAACTTCAATTTCCAGAGTAACTATGACTATTGAAAAATCAAACTTAGTTGGTGTCTTGGCCTCTTTAACTTGCTTTTACCTTGGGGATGTTGTTGTCTGTGTTCCTGGAGATTTAACCCAGGGCCTCTCACATGCTAGGCAAGGGATGAATCCTGAGCTAATCCCCAGCCCTCCTTTCCCTTCCTGCTTTTCGACAGAGAATCACTAAGTTGCCCAGGCTGGTTTTACATGTTTTTTGTACCCCAAGCTATCCTTGAACTCAAGATCTTGCTTCTGCTTCTGCAACCTGAGTGGCTGGGATTGCAGACCTGTGTCACGAGATCTGGCTACCTTGAGCATTTGAAGTTCTAATTTTTTTTTTAATAAGTGGAGATTTTTTTTTTAAATGAGAATCATAACTCAGAATTTCATACAGTGCACAGTACCTAATAGACACTTACTCGACATTTATTTAACAAGTAGTTGTGATTAGGATAACCTTTCTACTCCCACAAATTTGACTTCCCTCTATACAGAAATTAGATTAAAAGTTAAAATAACTTTAAACCCTGGAGGTTGATAGTCATTAGACAATTTCAAGTGTGTTCAGGAACCCATGTAAGTTGGGCAGAAGTTTTTGTTCCTTTTGGGAACACAGTTTTGTTCAAGTTCACTAACAAATTACAACAGTTACCCTTCACCGAGGAAGTGCTGGGACACTACCGAAAGACCAGGACACTTTGCCACGTTGTTCCGGCTGCTTACCCCTGCCTCGAAGGAGCCATAGGCGGCCTGCTTCTCATTTCACATAGTTCTGTTTTTCCTCTCCAAAGGCCTATTTGAAGTGACTGGTGTTTTGTATTCTGTATAAATTCTGCAGCATGCTATAGCTCTTCAGTGTAAATTCAGTTTGGCACATTTTTGTTACATGCTTTGGTTCTGGCACCTAAATCACTGCATTGGCCAACATCAGGTGCCTTTTGAAGCTGTTTCGTAACCTTTTACCTGATAGCTAACCTTTCCCACTCCCTGCCGTGGGCCTCTTCTGGACGACCCTACAGTCGTATTCGTGTAAACCGGTCATGTTGGGCAATATTTAATTCTCTGTTATGCCCATGTGGTAAAGACGTCAGAAGCCTAAAACTACATAGTCTGTGTTGGAAGGGCTCCATGCTAGACTGTAGTGAACTATTAGACATTCCAGTGACAGCCAACCTCCCTCTTCTCTGAGAACCATGTGCACCTTTTGTCACCTACCCTAGAATGCTGTCCTGTTAAATCCAAACGGCAAATTCGTGCCAGAATTAAAGTCCTGATGCCAAGACCTGCCTCATGCTCCATACTGCTGTCCTCAGACAAGGAATGACCTAAGACCAGGGCCCTGAACAGCACACAGTCAGACAGCATCAGTAAACAATGTGAGCTTCAGGCGTGAGGCTCTACCACAGAGCCATTTAGGAGAATGGCTTTCTATACGGAGGCACTGCATGATGGTATAGACGTGAAATTCAGTTAGTGGAAAACACGTAACAATCCCAGGCAAAATGGGGAGTCCATGTGAGCTCAGCTTTGCTTGTTCGGCAAAAGAGGGAGCTGGTGTATACTGAAGATGTTCAAATGGGCGGCCACAGCAAGGGCTTATGTTCAGAGTCACATACCAACCTTTTGGAATTTGGGAAGCAAGTCGGCTCGTTTGTTTCGTTGGGTTTGATTGTTTTGGCTTTTCGAGAAAGGATTTCTTTATGTAGCTTTGGATCACCTGGAACATGCTCTGTAGACCAGGCTGGACTTGAACTCAGAGATCTGCCTGCCTCTGTCTCCCAAGTGCTGGAATTAAAGGCATGAGCCACCACCCCCTACAGCTGATTTTTTGTATTGTTTTTTTATTAGATTCAAAAAGTGGGGTGTGTGTGTGTGTGTGTGTGTGTGTGTGTGTATATGTGTGCGCGTGCATGCGCGCGTGTGTGCACGCATGCATCTAAGTGCAGTGCAGAAGAAGGTTGGACCTGCTGGAACTAGAGTTATATGCAGCTGTGACCTGCTGGGTAAGGGCGCCAGGATCTGAACTCAGGTCCCCTGCAAGTAGTCTTGATCACTCTTCCACTCTTGCTCCTGAAGTAAAATTTTATTTCAAGGGTAATCTTTAATAATTTATTGAAGTACAATTCTGGAGGCTGAGAAGATGGCCCAGTGTAGTGGTGCAGACCTGTTATAAGCAATGCTAGAGGGAGGAAACAGACCCGTTCGCCAGGGCTCACTCACCACTCAGTCTACCTGAGCCAACAAGCTTCAGGTCCAGTGAAAAGAACTGTTTCTTAAAGTAAGCTGGAGAGCGAGGAGGGTGCCCAAGGCCAACCTCTGGCCACCACAAGCGTGTGTAGAAGTTGGCACACCTGTATGTGCACATGTGCATATCACACACATGATTATATTCTGGGTTGAAGCACTGTTATTAAGTGTGGGTCATGACTGGCAAATGGGTGAAGATGCACATCTACCATAGTTTTAGATAAAAGTGAAGGGGTGAGGAGGAAGAGTAAGACGGGAGGTACTTCATAGAGCTTGTTTCTGTCTTGCGCACGTAGATATGGGTAGAGATTGTGATGGAAAATACATCACTGCTGTGGGTGAAAGTCAGGTGGGTTTGAAGACCATCAATCACGGAACCTCAGTCTCCACTGTTTGGAGGAATGGTATGAACAGCCTTGAAGGCAGGGCTGCTCTGGTGTCCCTGTGTAGGTGCTCCCTAATGCATTCTGGGTGTGGCCCGGCTGCATTATGCCTACGCCTAAAAGTTGAATCTTCTTAAGTAACTGGAGAGGGCTATCGAGGATAGTTCAGGCCAGATGTGAGGGATGGCTGTGCATGGGGCTTACATGGAGGAGAGAGGAAGTCTGAGGTCAGTAGAGAGCCCATTGGAGAAGGGAGACAGAAAAATAGCATGAAAGTGTGAAGGAGAATGAAGAGATGACCACGGCCAATCATCGTAAGAACGTGGTGAGCAAGGAGAGTGGACCTATAACTAGCAGTTAGTTAGAAAAGTGACATTTGGATGTGCATTACTGAGTATTGGTACACATAAAACGACTGAGAAAGAATCTGAATAAAAACTGTCCATCTGTGCTGGGATGCAGGTATTAGTGGCGATGGTAAAAGGGACCCTCAGCTGTGTACTTGTGTTTTGTTTTTGTTCGTGACTGTGATGTACTTACGTACTAAGGACATTTTGAAATGGTGGGGTATTGACAGGAACCGTTGACAATGACCTATGGCAACATGGGAATCCATTCCAGAAGCCACTTAATTGATAGTGACAACAGGATGGCCGTGATCCATCCTTTGTGTTAGGAAGACCATTTGGAGTCTTTAAACTCTGAGCAGCAGCTGGGAATTTGGAGGGCATTGCTGGTTCAGGGGACCCCCTCCCCCACTTCCTGATCCAGAGGTAGGCCTGGGGTCAGCATGGGCAAGAACACCAGCCTGTGTTCACATCTGTCAGTGTCTTTCCAGAGCAGACAGGGAACAAGTCACCTGTGTGGTTGCTTGTGGTGCTTTTAACTGTATCCAAATCCTAAACTGTGAATCTGTGTGCTGCAGATGGAGACCTGAGACAGAGACTTCTGAACTTCCACTGGAAAGATCAAATGTGTGAGCCTTCAGAACTCTGTAGCAGACAGGCCTGAGCTGAAGAGAGAGGAGAGAGAGATGCTGTCCTGACAGGTAGGTAAAAATGAGATGATGAAACCCAGGGCACATCAACCCAGGGAGTTAGTTCATTTCCAGCCCTGTCATTGAGGTTGGGATTATATTCTGTGCCAGCTTTGGAAGGTTGCTATGGAAACTGTTTGCAGGGGGATTCCATTCACGATGTAGCAGGATCAGAGCCACCCAAGAGTCAGGACATTTTAGGAACCCCAAGAACATAAAGTAGAACCAGAAACATTGCAGGGAGCATTGACCTCACATCCGGCACAGCCTTAGTAGGTTAACTGGTTTAATTTTCACAAGAGCCGAATGGGGCAGGCATTGCTAGTGGCACTAACGATACCACCCAGAACGTAAAGAGCACGGAATTAGTCCAGGGCCTTCACCAACAGAAACCATGTCACTTTTCAGGTTCCCTGCTCCCATTTTTCTCTTTCCATCTGGTTTTGTTTTTTTTGTTTTGTTTGTCGTTGTTGTTGCTTTGTTTTTTTAAAACAGTACATCCATACATTTCTACCTTTCAGGGAGTAAGCATAGCAGAGTATCAGTTCAGATCACTGATGACAGCCCAACAAATGGCCTTTTCCAAAATCTTTCTGCTCCTCCATCAACTACAGAGTCTACTTTCCTTCTGCTTGAATCCGGGCAGGTCTTAGCAATGGCACTGACTCACATCACAAGCAACTTTAAAGCAAAAGGGACCTGGCTTGTGCCTGGCTTACTAATTATCTTGGGACTTGTGTTCTTAGGACATGTGGTCTTCTGGCCACCATGTTGTAGGGAAAACAGGTCCTAGTTTTAAATGACAGCCCACCGGTATGTGAGCGAGGCTCTGTAATGCTGGCCCAGCCTTCAGGTTGCTTTTACAGAGTCTAGTAAGATGAATGCAAGCTGTTGTTGATGAACCATTCTTGCTGAGCCCTGCCCTTTATGACAGATTGTGAGCAAAGTAAACACTTGGTGCTGTTCATTTAACTCACAGCCACACCATTTAAGGTAGTTATCATGACGTTTGTTTACAATAAAGAAAGCTAAGATCACATGGAATTCAGTGATGAGTCCAAAGCCATATGGCAAGCTAATGAGTTGCTTGTATTGACCTAAGATTTCCTATTTTCCTGATTGCTACTCCTCACTATGGACCCTAGTTAGATGCCCTCTGTTCTGGCCTAAACATAGAGTCCTTCATGTGCTGGATCCTCTGTTATCTGCTCATGTTATGCTGTATGCGTTTTGTCTATCATGCAGAAGAACTGTCATATGACAAATTGATCAATATTTTTACCCCAGGTTTGACCTCCTAAAAGTCATGGATAGGTATGTCTCAGATGCTTCATCTCTTTTCTTCTAGCATAGGCCTTGACCTCATAGAGAAGGGCAGAGTGTGTGTGAGATCCATACCAGAGGGTATTAATGTGGACTTTCTTTGTAGTGATGACAAAGTTAAAGAGTTCTATCTATCAGTACCAAAGTCTCCTTGAGGTTGATAAGAGTAAACTGAGGCCAGGCATGTTAGTGCATGCCTGTAATCCTGGCATTTTGAAGACCAAGGCAGCTGGATCATAAATTCAAGGCCAACATCATCTGTGGGTGTAGCTCAGTGGTAAAGAGCTTGCCTAAGCGTGTACAAGGCTCTGGGCTCAACCCCCAATAACATTCCCCAAACAAAGCAAACAAAAAAGTAAACAGCCACAATAAAACAATTATTTTTTATTTTACTTTTAGTATGTGTGTGTGGGTTGGAACACCTTATGGGAGTCAGTTCTGTTTTTCCTCCATGTGGGTTCCGGGAACTCAGCTTCTCGAGCTTGGTGGCGAGTGCTTTTACCTACTGAGCCATCTTGTTGGCTCCACAATAACATCTTAAACACCAGGCAACTGAATTGCACAGTTCCACAGAAGTGGTTCTGGGGCCCCACTGACAGAGGCAAGAAAGAGAGAGCCCCCAGCGTAGGGGGTGTTTTTATAGTCACAGAAGTAAAGCAAAGCAAATATTTGGTTATGATTATAAAGTGGCTATATTTGGTTTCTCCTATTGGAAATAGAAGAAACAACAACACAGTCACTTATGCCTGCAGATTCAACAAAGCTCAGGTCACTTCTAAGGACCAACTGTTGTCTGCCCAGGGGTATGTCAGCTCCCACCTCCGTCTTAATTAGCTTTTAAAAAGTGAAGCTGTCTTTCTTGCCTCCTTGGTCTTTCCTGTTAGATAAAACATCTTTGTTTTGAACTTGTATAAATAAATATCTTCAATAAAATGTAGCTGTAAAGTAAACAATAGCAGGAACTTCCACAGGGCACCCTTGTTTCATTGGATTGTTAAAACAGTGACAGACGTTTTTAACGGAGGAAGAGCAAATGTCTACCGCTGAAGACACTGGGGTGTGCTGTGGCTGATGTATCAGCCTGCTATTGTGGTGAAGCAGCTGATGAAGTGATTTAAGAAAGGAAGGGTTTATATGAGCTTATATTTGAAGATACAGATTACCATGGCAACAGAGTCATAAAGCAAAGAGAGGTGACTGCTGGTGCCCCACCCCTTTCATTCAACATGAGACCCAAGCCCAGGCCGTGGCACTACCCGTATTCAGTGTGAATCTTCCCTCCTCAATAAGCTCCTTTGAAAACATCCTCATAGACACAAGAGGT
The DNA here is from genome assembly GCA_028551405.1 of Uromys caudimaculatus. NCBI lineage: Eukaryota > Metazoa > Chordata > Mammalia > Rodentia > Muridae > Uromys > Uromys caudimaculatus. Next base: position 30,905,110 of record CM052701.1, on the reverse strand, counting down.
ATGCTTCCTAGGTAATTCTAAATCCTCTTAAGTAGGAATCAAGATTAATGTCCACTGTTAGTCATCACCAAAATTTATGGGGTTGAACCTCCAGTGTAAGAGGGTTTGGTGTTACTGAGACCATCAAGAGGTATTCAATAGCTTAGACAGAGGTTTCATGAATGGATTGATGCTTTCCTTGCTGGGCTGAGTTCTCATTGCTATGGGACCTGATGGCCACAGGGTGGGGTCCTGTGATGTGAGCCTAGCACACTTACTCTCTCACACGCATGCTTCTCTTCCATATACACCTGTTTGCCTCTCTACCATGAGGCCCTCAGCAGAAGCCGAGGCTGTATTCTGCTCTACTGTAGGTATTCTGTTAGCATCAGAAGAGTGCTGGGAATTGTGCAAATGATAAATGCATCGTTTCAGTTGACTTTGCTCATCAGAATTGCTGTACTGTGTTTTTCACCTCTTGTGTGAATGTGCATGTGTGAGCATCACTACAATTATTTGGGAACTAAGAATAAATCTTACCTCTACATTGTCTAGAATAGACAATGCTTTTCTCTATACTTAGACTCTATAAGAAGCCAGAAGTTATGGAGGTGACTACAAAAATATGAGAGTTATTTATATTACAAAACATGGGAAAATTGGTCAAAAATGTTAGTTAACTCTTTAATTCTTTAATTGCATTTTGCATTTTGCATTAGTTAAACTATTAATTAATTCACCTTGCTGCTTAACAACCTGCCCCAAATTCTGGAGAGATGGCTCACTAATTAAGATCACTCACTGCTCTTCCAGAAGACTGAAGTTCAATTTCCAGTAACCACATGGCAACTAACAACCATCTTTAACTCTACTCCCGGGGATCTGATGCTCCTTTCTGGCCTCCACGGGCACCGTACACACATGTTACATGGTCATACATGCAGGCAAAATACAAATAAAAGTCCCCTCCTCCCACACTTAGAAAGGGTTGAATATCCCTTCTAGAAATGCTTAGGATCATTAATGTTTCAGACTTTAGAGTTTTGTTTTGTTTTTGTTTTTGTTTTTTTCTTCAGATTTTCAAATACTTATATTGGTTTTACTGGTTCAGCATCCCTAACATGAACATTGAAGCACTCCAACAAGCTTTGAATTTTCGCAGTAGGGATGTTGAGTTTGTAGCTTATAATCTTAGCTCATAAGTCTGTAAGGTGATGATTTGTGCTGGGACCAACTGGTGGACTTTGACTGGTTCTGCTGCATTTTTGCATTGCTGTCCTCTGCCAGTTGTCTGGGGGAAGATGGCATCAATGGGATGGCTGTCCTCTGTTCTGCATGTCTCCATCCTCCAGTCTGAGCTTATGGACATGGAAGCACGGCTTGAAGAAATGGGGAGAGTAGGACTTGAAAATAATAGTATGACTCTGCCACATCCTGCTGGACAAAGCAAATAGCAGGACAGATCAGATTCAAGAGGTCTGAAAGATTCAGCCCTTGACGGGAGGGGAGATCCTAAGCCACCTACCAAAGGGAGTCAACACAGGACACAAGGTTGTAAACAAGAGCACGTCCTTGAAATCTGCAGTACGGCAGGAAATATCAATATTCTACTGAGAGAACTAGCAACATTACAGAGGGGTGCTGGAGGGGATGGTGCTATTTGTGTGGTTTAGAACACATGACAGAAACCTAATGGGATGCTGAAATGGCCCTAGAGTAGAAAAGCCACACATAGTCCCTCTTATCCACTGTCTGGAAAAGCAGAATTAAGATGCTGGCAGAGCACAGTTTCGACAGGTTTTACCTCCTTTGTTCTTTTATCTTCTTATTGACTGGGTGGGCGTAGTGGCAAGCAATGAGGGTTTGGCAGGCAGAATGGAGGTTAAAAAAATGTAAGAAAGCAATTTCATTCACTCAGCAACAAACCCCACCACCCCCCTTTAATTTGACATGCCCAGAATGACATGAGTTCTGCACACTTCTTGATATTGCAGCTTCAAGTGCTGTGGTTTTATGTGTTGGGAGAGTAAAGAGTGGGGAAGTGCCAAAGGTCTGTCTCCTGGATCCTTCTTTTATAATTGAAGTTAAGGAAGGCTTCAGCTTCAGTACTTGGTCTTGTAATACCCCAACTCTACCTGTTGTTACATGTATAGCCTTATAAGGGTGGGGCAATATCAGTCTTGCATGTCTTTGGGTCTCTATCTATGGTTTTGATCAGTACTGGTTATAAAATGGAAAAGACAAAAGAACAAAACAAAGCAAAACAAAAAAACTCCGGCTAACTGACTGGATTATAAAACAAGATCTAAATCTGTTACACCCAAGAAAGTCATATGCAAAGACATTCCTAAACTGAGAGTCACAGGTTGGAAAGCAGCCTACCATGCAAATGGGAACTGGGGATGACAGTGTAGTGATTCTGCATCTGATAAAGAAAAATCCAAACCAAAACTGGTCAGAAGAGATAAAGAGAAGCAGCTACCTACTAATAAAGGGAACAATGCATCAAGAAGATGTATCTATTGTAAATATTTATGTGCTGAGTCATGGCCCTTCCTGTTTCATAAAGCAGATGCTACAAGGCATAAGAAATCATGATACAATAATAGTGAGAAAATGTAATACCCAACTCTCATATCTACATGGGTCTTCTACAGTAAGAAAGAAAACAATCGGCAAAGAAGCTTCAGAGCTAAATTATTCCGTAGGCCAACTGGATTTAACAGATATCTACAGAAAGCATGCCGTCCAACAGAAAGGGAGTACACATTCCTTACACATTCCCAGAGGAAAATAAAGAGTTCCTAGAACTGAATGAATGAAATGAGAGTACACCCTACCAGACCCTAGGGTGCAACCAAGGCAGGCCTAATCAGAAGGTTTACAGCTGTAAACACCAGATCTTGGTATGTAATGTATTATACACCATGAGGTTCTCAAAAAACAGAAACTAAAACCCAAATGCATCAGATGGAAAGAAATGATAAAATTAAAGCAGAAATAAATGAGAGAGAAACTTCAAGAACAAAAGAGAGAATTGCTCAAAGAGTTGGTTATTTGAAAAGATGAACCCTTAGCTAACCTAACCAAAAGAAAGGGAAGGTACAAAGTGCTAAAATTGGAAATGAAGAAGGAATTGTCATAACAGATTATAATGAAATCCAGAGGATCATTAGGGAATACTTCAAAAACTTACATTCCCCAAAGCCAGAAAACCTACAAGAAATGCATATATTTCTAAATGCATTTTACCTACAAAATTAAAGCCAAGAGATACGAACAATTTATGTAGAACCACAGTAAGCAATGAGATTGAGCAGTAACTAATAGACTCCCCATGGAGAAAAGCACAGGATTCACTGCCGAGCAGGTCGAGGCATGTGGTCTACCAAACATCCTTAGAAGCCTAACAGCAACACTTCTAAGGGAGGCACTGCCGATCTCATCCTATGAAGCTATTATTACCACGAGACAAAAGTCAGATAAAAACACAACACAAGAAAATTACAGACCAAGGATGAACATAGGAGGGAATTACAGGCTCTGATGAACACAAGCGAAAATACTCAACAAAATACACATAGATTAAGTTAAAGAACACATCAAAAAAACATACGGCATGATCAAATGGATTTTTCCTCAAGGATAGACTATTGTTTCGATGTGTGTAAATTAATAAATGTATGTGAATATATAAAAATAGACTTAAGGACAGAAATCATATGATCATTCAGATAGATGCAAAACAGGCACTTAAGAAAGTTCAACCTACTTTCATGATAAAAATTCTGAAGAAATTTGGAATAAGTGAAGCATATTATCTAAAATAAAGGCAACGTACAACAAAGGGACAGCCAACGTTATACTATGTGAGCTGAGAACATCGCCTCTAAAATCTGGAACAAGACAAGAGTCTTATTCGGTCATATTCAATACAGGACTGGAATTCTTAGCTAGAGCAATTAGATGAGAGGAAAATATAAAACGGATAAACTAGGAAATGAAGTCAAGCTGCCCCTCTTTTGCAGACAGTGTGATTATATACATAAAGGATCCTATACTTTCAGACCTGAAAGGCAAGTCGTGTTGCAAGTTACAAAAGTAACATATAAAATTAATGCCAATAATGAACTTGTGGAGGAAGAAATTAGAAAAAACAGACCATTCATAATGGCTTCAGAAAATAAATAATCAGGAACAAACCTAACAAAGGAGGTAAAGAACTCTACAATGAACCCTTTAAGACACTGAAAAAAGATATTGTAGAAGACTCCGAGTAATAGAAAACCTTCTATACTCCTGGACTGGCAGAATTAATGGTATAAAACTGGCTATACTACCAAATTAACATCTAGATTGAATACAGTCCCCATCAAAATTCCAATGATGTTTTTCACAGAATAAAAAGCAAATATCCTGAAATTCATGTGGAAACGCAAAAGATCATAGATTCCCCAATTCAGTCTAAAGCAGAAAGAACACTCCTAGCAGTATTAGAACTGTCTGACAGACCATAGTAACAAAGACAGCATGGCCCTGGGACAAAATCAGACATGTTTATAAAGGTGTCATAAAGCACATTCGTGGAAAAATCTATTCATCAAACGGTGCTGCTAAAATTGTATAAACAACAGAAAACTGGCCATACATGTCTCTCACTTTGCAAAAATCAAGTCAAAAATGGACCAAAGACCTTAATTTAAAGCGCAAAATACTGAAACTACTAGAGGGAGACAGGGCAAACATTTCAACCATTTCTGAATAGAAGAACCTCTCAGCAGCTCAGGGAATAGCCTTCAGAATTGACCAATGAGATTCCATGAAATTAGAAAGCTTCTGTGCAGCAAAAGAAACTATGTGCAGAGCGCAGACAGCCTGAATGGAGAATATAGCCATCCATACAGCAGGTGGGACTGATGTCTATAATACATAAAGAACCGCACAAATACGGGCTGGAGAGGTGTCTCAGAAGTTAAGAGCCCATACTGCTCCTTCAGAAGACTAGAGTTTGGCTCCCAGCATTCATATTGGGTGGCTCATGATAGCCTGTACCTCTAGCTCCAACAGAGCCACTGCATGCATGCACACACATTCCTGCTGGCCCTAGTGGCTGGGGCACAGGTGAGCCAGCTCTGAGGACATGAGTGTGGGCAAGCTGGCTGTGAGGTGGCTTGGGTATTAAGGTGATGCTCTCTGTCCCCTCACCCCTCACCACCTGTGATAATCAGTAGAGCTGGCCCCGAGGCCATGAGAGCAGAAGAGCTGGCCCTGCCCCTCACAGCACTCAGGAGAGTGGGCCCGGCACCTTGCCTGGGCAACCCAGTGGAGCTGTCCCTGATGGTGAAGGCACTGGTGAGCCAGCCACAAGAGTGTGAAAGTGGGAGAGTTGGCCCAGTCCCTGAAGGCCGCAGCACTTGGTAGAGTGGATCCTGCGCCTCAGCTGGACAGCACAGTGGAGCTGGCTCTGGTGGGTGCAGGTGAACTGGCCGTGAGGGCATGAGAGTGGGAGAGCTGACCCTGCCTCCTGCTAGTGGCAGTGCTGAAGAACTCTCCCTGGTGGTGAGAATGTGGCAGAGCCAGCGGGCTGAACAGCTCAGCTACCAGCCCTGGATCCAGGGCTTTGAGTTGGCCCACCCCTAAATCTGCATCATCTATGAACCCTTGGAGTTCTGGAAAGAGCCAGTCCTGATGATCCAGATCTGCAGGATCTCCACGACACAGGGAAACAACAGGTTAAGTGGGAGGAATCCCAATGAAGATCCAATATTAATGGTGTGGCAGAAGCCAGAGGCCTCAAACCAGACCAGTGACTCACTGCCATGAACATTTGTGAGTGAAGATGTGTGGACAGAGGGACGTACTGTGGGACACACTGTGGCACACTCCAGCTTCCACAATCAGATGGGTTCTGTGCTTTGCTTTGTTTTGTTTATTTGTTGTCTGTTTTATAATTTCTTTTGGTAGTGAGGTTGCAAGGGTGGAGGGTGGATATGAGGGGACAAGAGATGAGTGGGACTGGAGTGCATGCCGTGGCACTCACAAAGAATCAATAGATTTGGGAAAGAACTTCAGAAACTAAACATCAAAAATTACAGTTACTAACAAATAAATGGAACAGTTCTCAAAAGAAGAAACACAAATGGACCAAAAAAAAAAAATGTTTTTAAAGTATTCAACATCTTTAGCCATCAGTATAACGAGATTAGAGGCATTTTGATATTCTACTTCCTGTCAGAATGTCTATCATCAAGAAGAAAAAAAAATGATCAATTTTGGGGAGAATGTGGAAAGTAGAAGCTCATATTACTATTGTAATATAATATTATAATATATGTATATTATGTATATGTATATAATATATGTATATTATAATATTACAATGCAGCCACAATGGGAATCTGTGAGGAGATTTCTCAGGAAACTAAAGATAGAATGGCCACGTGAGCCGCCTTATTGCCGTGAGCTCTCAAACATGTACTCAAAGGACTATATCTGACCAAAGAGGATGTGTTTGTCTGAAGATGTTTGCTGCTCCTTTTTCTCCAAATACAGGGCACTCGACAGCCTAGATGTTCATAAACAGAAGTGGTACATAAACTGAAAAGGAAAATACAGTTGCAGAGGTATGGGACTATGTGGGGAGAAGCTAGAACTCTGAGTGGATATGTGTTGTTGGCATGAGCTCAGCCACATCAAGAACCCAGTGCCTCAGACCATGGGGCTGGCAGAGCTCTCCCTGAGTCAGGCTCGGAGGGATGGAAAGCCTGCCTCCAGTCCACATAGGGATGTCATGAACAACTGAAACCAGTGTGTGCAGAAAGTCTCAAACATAGCTCCCTTCTCCTTGATGACTTCCTCCCTACAGAGAGCTCCTACCGAGCTGAGCTAACCCGCCGCCCCTCATTCAGCTATGCACAATAACTCCACCTCTTCAGTCCAGGTCTGTGACATAACTGCTGAGTTTCCAGCCTGCGGATGGTGTGTCTCCGTCAGTGTGCACATCCTACACAGTGCCACCTTTTCTGTACATGTGTCTGTGTGTCTTCCTTTCCTCTGTCGCCCCAGCCTGGTCAACCCCAAACCCTTGGGGGTCACATCAGAACTAGAACATATTATATTGAGGTAACCAATACAAAACCACAAATACTGTATATTCTCTCTCAAATGAGAATCTTGGTTTCTAGTTTATATAAACATGATTGTGTGGTGCTGAGTGTGGGTAGAAGTCAACAAGTGAGAAAGAAGAACCTGGGAGGGAAAGAGATGTTTTAAGGAAGTGGATGGAGAGCATCACAGAGAAGCGAGACTGCAAGAGGAAAGGGAAATACGAGGGGTTGGAGGCTACAAGTGACAGAGGGGAGCGATGTGGGTGACAGGCAGATACATTGTTCTAAGCAAAGTAAGTATGGAAATGTTGTAAGGAAACCTAGCATTCTGTGTGTGCATTAAAAAGTTTAAATCTACATATTAAAACAACACAAAACAAAACTATGAAAAACCCTGTATCTATTTTGAGCACACACACACACACACACACACACACACACACACACACTCACACATATACATACCTCCCCCCGATCTTATTTCTTCAATAATGCAACTATTTACATAGCATGTAAATTGCCCAAGAAATGTAATGTAAAAAGGTGTATAGATTGTATGCAAATACATTTTTTACTTTATTTAAGGGACTTTCCCATCCTCAGATTTTGCTAACTAGGGGTTTCTAAAACCAATTCCTAAAGATACTGAAGGAGTGTGTGTGTGTGTGTGTGTGTGTGTGTGTGTGTGTGTGTGTGTGTGTGTGTGTGTTTGTGTGTGTGTGTGTGTGTGTAATTTTTTCACATGGAGAAACTGAGACCTAAGAGAACAGGTTGACTTGCCCTGGATCCCTCTATCACACAGAGAATAGTTAAGGTGGCCTTTGTATGACATCCTAGTGTCCTCTTCTGAACATCCCATGGTAAGGTACTTCCCCCCCCCCCCCCAGGAACAACCAGTGTTACAGAGTTTTGAGCTCCTTCTCCTTTCCCTAGTTACAGTTACAGCCCCAAGGACAGATGACGGACAGCACTAATGGAGAACTTACTGCAAGCAGTAAGTGAACTATTTGGAGTTGCTCCTCCCCTCTTCCTGTGCAATTAGGATGTGTATTTTTCAATGCCAACTTCAGATTCCTCTTCTCCCCTGGCTGCATCCTGAAGGCCCCTCCAGCAGTTTAAGTGACATATTTTACATACCACAGACAGTGCTCTAGTACTGTTCAGAGCCAGCCCTAAACTTCTGCCGCTGTTGGGCTATTTGAAATAATTCCTCACTCTGGGCACTGTCTCTGGGAATATCTCTCAGGCCTCAGCCCTGTACACACAGGAGCACAGTCTCACCCACCTCCCCTGTGGAAACCTCTCCTCTCTGTGAAGTAAAGAATCTCAGAAATCGGTGCTGCTGCTTCTCTATGTTTCCTTGCAGAGGCAAGCATGTGCTGCCATCAGCTGGCTGAAATGTCTTCAGAGGTTTAGTAACAACATATTTCTTTCTTTTCTCTGCATGCTTTTTCTTCCTTTTCTGCCTTCTCAACCCTATCCCCACTGTTTTCAATGATGGTTTTGAATCCTCAATATGGTAATAATGCGTAAACCTTGCTTGGAATAAATATTTGTGTTGGAAAGCTTGCTGTGAGTTGGATCCTCTCAGGCAGGTTGCATGCCCTTACTTCATGTAAGGTTGGTAGGTGCCATTCTTGTCTCCATTTCAGAGTTGAAAATGAGTTATGACATCTGGCTCCGTCTGCTCTTCAATGAGTATTCACCATTATTTGTAAGAGTGAGGTCGTGTCTTAGTTTGGGTCAAGAATTGGAATATAGGATCAGAGAGATGACTCAGTGGTGAAGACACCTTCTGCCATGCCTGGTGACCTGAGCAGCCTGAGTTTGATCCTTGGGGCCCACATGGTAGAAGGAGAAAACTGACCCCTGCAAGTTGCCCTCTTACTTCCACACGTGCACCCTGGCATGTATACACCACCCACATAAAAGAATTAATTTTTAAAAATCAGAATGAAAGAATATACAGGAATACTGATACCAGAAGCATGGTGTACTAATTTGGTTTTTGTTGCTATGATGAAGTACTGGCCCAAACCAACTTGAGATAGAAAGAGCTTATTTTATCTTACAGGTTACAGTCCAGCATTAAAGGAAGCCAAGACAGGAGCTTCAAGCAGAGCCATGCTTACTAGCCTCAGCTACCTTTCTTATACAGCCTAGGCCCACATGCCTAGGATGGCATCTCCCACAGTGAGATAGGTCCTCCTCCATAAATTACCAATCAAGAAAATATCTCAAAGCTGGAGAGATGGCTCAGTGGCTACCTACATTGGTTGCTCTTCCAGAGGAACTAGGTTCAGTTCCCAGCTCCTACATGACCTCTCACAACCATCTGTAACTCCACTCTTCTGGCCTCCATGAGCTTGCGTCAAGTTAACAAAAAACTAGCCAGCCACAAGATATGTGGGGCTAAGTTTCGCTGGGGATCTGTGACAGAGTATATAGCATACATTTTGCCATTGGGCCATTAAGGGCCACAGAATTTAGACTATTCTTGGAAAAAGAACTTTTTAAAGCAATTGTGAATGTAATTATATTCTGTCCATTGTTGCTTCCCATTTTCCAGAGAAGAAGCAAGGGAAACCCTACCCACACGTTATTCCTTTGGTTCCTTGTATGGCCTTTTTGCCTCCTGGGTTAGCACTTATCCCAAAATTCAGTGAGAAACTAGACTTTACACATTTGTGTAACTCATGCAACAATAGGTTGACTGAAGTTGTACAGAGTGGGGCTAGGCTCAGCTAGGCAGAACCTGGTCGTGTCCCTGGAGGTTGGCTGATGCAGGCTGAACTCACCTAGCTGACTGCTTCTTTCCAAGCTTTGGCTTAGCTGGTCTCATTGCTGAAGGCTGTTAAACCTGACAGGCTCCTGATCACATCCTAAGAGCAGGACAGAGCAGGGACTGCCTGAAGGATGCTTCTTTCCTGTCATGCATGGTTCAGGACAAGAACAAGTAGAAACACAAAGGCCTCTTCTTACCTAGGCTTGTCACATCTCTGTTAATCTATTGGCTAAAAAACTTGTCATGCTCAAACCTGAGTCAAGAGGAGGAGCAGAATATTCACTTTTGCTGGGAGAGTTCTTGATATTGACCTTGACTTAATACCAATAGGGCAGCCTACCCTCTCACCTCTGCCTTCAGCCAGATTGGGAAACCAGAATGTGAAATTTGAAAGCTTTTACTTTGCCATTGTCAAATTTAGTAGTAACTGGAATTGTCCTTAGTGATCTGCTGATTGCTATCAGTGGGATGCTGGGTATGTTTATGTTGCAGAAACCTCTTCAGTAGCTCCGACTTTGGCTGGGACTTTTTGCTTTATTTGTGTGATGGCTTTGTGCATCTTAGACTCACGATGGCTTCAAAGTATGCAGCATGCTCCACTCATAAAATGGTTTGATGTGGAATCTGTGGGTACCAGTTGCTCTTGCTTGTCTGGAGATAAAAGCAGGATGGACACTGGAGCAATTTCCAGTCTTAGGAATGTGTGTGTCTTCCTACATTTTAGGTGAAGTCCTTGGATGCTGTAAAATATGCCATTTCTTTGCTTCTCTGGATACCTTGGCTCTCTTAGCTGGCAAGGATACAATTTAGCTGGAAGGAGAAGAGGCAATGCTTTCACGCTGGTTATAAATTTACAGGACTTTTTCCAAGTTAGCATGGAAAAGACTTGCTGTTTTATGCTTCTTCTAAGTTCTAAGTCATAAAGCATATGTTAAGGTTGGCATGACTGTTGAGTTCTTGGCTGTGCATAGGAGGCCTGCAGAAGAAATCTTTGCATGATTGAGTATCTTTCCAACTCTCCTAAGTTATTTATACTGTGTTCATGCTTTGTCTAAGCACGCTAGGCAGGCAAGCAAGCAAGCAAGCAAATAAACACAGGAGCCCAGTGCTGGTACCACAGTGATATCTTCTTATCTGTCCTGATGGAGCATTCAATTACAGTATTAGTGAAACTATATACCACATTAATACTGTCAAAATGTCTGTGTTTGGGGCTGAAGGGGAGTGGCTTGGTGTTTAAGAGCAGTACCGCAGAGGACCTGTTAGATTCTGAGAATCCTTACGTGGGTCGGGGTTCACAGCTGCCTGTAATTCCAACTCCAGGATATTCATTGGCCTCTTCTGATCTCCAAGAGCACACACACTCACATGCACACACTCACACACAGACACAGAGTTAAAAATAATAAAAGCAAATCTTTGTAAAGTACCTATATACTTAGTGGCATGTTTCTGTCTGTATAGATTAGCATAACCCAAGAGAAGGAAACCACATATGTACATGAATTAACAAGTGTCACCTTGTGCTGGGTACATTTATGTCAACTTGACACAAACTATTATCATTAGAGAGGAGGAAACTTCAATTGAGAAAATGCCTTCATCAGATCAGGCTGTGGGCCAGCCTGTAGAGCAATTTCTTAGTGACTGATGGGGTTGGGGAAAGGCAGCCACTGTGGGTGGTGCCACTCCTGGGATGGTGGTCCTGGGTTCTATAAGAAAGCAGGTTGAGCAAGCAATGGGGAGCAAACCAGTAAGCTATACCCTCTCCATGCCCTTTGCATCAGCTCCGGCCCCCAGGATCCTACCCTCTTTGAGTTTTTGCCCTGACTTCTTTCTGTTATGAACAGTGATATGAAAGTGTAAGGCATATAAACCCCTTCCTCTGCAAATTGCTTTGGTCATGGCATTTTATCACAGCAATAGAATCCCAAACTAAGACATACCTTTTGGCTCTCTTATTTGGGAGTTCCCCAAAATCAGACCCTGGGACCTAGAAGCCAGCCATCAACTGGGTTGCCAAGTCTAGGAAGGATGGCAGGAGAGAGAGAACAGGGAAGTAGGACAGGGAGGGGAAAGTAGCTGGCAATCCCTGAGTTATGATGGTGGGAAAGCCAGGTATATTTAGTAGAAACCCACTGATGCATAATGGTAACATTATGGGTGGTGGTAAAGGTAGACATGGGGCCTTCTTTTCAGAAATAGCTAACTGGGGGTATGTCCTTCAGGGTCATAACTTGCCCTGGGTTCTTCATCTCTCCATTTTCTCTTCTTTCTGTCTGCCAATATGTGAAGAGCAGCCACTTCTACATACACCTGCTGCCGTGGCTTCCTGCCCAAGTGCAGGAGGCTAAGCAACTATGGACTGAACACTCTGAAACCATGATCCAAATAAATCCTTCCTTCCCTAAGTTGTGTCTTCTGAGCATTCAGTTACAATGAAGAAGAAAAAAAAAAAGGCTAAACCAGATGCTGTTAGCATCTGTGACAGCACACTCGGGATTTAGAGGAAAGGAAGGGAAAGTGTTTAATACTAGGCACAACAGAACCTGAGTATCTTTGATCATTACATAACCACTTTTTTAAAGGAGCATATATGGCACTCCACACTTAATTTTAGGCAGAAAACATGTTTGAAGCAAATTCTAATTTTTTTTTTTTTTTAAAGACAAACTCTCACCATGTAGACTAGACTGACTGGCTTCACAGAAATCCACCTGCCTCTGACCCACAGGTGCTAGGATTAAAGGCATATGCTACTCATCTCTGTCTAAGCCCCCATTCTTTAAAAATGGCTTTTTTGTTTTGTTTTTGTTTTTTCGAGACAGGGTTTCTCTGTGTAGCCCTGGCTATCCTGGAACTCACTCTGTAGACCAGGCTGGCCTCAAACTCAGAAATCCACCTGCCTCTGCCTCCCAAGTGCTGGGATTAAAGGCGTGCGCCACCCCTGCCCGGCAAAAATGGCTTTAAGTATAATGTATATGCCATAAATTTTGCTTTAAGTATATACATATGAGTGTTTTGGTACTTTGTACAACTTCCTAAACATTTCATAAAATGGAATGATGCAATAAATGGACTTTTAGGGCTAAACTACTTTCACTCAATTATAATGTGATTAAACTAACTTACAGTCCAGTTTGTTTCCTTTTGTGTCTTTTTTTTATTAATTAATTCTTTTATTTATTTACATCCCAAATGTTGCCCTCTCCCAGACCTTCCTTGAAAAGTCCCTCCCTCCATCTCCCCCTTCACCTGACAGAGCCAGCTCAGTCAGCCAATGGGGTCTCAAGGGAGGGAGTGAGGATTAAAGAAAGAAAGGACAATTAGACAACATTATAGTAAGACTGCAGCAAGTGGTGAGGCACCTTTATTTTCGCCAGGCTGCTTTTATACCATTCTAAGTACATGCAAAGAACAGGGTCACTTCTAGGTCAAGGAGCAAACAAGGCAACAAATGAAGTTCCGCGGTATTCAGGGACTTACCAAGATGATCAAGATCTTGAGCTTACTTCCTTGTCCTAGTCCAATGTCAAGTTCTTGCCAGTATCCTAGAAGCAGCACCAAGAGCTCTCTCCACATTCACCTCTGAGAGTGTTCCCCCTCTCCAATATCCCCCCATCCTGGGGCATCAAGTCTTTACAGGATTAGGTGCACCCCCTCTCACTGAGGCCAGGCAAGGCAGTCTTCTGCTACCTTTGTGCCGCAGGCCTCGGACTAGCCCTTGTATGCTCTTTGGTTGATGGCTCAGTCTTTGGGTGCTCCCAGGGGTCTGGGTTAGTTGACACTGCTGGTCTTCCTGTGGGGTTGTCATCCCCTTCAGCTCCTTTAATCCTTCCCCTAACTCTTCCACAGGGATCTCTGACCTCCGTCCAATGCTTGACCCTTTCGTGTCTTAATAAGATTTCATTGTATAAATGCCCTGAATTTCATTTATGTATTCTGTGTTGGTAGAGATTATGATTGTTTTGGCTTTATTATTAATTCACAAGCTGCTGTGTAGAATGTCCTCATGCAAGATTTTTATGAATATTTATTTCATTTTGAGTGTAATTTCTGGGTGATATAAGTATGTACTTATTTCTTTATGAAACTGTTAAATTGTTTTCCAAAGAGGATATAGTAATTTCTATTTGCCCAGTTGTGTCTGAGCATTGCCATTTTTTGAGCCACGTCCTCACCCCAGTTGATCTGTCATTTATATTCCTCTCTTGGTTTAATATCGGTTTGTATATTTGGTTTATTTTGTATTTCGTTGCTTTGATTTTATCAATTCCTAAGAATTACAGGGCTTTTTTTTTCCCATGTTCAAAATCACTTCCACATAAAAAAGTAAACAGTATTCTGGTACTCATTACTTTCCTGTCATAATAGCATACTCAGAAATTGTTTCGTAAGATGGTCGGCGTCACTAAGAACATCTAAAGGAAGGGCAAGAGGGAGTTGGATTTTACGTCATTGGCCAGAGACAGTGATTGTCAGGCAGCATCTCAGTGATGTTTTTAAATGGGGAAAGCCTTCTTAACTGCTGGGAATGGGTAGCTTGTGATTAGAAAAGATGTGGAGATGCTTTTCACTGTCTTCCTCTCTCCAGTTCCTACAGGAGTTGTCCACCTTCCTCTGTCCTTTCCCTTTGGGTATAGTGGAGAATTGCCAGCCATACAAAGTTCACATGACAGTGGGCTATCAGATCATGAAGGGACTAAGCATACACAATGACGCATGTGCTCCATGGTGGACCTCTCAGTGTGTTCCCCTCCACAGTGACCTCTGCACGTCAGCTCCACTTGCCCACCAGTCTTCTCTTTGACTCAGCACCAAACCCTCTCCTTCTCAGCATTTCTTATAGAATAGAAGTGCCAAACACATGCCTGTAACTGACTCAGTTAAAACAGCAACCCATGGGTGAGTTATTCAATATCAGATGACATTAAAAAAAAAAAAAAAAAAAGAAGCAGAAAAAGAATGTTGTTCAATTTATTTGCCATCTCCTGGCTTTCAGCTTTCCAAATGCTCAGTGAGAACCATCTTGTCATTCACTAAATCCTATGGAGCCTCACAGTGTACAGGATGCTGCACGGGGCTAAGAGAAGTTCATTGTGAGCCAAAGTCCTTTGGCACGTTTCCCCAAGACACTTCCATTGTGGCAGAAGAAATGCATGATGATAATTGAAGAGGCACACCATGTGGTCTTGGTTATAATAAGCTACAAGATTAAGTAAGTGAGGCAGAAGCTGGTGAGTGCAGATTCTAGAATCGCACACTCCAAAAGATTAACAAGTAGAGCTGAGATTTTAAAATCCTCTCTTTTACATTTTCTATGGCTTTGTTTTGCTTTTGTGATAAAAATGGTACTTTCAGTGTACAAAAAAATTAGATTTAAATTCACCTGCGATAAGCTGTTATATCATAATTCTGTAACCAAAAATATTGACAAATTCAACCAGAAAATGTCTGAGGTATAGTTTTAACATGTTTTAGGGAGCTTGGTATTTGGAAATATAGATAACTTATAGAAAACTAGACGTGTTGGTAAAATGATCCCAAATGTTTCATGTGAAATGATTGATAATATTCTTTTGTCTTACTAAGTGAAGAAATGTGCTATGTAGTTCAGAATAAAATGCAGTATCCTTAAATGCTGAACACAGAAAGCAAATATTTCTCATATTTGTTCTGAACCATTTCTTGGCAGGTAGAATAAATATGTACTTGAAACACAAGTAGCGTATAAAGCATTAATTACTGAGGTTTGATTAGTTCAGCCATAGGAGACTCACAAACATGGTGAAGAGAGTCACCCAAAAGCCAGCTACTCTGAAGCTATATCCAGGCTGTCTGCTGTGGGCTCAGCTCTCTTGAGCATTTAGGTTTGCGAGTGGTACATGGATAGGTGACCATGTTGTACACCTCTGTCTCTTCCTCGGTGCCTCCACCAGCCTGATGCTTTCTGATCCCCTCTCGTGGTGACTGTCGCAACACCTGCTGCAGTCAAGTAACATTCTGCCGAAGACTGCCACCCCTACCCACCCTGATTTTAAAGTCTACATGACCATCTATAGGGCCAAAATAAACCAGACCCTCTCCAAACATTAATTCAATATTGTTCTATAAAATTTGGTTATGGCTTATTTTTTCCACTCATTAAGAGGCTTATTTGTTTCTATGTGGTAGTAATAAGCTCATACGTCAAGTCTGAGCTTCATGGCTTTGTGTGTTTGATTCCAGAAGGTTCCAAAGTGATGGATTCTGATACCTTTGAAGATTGCTGGTGGGATAATCATGTTTGTCTGTCTTGTTTTTTTTATTTCATTTGAATGAGTTTAATTTTATCCTCTTATCTGAAGCTATTAAGTAATCCATTTTTGAGAATTAAATTATGCTAGAGAAAAGACAATGAGGCAAAAACTCTTATATGTAAAGTTAAAAGTAATAAAAGCAAAAAGTCAAAGTTTAAAAGTTTGGTGGTATTCAAAATAAATCAAATAAGACATATAAAGGAATATTGGAGATTAGCCAAAAATATGACATTGGCTCTTTCTTCTCACAAGTGCTAAGTTTGCTATGAAGAATTCGGTTCTTTTGTGTAGTTGCACTGGGGTGACACTGGTTCACTTCGTCATCGTTGTGTTTCTTGGGCTTTGCTTTGGAAAGCTGCATTTCTGCTACTTCTTTGCACTTCACAAAAGCGGAAGCCACGCTGACATTCTGGGTGTGGTATTTGCTGATACATAAATGTGTTTATGTGGTTTCAATCTGTAGTCCCCACGTCCCTGCTCCTTAACCTTTTCTTTTGGATAATGTGAATCATGGTTGCATTTCTTTTTTCTACCCTCAGCACCATGATTCAGTACCATTCACTTCCTCT
The DNA here is from genome assembly GCA_028551405.1 of Uromys caudimaculatus. NCBI lineage: Eukaryota > Metazoa > Chordata > Mammalia > Rodentia > Muridae > Uromys > Uromys caudimaculatus. The sequence goes on along the minus strand of CM052701.1, from coordinate 30,888,372 downwards.
GGATCACTAAACTGCCCCACAGTTCTCTGGGAAGTTGATTTGTCATGGCTAAGCAAGCCACCTTGTTTGCCATCGGCCAGCACCAGCTGAGCAGCCGCCCTCGGGGAGTGGGATGAAGGTGGCCGCCACATCCTGCTTTGGGGAAGTAACAGCCTCAGAGCCTTGAGGATGTGTATACTTTGTAGCCTCTTTATTTGTAAAATACAGATAACCCTTACACTGAGAAAAGGCAAATCTGTCTCATTTGGGGACTCACTTCTACTCACAAGGTACAGTTTATTAAGAGCTGAGCATCATCCCCAGGGGTGCATGGTACATGAACCATGTGTGTGAGTGGGTTGAATTTTACCATATAGATGAAGTTTTGAAAAACTTGGAACGGATTCATAGACCCCAAACATATTTGAACCTACTTGAGTCTAATTTCAGAGAAATTCAAGACAAGAGATTTTTTTTGCTGTTGCTCCTTTGGCAAGACATACAAAGTCATTCTGAAAGTGGTACCTTAGGTAAGCTCACTTCTTTTCGGTAGTTTCCATTCCATGTAATCTTGTCCATGGAAAGCTCGAGACTGTCACCCCAAAGACTAGATGGGATCCACTTCCACACGATGCTCTTTTCTTATTTATAGTAAAACCTTTCAGGTTCATGAGTTAGAGTAGCTTAAGAAAGGAGACAAACATTTAAAGTACTTACAGGCTGGACAGGTGTCCGAAGATCAGATTTTGCTTTGAGCTTTAGGTCGTCTTGAGACTCAGTTTTTAACAGGCTTCCTATAAGCTTCCCAACATGGAAAGTTACAGATAGAAACACTGGTAGCAAACAGTGCCTACTGGCAAGGGTTGGACATCACTGACCTAAGTTGAGTCACATGCATACATAGTTTGATCAAGAGACAGAGAGAAGGCTCAGTCTGTAAAAGCCCCTACCACCAAGCCTGGCAAAATAGAAGCTAAAAGATATTGAAAAACTCCCTTTCTATTTTCAAAAGAAAATCACTCCATGGTCAATAGCTTGTTTGAGGTCAGCTATTGGTGAGGGCCAAGGCTGAGGATTGAGTTCTCATGCTTGGATTTAGAGTCTGAGCTTCAGTCAAGAGTTAAAAGCACCCGTTGCCATTCAAATTCAGGTTAGTGTGAATGTAAGTAGTGATAAAGTGTTCTGATTTACCTGTCAGTGGTGAAGTGTTCCAGTTTACCTGTCAGACCAGTATAGATCTGATGATTGTTAATGCTCATAGTTTATGTCACAAAAGCTGCACGCAGAAGCTAGGAGGATGGCTCAGTGGTTAAAGCACTTGCCAAGCAACCGTGAGGATCTTTCTGAGTTCAGAGCCCCAGCACCATGTAAAGCGGTGACCTGGGAGAGACGCTCATGGCACATTCCTATGGCAGGGTGGAAAGCAGAGGCCTGAGACCTGTTAGCCTGACGAACAAGATCCTGTGTCAAAGAAAGTGGAAGGTGAGGTCTGATCATATAATGATCATATTTGAGCAATCATACATAATCATGTTCTTAACACTTACCAAGATGTGTTTCTAGGTATTTTAGTCAGGTAACATGGTCCTAACAAAATACTACTGAGGTAAGAGCTTTTGCAACGGAGATATGCTGCTTTTAGTTCTGAAAAGCCAGGGAGGGCTGAGATCAGAGTGCCAACATGGTTGGGGTCTGGTGAGGGCTGCTTCCTGGCTTGCTGCCGGTTTCCTGGCTTGCAGCTAGCTTCCTTCTCCCTCCATCCTCACGTGGTGGATAATGTGAGCAGGCATTCAGGGCACTGAGGTCACCAACACCATCGTGAGGGAATCTGGATGGGACCCAGGCATTCAGTCCAGAAGCCAATACTCTCTGTCTACATACATTTGTTTTCTGTCTTTCCAAAGAATATTTATAATTTAATCACCAAGATTGTATTTTCATTTGGAAAACAAAAGGAGAGAATTGTAAGGAACTGAAAATTATATCTAATTCAAACTTTTAAGCTTTTATTTTGATGCATTAGTAGCTTTTGTGAGGGTGAGGAATATTTACAAATGTATGTGATCGTGATAATTGGATAATTGGGGCTTCATGCATATAAGATAAGCAGTCTACCGCTGAGTTACATCTCTAGCTCCCAACTCCAGTCTCTGTAGATAGTAAAGTTTAATGACTTTGCAGAGACGTGTGTTTATTAAATATATGAAGCTCCACAGTTTCTAGTCCAGTGTTCTTTTTGCTATAACGTGTGGTAAATCTGCATATCTACAGCTGGGTTCTTTACCTTCCCACCTTGAATCCAAGTCCCTTGGTGGAGGAAGAGCTGTGAAGACTATCCTATCATTTCTGGTTCAGTAATTCAGGGGCCGGGCCAGTGCTTTATTTATTTATCCTTATTTTCCAAGAGTGTGTGTAGGTAGCCAGCTCTGGGAGTAAGCCCTAGCGGAAGTGAAACTAGTCTGTAGCATTTGGTGATTTCTCTGTGGCAGAAAAAGAAATGCATAGAACTACCAGGGATGTAGCAAATAGCTGGCAAAATTCCTGTGTTTGCCAGTTAGTTCTTGTGAGCTGAAGTGGGTCCAGTATGTTGCTGAAGGTGAGCCTGGCACTGCTAGGCTGGGTAGCTGGTGTTGGTTTCACTCTGGGAATTCTGTGCATTTCTAGCCTCAGAACATTTTTCTACATTGTCTAGGGTGTGCTTGGGTTCCACAGAGCCAACCATCACCTGAGTTATGGCTACCCTGGTGACTGGTGACCCACTCTCAGTCCGGCGGTTACTGTTAAGTGAAACTTGGGCATTCTGAACTTTTGGGCTAATATCCGCTTATCAGTGAGTACATACCATGTTGGTTCTTTTGTGACTGAGTTACCTCACTCAGGATGATATTTTCAAGTTCCATCCATTTGCCTGCAAATTTCATGAAGTCATTGTTTTTAATAGCTGAGTACTACTCCATTGTGTAGATGTCCCACATTTTCTGTATCTATTCCTCTGATGAGGGACATCTGGGTTGTTTCCAGCTTCTGGCTATTATAAATATGGCTGCTATGAACATGGTGGAGCATGTGTCTTTATTACATGTTGGAGCATCTTCTGGGTATATGCCCAGGAGAGGTATAGCTGGGTCCTCAGGTAGTATTATGTCCATTTTTCTTCTATTTTACGGCTCTGGCTGGGTCTCTCTTCACTGACCGTCTCTAGGAGGCTCCAGTCTCCCAGGTGTTGGATTACAGTGGTATAGATGAGCACCCGTAGTGCCTCTGCTCATGGGACTTATTCTTCCTGTGGCTCACACTGGGAAGCTCTACACATCTGCAAAGCTTGATGGTAAAGCACCAAGACATCGACGTGGCTGAGCATAACCACACTTTAGTTATTAGTGGTCACTCTTTCCTGCTCACTTTAACGTGCTCATTAGAGTTCACATTTTACAATGTAATTTAGCCTGCAAGGTACTTGTATGCATCTAATATGCTATCATTTTTTTTTTCCTCAGTGGACTTTGTAAAAGAAGCTGATGATTACATACTTTTTTAGATTTACTTTTTATTGGTGTTTTTTGGGGTTATTTTTATTTTTTTAAAAAAATTATTTATTCACTTTACATCCCAATATCAGCCCCCTTTCCTCCCAGTACCCCCTCTCAAAGATCCTCCCCCTATTCCACCCTCCTCTCCCCCACATACTACCCACCCCCACTCTTCCCAT
>CM052701.1:30872585-30884584 GCA_028551405.1 Uromys caudimaculatus | reverse complement strand
AGTATGTGCACATGAGTGCAGGTGCCCACAGAGGCTCTGGCCTGGAGCTAGACTTACAGATGGTTAATGAGCAACATGGTGTAGGCGCTGAGAACTGAATTCCTGTGCTCTGCTCTTAACCACTGAGCCAACTCTCCAGCCCTACATAAATACTTTTATGTTGGCCTAGCAATGTAGTAGATCACATTTCTTAAAACAATTCTACAGGCTGAATATTCATTTTCTCAATGAGGAAGACTGAGGCACTGAACAATCTAAGTCACGATCATTCCCTGGGACAAAGATTCTCTGTTTTAGCTGTCATCCAACTGTAGCGATAAGAATCTGCCTGTCATTGGGGATCCTTACCTTGACGTTGAAGCTCACAGGTGATGAGCAAGATGAAGACCAGGAAGTAGTGAGAATGTCTGCACACTGAGATCTGAGGCTGAGTCGTGGCTGTGTTTCGCCCTAGGTAGCGATCTGACTCCATCTAAGTGGGATCGTGGTGGTGAGACCTGCTTTGTACATCTCTGCACTCTCTCTATGGCAGCTGTTCTCAACCTGAGGGTTGCAACCCCTCCGGCCGTCAAATCACCCTTTCACAGGGGCCACCTACAACCATCAGAAAATACTGATGTCTAAATTATGATTCAAAATAGTAGCAAAATTACAATTATAAAGTAGCAACAAAAATCATGTTATGGTTGGGGTCACCACACAAAATGAGGAACTGTCTTAAAGGGTTGCGGCATTAGGAAGGCTGAGAACCACTGCTCTGAAGGCTGCGGTAAGCACTGGCTGAGTTAGTATTATGCTTTAAAAGTTGGACCCACGTTAGGTCTTAACTGGGTCTGTCCCCAGTGACCTCTCCTTTTCCTTCCTGGAAAACTAAGCTTGCTGCAGAGCCTTCAGCTTCTAAAGACCCTCATCAAAGAGAAGCACATTCCTCATTGGCTGAACATGAGATGATTTTAGGCTTACCGATTTAGGGCTTAACTGTACCCAGCATATCAGGCTTACTTTACCATGAACGTCTTTTAGGATGAGGCAGGTATATTTGTTATTTGCGGATTGTGTTAGTAAGCTATAGACTTACATTGTATCCAGGTTCTTTTCTTGGTCCCGTCCCTGAGGCTGGTGGCTATTTCACATAGGTGATTTGGGGTTCTTTCTCACACTAGATCTCTAAAATGGATTGTCAGGCTCCCTAAAAGTTAAATCTGCCCCCTCTGTGACATGGGGTTTATTTGGGGATCTTTGAAATAGAATCTCCCCACAACACTCAGACTTGCCTGGAACTCACTATGTGACCCGTGCTGACTTTGAGCTCACAACTCTCCTGCCTCAGCCTGGGTTGAGAGTCCAGCATTTGTCCCATTGTTGTCTAGCACCAATTCAACTATTTCAAGTGCTTAGAGACGATCACAAACAGTGCTTATGTGATTTCTTTTTTAACCTCAAACGTTGCTTTTGACTGCATCAGAATGGCTGTGGAAATGCCTACGGAGCATCCAGCTTCTCTCCTGCGACTGCCTCAGTGACCTTACAATTCAACCTACGTAGTAATGCTGGCTTCCCTTCCAGGCTTCCAGTCTTTATTTGATCCTCTTACGTAAATTAGACACTCTAATGAGCAAAATGTTTAGATTTGCCTTTCCTGCTGCTGCAGCTAATGTTATCATGGGACAAAAGCACATTTACAAAAATCTCTTTAGTTTTACTGAACCTTGGATTTTTTTTTTTTTTTGGTTTTTCAAGGGATTTTGTTTTGTTTTGTTTTTAATTAGATGAGATTCCCCTTTTCTGGGTGCTTCTTTTTTAGATATTATCCATCTGATCCACTGCACTGGTTGGAGTCTGCTGATGCCTCTGGAATCCTTAGTGGCCTTTCATCCTGTGAGTTCTTTGTGATGTCTGTGCAGACAGAATAGCTGAGTGCTGTGTCCCTCAGCAATTTACTTCTCTGTGCAGGTGGAATCCAGACCCTATTAGCAATAACTTTCCATTCTTCCTGTTGGAAGGGACACTTTGTTAGGCTCCACATCTTTCAAGGTTCTTGAAATCTTGGCTTGTATTATATACAGAGTTTGCAGCCTGACCAGATTTCCCACCCTTAGCTATCAGCAGCATATATGTGAGTAAGAATCTGCCCTCACAGAGCCCGTCACTTCTGCTTCTGCATCAGGTTCCTCCTTGTTCACTGGAAATAAGTCAAGAATAGAACTTCTCTCATTCCTCCGTCAACCTTGAGGATTGGGTCTGTCTGTGAGTTAGTTCAAGGGTGTGTCAAATGTACTTTTCAATTACATCAGTACCATGGGAACGTGTAGGGACCGTTGTATCCCACTTCCACTTGTGTCTTCTGTCTTTGGGCCTGACTTACACAGCAGGGTGAATCATGTCCTTCCTCTATTTACATTGACAAGCACGCCATGTCATTTTTCTCTTGCATTATAAGGAATTAAACCTAGGGCCTACTGCTGAACTACAGACCCTGCCTGTTTTTCAACTTTAGATTTGGAGACAGGGGCATAATGAAGTTGCCTAGGCTATCCATTCAATTAAGTCTGCAGCCCCTTTCAGCCTCACTGACTTCTGTGAGGAGCTGGCTCATTTACTCCACCATCCCTAGCACCACCCTTGCCTTGCTTCAACCCTACAGTGTCTTAACCAGCCTGGTAACTCAGTTTCCCTTTGCTAATCCGCATCTTGGTAGGTTTGTCTGATGTGAAGCCCTAGCAGATATTGTAGGTAGGAGGGTAAAGCCTAGGACTCTCACTTCGGTGTCTTAATGATTCCGGGTGTGTACCTCATCAAGATTACATATTAGCTGGGGTCACAATAGAAAAATACCTACATGTTAGAAGCCTATGCCCATGTGTGCTGAGAGGCTACTGAAATGACCACCCATCAGTAAGAAGTTTACAGAGGTCATGATTGAGCTGCTTCTTGAGGAATATATTGGTGTTTTCCTAGCAGATACCTATGATGGGCATGCGTGGAAGAACAGAGAAGCAAAGGACTATGGGAACCCTAAGGAGGTGCGCTTGCAAATAAGAGCACTTTGTTAAGGCTGTAAACAGGAGACATGATGAGATGAATCCCTTCCCCAAACCCTAGTCCTGGAGTCCTGGAGTTCTAGATTGCAGAGGAGTGACCCATATTAGAGTGACCAACCTACTTAGCATGCCAGGCTCCCAGAGAAGACAGATCACCCCTGACTTACAGTGACTTTTATCTTTTCAGTAGAATCAATACTTTAGATTTTGAAATTCAATCTTTTCGTAGGCTACCAATATATAGTCCAGGACTGTTCATTGTTCAGCTGTAGGCTGCTTGCTTTCAGTGTCTCAAGCACACTGAAGGCAGGCTGGGCTGTGTTGTGTTTTGTAGCTTAGATATGTTTGACACATTTTCAATGTGATAGTTTCAGCTTGCAGTAGGCTTATTGGACTATAACCCTATTGTAAGTTGAGGAATACCAGCATTGTGGTTGATGAAAGGGGACTGTGACTAACAAAGTGACTGGAAGTCTGTATATTGGCCAGGGGCAGATGAATTGCCTCCAGCTGGTTTAGGTAAAGAATGGTACCAAAGAATAAAATTCTCAGAATCATGGATGGACCATGAACTGAGCATCCTAAGTGGCTCCAACAACAACTTAGCAAAATTGCCCCACCCATAGGCCAGGGGCAGGACGATGCTGTCAGGATCATGTCTTTAGCTGTTGCTCAAGGCCACACAGTTCTGCCTTGGCCCCTGACTACCTCATGGATGCTGGTGCTTATCCCAGATATGTGGCCCAGTTTCCAGCAAAACTTTTCATGGATCCATCTGTTTAGCCAGAGCCCAGAGAATTCGACCACACCCCAGCAAAAAGAAGACAGGAAACAAGAGTTCTATTGTCTTATTTAGCACTCTAGATTAGAAGTTTGGGAATTACGCTTCAAGACCCTAGGTGTTGGGGCATGCTCACAAGATTCTGGGCATATGCTAAGGATAGGACACAGCCTTCAGAAAATACATTATTGGAAGGAGGAGAATAGAGGATGAAATTTGTGTGTTTAAGAATCCTTTTGATGAAACCCCTTGGTTTTCTAGTCAAAGCCAACCTCCATGACTTCACATGGAGCTATGAGATGGCTGGTTTCTTCAGCTGTCCCATAATAAGCCCCTGCAATGTAGCCTCTGTCTTAGTCTGCTTCCCGGAGCCCCAGCCTATTATACTCAGCGTCTGTAGGAGCCACATAAGCAGATGCCCGCATGCCACATTCCACGTCAAGAATGTGCAGCTGCCGATCGCTCCCAGCCAGGTAATGCTTGGAAATGATTTCAGTCATTTAAAAACTTGGTGTAAATTTTTACATAAACTTTTTTTTTAACCTGAAAAATGAATTGAAGTCTAGTTAAAGACGCACATGGTGAAGTACTTAGGGGGAAGTATAGGCTTGTGCCATTTTTTTGAAATGCACCAAAAATAGGATGAGTCGTCAAGATCCGAATCCCAGCCTGATGGCTTTCCCAGCTGCCCCAGCTGCCCTCCCCATTCCACCCATCTGGCATTTCCTGAAATGAAAGTTTTACACATTTAATCCTTGATGCCTGCGTCCCTGAGGACCCAGATGAGATGCTGCTGTCCTGAGCTGCGCTCTTACTGTTCTATAGATGAGGAAACAGAGGCACAAGTTTGCAGAGCTAAGCTGGAACGCTGACCTCTGTCTTCCCATCTAATTTCCTAAAAAGTTGACACCTCTAAGACAGGGTTTAGTTGGTGTGAATCAGACAGATGGCACCTAAGGGTCTTGGTCAGTAATAATCACAGCATTGATAACCCAGATTCGTCATGAGGATGGGCACTGCAGGGCTTCACACACCTCATGCAGTAGAAGCTACTAGACACTTCATGGATAAGTATTACAATCACCCCCCTCTCCCCACCTTTTCTTTCCAGTGCCTGTAGTTGCCTGACAGTTTGCTGCAGGCTTGGGGGCACATAGTAGGCAAGTGTTTGACCACTGAGCTACACTCCTCAGCTTTACACTCTGAGCCCCTCTTAGCTCCCGTTTTGTCAAAGCAAGCTACTGAGGCTTTAAAGGTGTCTATAATTGCTGGATAACACACACCAAAAGCTGCTACAAGGCAAGCTGGACCCTCCCCTCTGCATCCCTTCTGAAGCCTTGCTTTGAACTTGAATTGTGCTGCTGACTCATCTACAAAAGATCTCATGTTTCAAAGATCTCACTCATTCAAAGCACATATCCCAGAGTAAAGCCGTGCTCAAAGTAGTATTTGTCTTTGATGCAATAGTGTCATTTGTGTGGGGATGGCTTTAAATTCAAGGAAAGATATCTGTACGTCCTTTGCAGGGAAGATGTGCCCTCCACTACTCTAGATTACCTGTGTCTGTGGTATAGAGAGGACATGGAGAAAGAGGTTGTGGTAGCAGGGTTTGGTGATCAAGAGAAGCCTCCTTAAATCAAGCTTCATGGACTGTTCTTGGTGCCCCCTGCTTCCAAGATAGAGCCTTATTACTGAGTCCTTCGGAGAGAAGGAAAGCAGTGTCTACCCATGGGGGAAGGGATGGAGGAGCCGACTCAGACAACAGTGGGTCCCATGCTCAGGAGCCTGCTGACATCATTAGAACTAAAATTCTAAAATGCATGTTGGTGAGAGAAGCCACCGATGCCCTGTCTCTGATCCTTTGGTATGGATAGGCTCTCTGGAATGCAGGACAACCAGAGGGTCCGTCCATCCTGTACTCCCACAGAAGTACCTAACCTTGCATGAGCTAGGCAGAGGCCACATTCCATGATGTCACCACGGTTCTACACACCCATGCTGATTGTGCCGTCCCCTAGGGAAGCTGGGCTATAGGATCAATGTGCGGAAAGCACTCAGCGGTCAGACACTGGGTGGGATAGATGCCAGGTCCTCCAGAGGAATTCGTGTTTCACTCCACTAATATTAGAGTAAATGACTATTTCTTGATTACACTTTACACCAAAACTAAAGGATTTATTCTTGATTGCCATATGAACAGCTTATAAATGAGCCAATGATATTGGCAGATTTCATTACACACCAGAAGCTCAATCTTCAGAAAAAAGGAACCTATTTAGATTTAATTTAATTTCTCATAATTATGTTTCTACTTTAATTGGAATTATACTGCACCTTTATATTAAATAGTGTTTTTCTTGTTAGTATTTCTAATTTTACGAACTAGGAGACCATGCTTTTTCTCTCTATTTCTTTAAAACTTAGTTCATTTCTCCTATTAGGGCTGCATAATTTTGAATGTCTCTTGTGGTCATTGTAACCACATAATTAACATCTCTAATTTTGATAGATTTTAGGATATAATGAGTTTCTATTCCATTACTGAGATGAAATAATTCAGCTGATTTTTGTGTTTATAGGGAACACTAGTTAATTTTGTTGAGCACAACTATTTCCTCAAAGAAATTTGATGTTAATTTTTGATGAACTTTATGTCATAATAATCATGTCATCAAACAATGGCAACAAGTTAGTCATGTAATCTTCAAAACAGCAATCCCTGGGTGTCTTAGTTAGGGCTTCCATTGCTGTGAAGAGACACCATGACCAAGGCAACTCATATAAAGGGCAACATTTAATACCTGGCTTACTGGTTCTGAGGGTCAATCCATTACCATCTTGGCAGGAAGCATGACAGCATCCAGGCAGACACGGTGCTGGAGAAGTTGAGAGTTCTACAGCTTCATTCAAAGGAAGCCAGGAGCAGACTGGCTCCCACGTGGCTAGGAAGTGGGTCTCTAAGTCCATCCCACAGTAACACACTTCCACCAACAAAGCCACACCTACAAGCAGTACCAGTCCCCACATCAAGCACATTCAAACCACCGCTCTGGGCAAGCAGCTACTTTCCTAGGCAGTGGTGTCTGGTTGGTTGGTAATCTCCTTGTAAGGGACAGATGGACAGTTTCCCTATTGTGGCAGGAATTGGGGAGACACAGATCAGAACATAGGAATGCTCTTTGGTTTTTAGCATGCTGTTACACACAGCCCCTTTCTCCTCCTCCTCCTCCTCCTCCTCCTCCTCCTCCTCCTCCTCCTCCTCCTTCTTCTTCTTCTTCTTTTTGTTTTTGTTTTTCGAGACAGGGTTTCTCTGTGTAGCCCTGGCTGTCCTGGAACTCACTCTGTAGACCAGGCTGGCCTCGAACTCAGAAATCCACCTGCCTCTGCCTCCCAAGTGCTGGGATTAGAGGCATGCACCACCACTGCCCGGCCACACAGCCCCTTTCTGTGGAGAGCCCTCCCCCACAGTGTACAGGAATGTGTAATATTACTGCAAAGGAGCTGAGAATATAGCTTAAAGGTGGAGTTCTTGTCTGCGTGTGTGAAGCCCTGTATTCAATCCTTAGCATTGCAAAAATATAAAAAGAAAATTATTTAAAGAAATTGTTGCCATACCACTCATAAGCTCCTTTCAAAGTTAAGTTTCCGTGCCCTTGTCTCCTCCCTCCCCATGCTTGAGAAGATGTCTTCCCATTTGCTCACACCTTGGAGTGCTAGGGGAAGGTCAGGAAGAGAAAGTGGCTGGATCCCAGGAGACCTAGTGGGGTCTTTTTCTATGCAGCCTCATTAATGGTTTTCTGCAGGCTTCTCTGGCTCCTCTCATGGGTACCTCATTGTGCTGGGAGATGTCCAGAGTAATTGATAACAAACTCTTTTCTTGCTAGAAATTCACAGGCCTGAGTTTTTTACATCAATTAAAGGTGTTTTGTTATTGGAAGCTGAGCCTTCCGTCAACGCTAAACAAGCCCCTTTGCCCTCACCATTGAACCACCCGACCACTCACCTCTTTATTCTTCAGCTCCTCTCACTCCCTTAACTACTCCCTAGGTATATGCCAGGCAAGGACTTGCTCACAAAGGAGTTTATGTATGGTGTGGCTTGAACATGAATGGCTTTTGTTCTTCTAGTTCTGTTTAACGGACCTGACTCTATAACCTCACCTGGCTTTGGGAGTAACAGATGTGGTCCCATAGCCTATGCCAGAACTGAATCATAGGGTTCATAGAATCATAGATTCACAGAATTGTAGATTAAACCCTGTAAGCAGAGTATCCTCTTCCTCTACTAGGAGGAAGAGGTTTGTTTATTTTGGAGGATGATCTCAGTGTCCTCATGGCTTACTGGGTGTGGTGGTTTGAAAGAGAATGTCCTCAATAGGCTTATGTATTTGAACCTATGTGTGTTCCCCTATGATGGCACCGTTTGGGGTCATTTAGAAGGTGTGGCCTTGTTGCAAGACGTATGTCACTGGAGGCTGGCTTCTAGAATGTAAAGACTTGATATCCCCAGCTTGTTCTCTCTGCTTCATGCTCCTGGTGCAAGATGTAAGCTCTCGGCTTACTCTTCCAGGCCACTCTGCCTGCCCCCTGCTGCCAGGCTGCCCCCATCACAAACTCTTTCTCCTCTGGAACTGTAACTCTTTCCTCTGTAAGTCACCTTAGTCTTGGTGTTTTGTCACAGCAGTAGAAAGATAGCTAAGATACCAGGGACGCCAGTGACCTTAAAGTCTCTGAGAACCTACCACTATTAAAAATCAGAACAAGGAGCCGGGCAGTGGTGGCGCACGCCTTTAATCCCAGCACTTGGGAGGCAGAGACAGGTGGATTTCTGAGTTCGAGGCCAGCCTGGTCTACAAAGTGAGTTCCAGGACAGCCAGGACTACACAGAGAAACCCTGTCTCGAAAACACAAAAAAAAAAAAAAAAAAAAAATCAGAACAAGGGAGCTGGAGAGGTGGCTCGGTGATTAAGAGCACAGTCTGCTCTTCCAGAGGTCCTGAGTTCAAATCCCAACAACCACAAGGTGGCTCACAGCCATCTGCAGTGGGATCTGATGCCCTCTTTTGGTGTGTCAGAAGAGAGTGATAGTGTGCTCACATACATAAAATAAATAAATCTTTAAAAAATTATATCAGAACAAGGCACATGATCCACCCCAGAAACAGGAAGCCAATCAGGGCAGCAGGTGTAGACCAGGCAGCCATATGGCTTAAACTTGAAATCTTCCTTGCAGGCTCATGTTTAGAGTGCTCCCTATCTAGAGTAGTGTTGACATAGGGCAGTCCTAGGTGCTTTGGGGAGTTATGATCCCTAGTTCTGGCCACTCTCTCAGCTTCCTGGTGTGGTATGATGTGAGGTGCCACCCTCTCCTGCTACCATGAGCTCTGCTGCGATAGGCTGAGACCTCTGAAATGGAGCCAGAATAAGTATTTGCTCTCATAAACAGGTTCTTTGGGTATTATGTGTGTGAGGTTCATCAGGTTGACTGTTGATCACAGGTTAGGTGCAGGGAAACTGAGGCTCAAGGGTTAGATCATAAAGATGGGTTTCTGATCAGACAGATGACCAGAGACAACATGATATGGTTGCCATGTTTCCTTTCAGATCCAGAAACTTGTGTTGAGATTTATTTGGTGCTGCAGCTGTTGTGAGAGGCAGGGCCTTTGGGAAGGATTGGCTCCTAAGAGGGATCAATGCCTTCCTGTTGGGAATAGGTTAGTTATCACAAGAGTGGGCAGTCATAAGATCAGACCACCTTTTGTGATTTGCAGTTTTATGTGTATTTACTTATTTGTCTTTCATCTTCTACCATGTTCTGGTGCTCTTGACAGCTGCTGTTGCTATGCCACTGAGCTGCAGAGCCATGACCCAAAATAAATCTCTTTGCTCTTCATAAACTACCCAGTCTCAGATATTCTATAAGCAACAGAAAATTAAGTACAATGCCATCCTGATATAGTAATCTTTATATATCCCATCCCTTTGGTGTGCCCAAAAAACAAATACCAATTAACTTTGAAAACCTACTTTCATTTGGGTTTTTTTTCAAAAGGGCCAATCTTATTGAAAGTAGCAAATTATTCTAAGTATTTCACGAATGAAAGTTTTCCATGTCTATAATGAAATACTTGAGGGGCGGTCTCCATGTTAGCTTCAATTATCAACTTGACACAGCCCAGAGTTAACTGAGGGAGGCCCCTTTGGGAAATACCTCTATCATTTCAGCCTGTGGGCATGTCTATGGGGAGTTCTTTTGACTGCTAATTGATGATATAAGAGGCCTAGCTCAAGGCAGTGCCATCCGTAGGCAGGTAATCTTGGTTATAAGGGAAAGCTGACTAAGTATAAGCCAGAGAGAACAAGCCAGTAAGCGGAGTTCCTCTGGTTTCTGCTTCAGCATTCACTTCAGTTCTTGCTCTGGCTTCCATCACTGATGGACTGGAAATACAAGTTGAAACAAATGTTTTCCTCCCCAAGTTGCCTTTGTTCAGAATGTTTTCTCACAACAAGAAAAAGTCAGCCTGAGCATGGGGCAACTTTATGATTCAAAGAGGTTTGCTGAAAGTCCAAGATCAGATAGCTCCACTGATCCAGCCTCTGGTGAGGGTCATCATGGCCGGTGGCATTTTGTGATAGAAGTGGCTGAGGGAGACTCTCGCATGACCAGACAAGAACACAAAGGAAGGAAGAGGCCTCATAATATCTCATTCTCAAGAAAACTAGCTCAGCCTCCTGAAGAACCTCCTGAATAGCTTCCCAGGATAGTGCCCCCAATACTAACTCCCTCTAGGTCTCACATCTTAAAGGTCCCGTCACCTCTTACATGGCCAAACTAAGGACCAGACTTCTGGCAAAGGAGCTGTCTCCAAACCACCAGTCATCAAAATGTTTTCAAATAAAAGATGCTGACTTTATGAAGCATGTGTGTTTAGCTCTGTAAAACACACCGTGCTCTGGCTCCTAAACTGTTTGTAAGCTTTGAGGCAACTGAATTTAGGCCAAATAACAAGCTTCAGGGCACACAGATACCTTAATGGGATGTCAGAGAAGAAGCCATTAATTTCATGGTTGTCAGTTGTAGTTAAATCTCCAAGTGTGTAGATTCCAGTGTCTTAATCGTTTAAGCAAGAGTGAGTCTAGCAATGTGGCTGACACAGTTGGTGGTTGCAAGCAGGGGCCTTAGGAGGTGCTTGTTACACACTTCATTGCTCAAGATTGGGGCTAACCAATCAAAGGTGGGAAAGGTCCACGTGCTACCTCTACAACTCATACATGGTAAACGGTACTTTTTACTTCTGCTGGAGTTCTTCCTCTTGTGGAAAGGATATGACTGTATTCTGTCCAACATTAGTCTATCAGAACTCTGAAAGGTAAAACCCAGGTAGTCACGTGAACAGGTGAGTGACGGCTGGCAGTGGTGAGGACAGGACCAGAGCCATCTAAAGAGAACCTTCCCTTAAGAAGCAGCATGAGCTACTCCATGCAGCCAACTGATGTCATCGGTGAGGCAACTGTGTTCCTAGCTCCTCAAATTTTCCAAAAGAAGCCAGAAATCCCGATTTTAGTGATCTCTACATTTTTCTCCATTTGCAAGTGTCGAGTTTTTCTTTTGTTTGTTTTTGCAGACCTGTATTAATGCAGTGTTTTGCTTTGCTAAATACAGTCGTGCTGAGCTGCCAGGCTTAACCCTTAAGTGGTCGTGATCAGTGCCTTTTCTTCCCATCCTCATCTAAGCACAGAGCATTCATTTACAGCCTCTGTTTTGTCCTTCACAAAAGCACATGTAGTTCTGTTGCCCTCTACCACTCAGTGTGCCTGGCTGGCACAGCTGTGAGAGTAGGCCCTTGGGCTTTGAAGTACATTGCCATTAGGAGCTGAACAGTCTCAAATAGTCTCAGTCAGTCTCCCTCTTTCTCTCTGTCTCTGTTTCTCTATCTCTGTCTCTGTCTCTGTCTCTCTCTCTCTCTCTCTCTCTCTCTCTGTGTGTGTGTGTGTGTGTGTGTGTGTGTGTGTGTGTGTGTGTGTGTGTGTGTGTATCTGTCTGTGTAATTCACATTGTGCCCATATAGCAGAAGGCTAGGTGTAGCATGGTTAGGGGTTTCTGGTGGCAGGGGGTGTGGCTTAGAGTCAAGGCAGAACATACCCAGATACCAAAAAGGAGATTTATTACCCTAGAGGG
>CM052701.1:30814634-30872085 GCA_028551405.1 Uromys caudimaculatus | reverse complement strand
AACTCCTTTCTTCTTGCGAAACCGAAACTATCTTCACCAAACAGTCACCACCGGTTTCCTCTCCTCTTTGTTACCGACATACTTTCTTCTTCTGTGAAGATGACGGGTTTAGATTCCTCCTGTGAGTGGGCTCGTGATATATAACATTCTCTGACTAACTAGTTTCATTTAGCAAAACATCCTCAAGATCTATCCAATGCCGCATCCTGCATCAGAGCGTCCTTCCTTATTCAGAATTAATAATAGCATTCGATCGCCACACCGTTCTTAACTCATTCTCACGTGCGTAGTGACAGCATTTCCAGCTGAGAGCCACGAACACCGTTCCCTCCACAGTTGACATTACATTTTTAAAGAATGTTGCTTAGTTCTCTTGCCCTGAATGGGAATATTAAATCTCCAATTAAGGAACCCACTAACTCACAAGAAGCACAAACAAAGTGTGTTGCAGTGGGCCTGTGACGGGACTGAAGTTGAATCTGAGTCTCTATTTTGAAATGAAAATCTTAGTGTCTGCTTGCTGGCTGGGAGAGATGAACTGCATAGGAAGCGTGCCATGGATTCGGGGATCTGGGCTGAGATTCTACAAGCTTCCATGTTGTTTTCCATGATGACTACACTAATCCACATTTGTGCATGGGACCAATAAGAGTGGTACATTCTCGAGGGCCAGGACGGCTGCCCTTGTTTTGGGGGAAAGAATTGTTTTCTCTCTAGTGGCCATGCTGATTGAATAAGAGAAATTCATTCTGATTCTCATTTTCCTGATGATTAATCATGTCAAACATTGTTCTCATATGCCCATTGACCATTTGTATACAGTAGTTTAGGAGCATATCTATTTTGGTCCCTTGCTTATATTTTTAAAATAATGTTGTTTTTTTAGACTGTTGAGTTATTTGCGTTTCTTGTATTGTCTGTCTATTAACCTTTTACCATATTCAAAATTCAGATGCTTTATCTTCTTGTTTCTTTTGCTGTGAAGAGACGTTTAGTTTGGTGTAATTCTTTTTGAGAGTGTGTGGTTTTTGTTGTTTTGTTTTGTTTTTTGTGCCTTTGTTGTCTTTGAGATTTTGTACAAAAATATGTGTGGCCCAACCAATATGATGGAGAAGTCTCCTATGCTATCATCTAATAGCTTCAGAGATTTGATTCTTATGTTTAAGTTTTTAATCCATTTTAGGTCATTTTTACATACAGTTAGAGCTAGGGGTCTGGTTTCACTCTTGAGTATGTAGACAAACCCAGTTTTCTCAGCATCATTCCTTAAAGAAACCACCTTTGCCACTCTCAAGATTTGTTGTTTGCATACTAGTCAAAAATCAGCATTTTCTATAAGGATGGGCTTTATTTATAATCCGTCTATTCAGTTCCATTGGACTATGTTACTGTTTCTATGCCAATGCCATACTGTTTTGATTTCTATAACTTTGTAGAATATTCTGAAGTAAGTTTGTCTGATAATTCCAACTTCGTTCTTCTTGTTCAAGACTGCTTTGGTTATTCAGTGCATCCTGTGCTTTCCAATAAATTTTAGGATTGTTTTTTTCCATTTTTATGAAAAATGCCATTGGGATTTTAATATAGATTGTCTTGAATTGGTGAAATACTTTCGGTGGTGTGAATAGCTTAGCAATATAAATTCTTACAACTCACAAGCATGGGCTTGCTTTTCATTTATTCATATATTTTTCAATTTCTTCAATTATTATAATATGATTTTCTCTCATAAATATCTCTCACACTCTTGGGTATATATTCAAAAGAAACCACCTTAGTATGTCTAAGAGATGTGTGTCTCCCATGTTTGCTGCACCACTGTCCACAATAACTAAACTTCACTAAGGAACAATGGGACTATGACTAAAGCTGGTAGAGAAGGGGCTCTCATGTCTGCATTTCATGTCTATGAATTCAACCAAACATAATTGAAAAAAATCAAGGGGAACAATTATATCTGTGCTGAGCATATATCAACTTCCTTGTCATTGTTTCTGAAATGACACCGTGTAAGAGCAATTTACATGGTGCTCACACTCCACAGGGAATTATAAATAATCCAGGGATGACTTGAGGAACATAGGAGGGTTGTTTGGATTATTTGAAAATACTACACCATTCTTTGAAAACAGATATGAACAACAAGGTTTAGGTGCCTGCGGGATCTTGATACTCACCTCGTTTGGGGGATGGGCACAGGAAACTCAAGTAGGGAGCAGAAAGTGAGGCAAGAAGGAGAGGCAGCCAAGACCAGACTCAGTCAGTCTCAAAGTCTGGGAGGCTATGAGCCTGGGCCAGTGAGGAAGCTGGGTCTTTCACGTACCAGCTCCTGGCAGCCCCTAGCCGAGAGCCACCCTGTGGCATTGGCTCTCCAGCATTTTAGGGTGGTTTGTATAGAAACTTCAGGTATTTACTGTAGAAAACTAGCACAGCCTCAGGGAATGGTGGCTTGTGGGGCCTGTGCAGGCATCAGTGATACCTGCTATGAAAGTCCTGTCTGAAATAGTCAGCCTCCAAGAACCTCAGAAGCTTCCCGGAGAGGAACAAAGTCTTTGTGTGGCAGTAAGTTTCACATCTCAGTGATTCATCCCCTAAGGTTGCTGATCATATTCATGAAAGAGAATAGCTGGGCTGTAATTTGCTATTAGTGCAAATTCCCTTCTCAGAGTCTCCCCCCCCCAAACTGAAAATATGTTGTCAGAAGATATGATGATTCTGGGCTTACAGAAAACATCTCCATGTTGCAAAATGCTCATCCTGATGTTGCAAGTTGAGGATTCATGCCTCCGACTCTAGTTCTTCCTTTTTGAACATTTGATCTGTTCTTTTTATTACTATTATTATTAAGAGCCAAGCCATAAATACTGTGGCTAGTGTCCCCAGGGGCTCTAAGTTAACATCTCACTGTGATTCTGGCAGGCAGCCTCCCACAAGATGACCATCCATAGAGAGCCTTTGGCCAGCAGGTCTGGTGGGCCCGGCACACTCTGTTCCCTGTCCTGAGTGCACACTGCTCACAGGTTCGCTCTGCACCTTCAATCCGGGGCAGTTTTATGTAATTGTGTTGAATGGTTTGGCACCATGGATGCTTGCTCCCAGTGTCACTGAAGCGGTCACCTCTTTAAGGAAGTCATCCAGCATCACACTGTCACATCCCATGTTACTCTGCCTGAGTAAGAAAACCTCTGGGGAAATGATACTTTGTTCATAGACGCTGATGCTTAGTGAGTTTGAAATTATAGGGATTTGGTGTGGGCTGGGTAGAACCAACGAGGCACAAGGAAAATTACAGAGTTTGCTTGTATTTTTTAGCTAGGAAAAAAAAATACCTTCCACATAACTAATGCTTGGAATAAAGAATGCAACTCCATGTTAAAGTCAACCCTGGTATGTAATTGAGATTTATTTAGAAGGATGGGAGGGAGGGAGGGAGGGAGGGAGGGAGGGAGGGAAGAAAGGAGGGAGGGAGGGAGGATGGAAAGGGGGAAAGGAGGAAAGGCAGAGCCTAACATTACATGTGGTGGTACAAGTCTGTGGTCTTCGCACTCAGGAAACTAGGGTATAAGCACCCAACTTCCAGGGCAGCCTGGGCTGCATGGCAAATCTGAAGGAGCCTGGGTTCTCTAATGAGACCGTGTCCAGGAGAGATAGGTGAACTTGACAGTGACTCGTAACTAACTCCCTGGCTCTAGGGAAAGGAGGAAGATGACTCTAGCTCAGCCATGGCCATTGACAGAACACCCTAGACTGTTTATCAGGGTCTGCACCAATACAGGGACCTGATGCTTCCATTTACATAAGGCAGAATTAAGCCCCGTCACAGAAGCACTAAATAACGGAGCCCAGCAGCCCAGAAAACAAGATAGCTAGTTAATCCTTTGCTCTTCATGGCAGGCTCACTGTGTTCCGCTCACTGAATCAGTCTTTTGCTAATGAAGGTATCTGGGTTTTTAAATATAATTCATTGTTATTTTGTGCACATTGGTGTTTTGACTGCATGTATGTCTGTGTGAGGGTGTTGGATTCCCTGGAACAGGAGTTACAGGCAGTTGTGTGCTGCCATGTGGGTGCTGGGAATTGAACCCTGGTCCTTTGGAAGAGTGGCCAGTGCTCTTAACTGCTGAGTCATCTCTCCAGCCCCACCCCCACCCCCACCCTTTGAGGGGAAAAAAAATGAATCAATTTAGAAATTTTTACAAAGGTAAAACAGGAAAAAGGCCATTGCCTGTATAGTGGTATGCCACGGTTACTCCAATGGAAACGGGCCCAGAGAACACCAGCAAAGGCGTGTCCGGGTTTTTGCTTTGTCTGTTTATAATTCTATTGTATTGCATCATTCCAAATATATATATAATTGTAGTGGGCTCAGAGGACACATACTGTCTTGCAGAATCTTCATCTCCGTAATACACACCAGATTCACCATATGTAGGCTGCACAGTATTCCACTGTCCTGCTATACCACACTGTTTACCCACGGTTGTTAGACATCTAGTCCTTTTTCACCATTCAGTGTTATAAATCGTGCTGCTGAAAACAGTCTTTCACAAGTCTAGTTCTTTGGGTCAATTCATTGAGTTAGAAACACTAAATCTGATAGGTTTCATGTTTAAAATGATGACCTGTGTATTTGGATTGCTTTCCAGAAAGAGTGAGTCAGTCATTCCTTTTCCTCTGGTGCTTGGAGAAAGCCCACTACAGACAGCTGCTCAGTAGGAAGTTAAAAAAAAAAAAAATAAAGGAAGTGAGTGTGACCCCAAACTCAGGGAAGGCCCAGTGGGGCAGCTGGGGACACTGGGTTTGAGTTGGAAGGGAACATCAGAGGCTTACTCACCCTCTTGGTATATGAGGAGACTGGTCTTCAGAATGTAAGTGACACCCCATAACAACCATCCCCTGCCCCAAGACCAAGACTGCTCAGTTGATAAGCTTTTCAGAACAAATAATCCCAGTGCTAATTTCAGCAAAGTGAAAACCCAGTGGGGCTTTGACTGGACTGTGTCCCCCAAGGTTTGTGTGTTAGAGATGACTTCCCCATTGCAATGGCGATGAGGCACAACCTTAAAGAAGCACTGAGCTCACAGTGGCTCTGCCCTGGAGAATGTGTTTAGACTTATCATGGCAGTGGCTTGCTTACCTGGAGGACAGGCTCTGGTGAAAGGATAGGTGTGTGGCCGGGCAGTGGTGGCGCACGCCTTTAATCCCAGCACTTGGGAGGCAGAGACAGGCCGATTTCTGAGTTCGAGGCCAGACTGGTCTACAGAGTGAGTTCCAGGACAGCCAGGGCTACACAGAGAAACCCTGTCTCGAAAAACAAAAAACAAAAACAAACCAAAAAAAAAAAAAAAAAAAAAAGAAAGAAAGGATAGGCGTGGCCGCCTTCCTCTCTGACACACAACTGCACGACTGCACGTCTTGTTTTTCCATAGAATGGCTCAGCATAGCCTGTGCTCAGTGCAGCTCCTGAACTTCCTACACTCCAGAATTGTAAGAAATAAATCTGTTGTTTATAAATTACCCCAACCTTGGGTACTTTGTTATAACAACATAAAACACTAGGTTGCAGATTGTTTTAATTCACTAATGAGAAAATCAATAGCCTTTTGAAAAGACTTATTTTATATGTATAAGTGTTTGTCCTTGTGTGTATGTCTGTATACCGTGTGTGTGTACAGTGCCCACAGAGTTTGGACGAGCGCATTGGATCCCTTAGAACTGAAGTTCTAGGTGGTCATGAGCCACCATGTGGCTGCTAAACAACAGGTCCTCTTGAAGAGCAGCAAGTACTTTTAACTGCTGAGCCATCTCTCCAGCCCCAAATCAGCAGCTTTAAGAGCTGTTGCCAGGTGGCAGAAACTATTAAATGAAGAGTCAGTGGAAGACCAGTATCGTAGTACCTACCTGTAGTCCCTGCACTTGGGAGACTGGGGCAGGAAGAGCTTAAATTAGAGGCTAGCCTGGACTACATACTGAAACCTTGTCTCATAAACAAAACAAAAACAAACAAAGAAAAGCCCAAACACATAAGACATATAAAGGTAAATATAATCGGTGCATGGAAAAGCACCCCCTTTCTCCATAGCCTTTGTCCTGCCCCACTTTGCCCCCTCCCGCCCGATTCCTGAGGTTTTCCCTCCCCTCCCCACTTCTCCCTCTTTCCTCCCTTCCTCTTCCTTCTGTCTTTCCTTTCTTCCTTGTGTCCTTTCCTCTCTGAGACAATATATCCCAGGCTGGCCTCAAACTTATAATGCCCCTGCCTCAGCCTCCGGAGTGCTGGGATCACAGGCATGAATCAACTGTACTGTTCTTAAGAACAGCATCTTGAACTGGTTTTAACATCCTCTATGAGGCAGCTTATATGTCTACCAGTCTTTACTTAACAATTATTTAACCAGCGATTATTTAACAGTTATTTGGCCCATAAGCAGCACAACTCCATTCAGTCCAACCTAATATAAAACTGCTTAAAGACATATAAAAAAATAAAAGAACAAAACTTACAATGTTCTGTTTTCTACTAAACAAATCTTTGGTAGTTTATGGATCTTTCCCAAGTTAGCGTCTGGTTTTATAGTCTGGTCCTTTGTCCAAAGAGTCAAGCAATTGATATCCCAGATGGCACTGAGCTTGGCTTGTTGATGCCCAGTGGTACCTTTGTCTTGTCTGTTTATTACATTTGTTATTTATTTTATGTATATGGCCGTTTTGCTTACATGTACATCTATCTACGTATCACTCACATGCTCAGTGCCCACATAGGCCAGTAGAGGGCATCAGATCCCCTAGAACTGGAGTTACAAACAGTTGTGAGCTGTCCTGTGAGTGCTGTGAACCAAACTCCCACCTTCTAGAGAAGCAGCTAGTGCTCATAACCACTGAGCTGCGTCTCCAGTCCCACCCCACCCCTCAACAGTAAAACTTTTTTTCCAGTTTTGCATTGTTCTCTTAGCTGTAGAAGTAGGCTCTGAGGGCTGAGCTGATGTGTTGACAGGGAACCTTGATGTTTACTCTGAAACTCCTCAAGCTGCTTTCTGACAGGGTTTGTCTGAAGGCTAGAAAGTTACTGGAGCTATCAGACTAGGTTTTCATTTTCATTTCCTAGGCTTTGTGTTTCTTCAAGGGCGCCTGTGCACTATGCAAATTTCTGCTTGCTCAGTCTTCTGCTCAGCCACAACAGGATGCCTCCACAGCGCCCTGGTCACACCCACAGAAGTGAAGGCACTGGATTGGGAAACAGAGGCTATTCTGTCAGACAGGACCAGTTTGGTAAACCCCAGGATGCTAGTCCCCCTGCACATGGTGTGTCTGTCACTTAACAAGGCAACCAAACAAGTCACTAGTACTTAGCTCATCCAAGCTAGGGCCTCTTCATCCTGAGCTTCGTGAAAGCTTAAGTCAGGGCATCTCAGGTCTAAACTTTGCAGGATTTCAGAGTCCTCCATAGTGTGTGCAGTCCCTATGACATAGGGATCATCTTAAAATTGGAAATAACTTAAATTTGATGGAACACAATCATTTATTGTTCTTTCTCATTGTAACCTAGAACCTTATAGCATTTTATTCTTCTTTATGATGGATCTCACTGCATATACAGCCCAGGCTGGCCAGGAACTCACTATGTGGCCCGCTCTAGTCTCAAAGTCAAAGATCTTCCTGCCTCTGCCTTCAGAGTGCTGGGATTACAGGGATGGATCAATATGCCTGACTTATGAACACTTCGTAAAATATAAAACAACAACAAAAAATACAAAACCAAGCTGTAAAACACAATTGCTAAAGCAAATCAGTGCTGTAGAAAGAGTAAAAACCACAGAATTCCATTCTTTGAAGTGTTTTTCTTCTATAGCACATCACTGAACCTGAAAACATGGGCATAAGCAGAAAGGAAAGGCCATTGGGATGTCTGTGGGCCAGGGCTCTCACAGTGACACTGAGTCTGCGACACGCCTAACCACACTCCCCCCAGCCTCCACCATGTTGGTGAGCCATGGCTGGCAACATGGAACCATCTTTGGTCTCTCTGACCTGTTGGCACATAAGGCTCATAATTTATTATCAGGAGGAGCATGCTTTAAAGCAAATGATACCGCAGTGAGACCTTTTATTGTGCAGTGGTGAAGGGAACAGACCTGAGCATAATGCTTTAGGAAAAACTCTTTAATTTAGCTTACAAAACAGTGCGTTTCGTTGTCACAATAAATGCATATTTTTTATTTACATATATATATGCATATGTGTATGCATATACAAATGCGTACATATGTATGCATTTGTGTGCATATATATACATATATACATATACAGACAGACAGACAGATAGATTTGTACTTTGTCCATGTTACCCTCCACTGTCCTTCCTTTTCCCTCCTCCTCCCATCCAGCTTGTCCCTTTTCTTAGCCCAGATAGTTCTCGTCCTTATTTCATATCCCATATGTATATAGGGCTAGGGAGAGAGGGAAGGAGGGAGAGAAGGAGGGAGGGAGGGAGGGAAGGAGGAGAGAGAGAGAGAGAGAGCGCGCTGTAGATTGCACACAGAGAAGCCAGGCAATGTGTCGTCTTTCTGTCCCTCATTATGTTCTTATTCTCACCTCCCCTCTCCTCCCTTTGGACCTCTCTTTCCTTTCATCATTGTCCCTATTTTGGCAGGGGGGAGGGTTGTTTCAAGACAGGTTTCTCTATGTAACCCTTACTGACCTAGAACTCTGTAGACCAGGCTGGCCTCGAACTCACAGAGATCTGCCTGCCTTTGCCTCCTGAGTGCTGGGATTAAAGGCGTGAGCCACTGACATTATTGCCTTTTTACTTTCATGTCACATGTGTCTCTGTGTGTGTGTGTGTGTGTATGTACATACATACATATATGCTCATATATATATATATATATACACACATGCACGCATATCCCCCCCCCCAAAAAAAAACCTAGATAACCATCTTTCTGAGTCTTCACCAGACCCTTTTTAGTAGCTATCATAATTTCTCCTACTTCCCCATCCTGTCCAGCTGAGGATAAAGGACTGTTCAGAGCTCTACCTCTCCTCAGTGTCCTGTTTTACCCCTTGTCTAGAAGACAAACAAACAGGGAAGTTAGCAAGATGGAAGAAGGAAGAGTAGTCAGTTCATTCCTGAGGATAGCTCTGGGCTTGGTGAACACAGCTCTATACAAAAAGGCTTGCCTAGGGAACTTACTTTCAGTGAAGGGCACTTGGGAGAGTTCCAAACTCTAGAATTACCCTCAGGCAAGTCCAACAACCAGAAGGATCAAGGTTTAGGCCCAAGCAGGAAGGCTAGAAGAAGGCTTCTTAGGTTCCATTCTTCAGAGTCCAGATCTGAAGATTTTCATGGAAGTATCTTACCTAGAAACACTCCCTCAGAACTCCATAGAGGGGTCAGGGTTGAGCTGAGGGAAGGAAAGATTTTACACTGGTCTCCACTACTGAACAGTCCCTGGAGGTGGCTTTGAATCCATCTAAAAGAAGCCTGGGGACATGCTGTTGTTTCAGAGTCATCCTGTATGAGAAGAGGGAGCTCGGTGGGCTACTTATACTTCATCTGTAGCTGACTGAAGACTGACCCTGGGGGTGTGGGGGTCCTTCTTGGTCTCTGTGTAACAGACAAAAGCACGAGTTTAGATCCCCAGAGCCCATGTACAGTCTGATGCAGTTAGCACACACTTGTAATCCCAGTGTTCATACAGTGAGGCGTGTGTGAGGCTAAAACAAGAAAACCTCCACAAGTTTGTGTCTGAGCTAGCCTGGCACACCCAGCAGTACATAACAAAAGACCTGTCTTAAATAAGTTAAAGGCAAGGACCCATGACCCAGATTGCTTTGTGGCATGTACACATACACACATTTAAAAATAGGCCATCAGTAGAGCTGGAGGAATCACTTGGTAGTTAAGAGCACTAGCTGCTCTTCCAGAGGACATAGGTTCAATTCCCAGTAACCACATGGCAACTCCCAACCATCTGTAACATCCCAGATCCAAAGTTTGCTTTTAGCCCTGAGGGCTCCAAACCCACATCTGTTGCACAGACAAACATGCAGGCATGACACTCACACACATATTTTTGAAAATTTAGAATCTCAGACTCAGACAAGTGCCGTGGACACTTTCAAATATGGCAGATGCAGTTAAAAAAAAAAAAAGGCAAAGCCACCCATGTGGCACTACCTCTACCCTGATACACGGATGCTGGTATTTCTCTGAGCTTTCACATGCTACACAAGGAGAACCCGGAATGCTCAGCTCAGCACTGCTCATGATAGCAAAGCAGTGACATTGACCCCAGTGTCTGTCAAAGTCAAGTGGAAACTTAGCTGGGAGTAGTGGTACATGTCTGTAACCCAACATTGAAGACCCTGAGGTAGGAGAATTACCATGGGTTCTACACCAGCTTGAGCCACACAGCAAATAGTAAAGCAGCTAGGGCTATGGCATGACCTTTCTAAAAATAGATAAATAAACAAAGGAAATCAAGACTGTGGTATTTCCCCACATTCAAGTGATTCCCGCCGGATTCTATTTAATGAATCTTATGGCATGACATTAGTAAGCAATGAAGCATGTCGGTATGAGTCATTCCGTTGCGTGAAAAAACAGAGAGATAACATGCAAGAATGATCCAGTTGGGCATTGTCTTTCAGCTTTTGTAATCCCAGCCCTCAGGAGGGTAAGGCAGGAGGATTGCCTCAAGTTTGAGGCCAGCCTGGGCTACATAGTGCCAGGCCAGGTTGGGGTACAAGTGAGGCCTTGTCTCAAACAAAACAAAAACAAAGAAAATAGCTGATCCTGGCATATGTTTATAATTATAATACTCCAAGGCAGGAAGATCAGAAGTTCAAGGCCAACCTTGGCTACTTATTGAGTTTAAGGCCAGCATAGGCTATGTGAGACCTTCTCTCAAAACAACACTATCAACAAACTCTTGTCTACAAATGGAGCAGGGAGCCCTGTGCTACCTTTTATTCCCCGGTGATAATTCCAGTAACAAAGATTGTTTACAAGTGTGGAAGAGGTCCATCATTTTCAGAGTCGGCTTTGGAAAACCCCCAGTGTGGGATGTACCCACCAGGCCCACGAAGCAGCAGGTCAACAGAAATAGACAGGGGAGGGAATTGTTTGGGTCATATGATTTCTCAGATCCTGGAGTAAGTCTTTTCCCACACAGTTGATTCCCAGAATGCAAAAGCCCACCAGACTCCAAGGCCACGCTGATGAATTGGGGTATAGAAGAAATCGTGAAGCTGGCAGCCAAGTGCCTGGCTTTTCCCACACCCTGGGTCTCCAGCCGCCGCCCTATCAGCTGCACATCCCTTGTCAGCACTGATAACATTCCCGAGTGACACCAGGGGCTTTCAGCCTCGCTCTCTAAGCACTGTCTTGTTTTATTTTTACTTGACCTTCAAGACAATTATTCTGCTTTTATCTAAACCCCCAAAAAAGAAAAGATTTGGGGTTCCCTCCCTGTTCCCTCCTCCCTCCTGTGTAAACAGAGTTACATACAATGACTTTCCTTCCCATTAGAAGAAAATGGGTGCCCAGTAGGTGGGAGAATTCTGGACAGATAGAGATGCCCCTGCCCCAGGTCCTTCCTTGCTGCTGGTGATCAGGGTCTCTTCCAGGCTGAGAGGGCCCTTCCAGGGCCTCGCCTAAGCATCCCTTAGCATTAGCTCTCTGCCATCTTGATCTAGAAGAATAAGAGGCAATATATATAGGAAGAGAAAGGAGAACACTTGGGCACCAGTATTCAGTCCTCCGGTCCTATTCCACAGCAGCACCCCTTCAGACTTGTGACTGGCCCAAGGTGACCTAGCCCACAGAGGAAGAAGGATTTGAAGGCCAACCTTCCTGAGCTCCCAATATGGCCCAGTTACCACTGCTCCACACTGCCGAGCTGGGATTAAAGCTGGGGGGGGGGGGCAGCGCTCCAGCACAAATACTACCCTGGCTTTGATGGTGGAGCGCTGCTGTGCCATACCTTGTAGATGGCAGTCTGTTGGGGATCAAACCTTAGTTACTGTGTGCTGTTTTGAAAATGACAGAGATAAGCTGGGGTTTGGGCATAAGAATCATTGTCTTGTGAACTTTATGCCATGCCAACCTGAGGTCCCATCTCACCCTCTGACTGGACCAGATAACAGCCACTGTTGTCCCCTTCACTAGGGACTGCAGGCTTCCTGTGTGACCAGAATGCTCAGAAGCCACACTTGTAGACTAGCTTTGCAGATGCTTCAGCATCCGGTCCTCTCTCATCCATAGCCTCAGCACAGTGAGACATCAGCAGAGACATTCAGACTTCTAGACTGATGCTTGTGTTCGGATTGTGTAAGTTGTAGACAGTTAGGTTCAGTGGTTCTCAACCTGTGGATTGTGACTCCCTTAGGGGTTGAATGATTTTTTTACAGGGGTCCCCTAAGACCATTGGAAAAGAGATATGTATATTATGTTCATAACAGTAACAAAAATTAGTTACAAAGTAGTAATGAAAATAATTTTATGGTTAGGAGTCACCACAACATGAGGAACTGTATTAAAAGGGTCACAGCATTAGGAAGGTTGAGAACCAGTGCTTTAGTTAATATCACCAGGTTTGGGAGAGGACTTATACAGAAGCTCCTGGTGGCTTTAACATGGGTCCCTGGAGGGGTTAATGGGTTATCTCTGTCCTCAAAGAATATCCAAAAGAATGAATTTAGGAAGAACCAAATGGAAGAGATTATAACGAAAGCTTTTAAGAATTAAAAACAAATAAGCACAAATTTATCAAAGAACAATATGAATAGCTCCCAAAGCCCAGTCCATGGGACTTCAGAGAGGAAGGAGTGGCTCTCAGTGATAACGTTTGCTGGTGGAAGAGACTGATGGGTTTACAAACAATGCCAAGAGCAGGCCTGGCCCTGGAACATTCGACTGTGGCCTAATTCTTGAGGAATTCCCTCTATGTTGTCAAAGTGTGGAGACTAAGTAGGGATTGGGTGGAGGTGGGGAACGCCTCCCTCTGTCAGGGATCTATCCAATAGCAGCGTTCGCATTCATCCACCTTCCTACCTTCAGGTCACCGTGCAGAGAAATGGTGTGCTCAGTAACTAGCCAGCTTGATACTGCTAAGTGAGAGGCACACTAGAGGGTCTGGTGCTTGTCTAGGTTTAGAGAGGGAAGGGGGGACGAGGGCCAAAGCTGCAGTCAAGTTACAGTGATAAGAGCAATGCCTGCAAGAAGCAGCTCAACTGCCAGGGTCACTTGCTTCTTCTGGGGAAGGCCACTGGGGAGCCAGGAATTGAACTCAGGTCTTAAACTGTCTCACTGGCCTACACTGGGGGACTTTTATGTTCAAATCAGCGTTGTTGGTAGCCAAGTGATGAAGAGTGTAGAGGCGAATGGAGACATGGTGACTACTCCTGCTGCTGGGGTGGAAATCTTCTCTGAGGTTTGCTTAAGGCCATGACAGGGTGTCCTTTGGGTGGGACCTCTGCTATGTACGGCTCTTGTGTCTAGACCATAGCGCTTGTGAGCACCCACGGAGGTGTTATCTTGCTTTCAGCTGTACTTCTAGACTTTCATGAGTCACCCAGTGTGGGTGCTAGGATCTGAACCCTGGTCCTCAGTAAGCGCTTCGAACTACTGAACCATCTCTCCAGTACCTTGTTTGTGTTTGAGATCACATTATTCCAGGCTGGGCCCTGAACTCACTGTGTTGTGTAGTCAAGGATGATCTTGAATCCCTGACTCGTTTGCCTCTTCTCCAGGCCCAGGATTACAGGCGTGCACCCTCACACCCTGCAGCTTAATTTTCTAATTCTTTTTTTGTATGATTTTACATTAAACCATCACTCATATCCATTTCTGGCAAGTTGTTTCTGGATCTTTCTCTTCTTTCCGTTCTCACTGGCCCCAAAAAGCCCACGCTGGTCTCTCATCTGGGACCCTTCTATTGTTCTTAGCTAGTGTCTCCTTTCTCCACCAGCACTTACAAGCATCTACAGCCTTAAGACAAGATGTCTTTCTCTTGACCATGCTGTAGGTCAGTCTCTGGACCTTGTGTCGGTTAGGCAAGTGCCACAACTATTAAGCTGCATAGATCATGAAATGTACTGCAGGAAACTCAAAGACATGAAGACTGTAACATTCAGTAAAGATGATCTAGTGTCTCCATGCTTCATTTTCAGGTTCTGGAACTTTCTGCATGATGGACTGTCCCTTTGATCTTTTCCTGTCATGCAGGGCTCTATTACCTGTGCAAACACCTTTCCTGATAACCCACACTAGGTAGCAAGGCCCCGTAGTTACCCCTAAGTACCCCTAATCTACCTTCAATCCAGAAAGTCTCAACCCTCAGTCCTGGGGTCTATTTCTCCCATCAGAATGCTAGCCCAGTGAAAATGGAGACCTTACTCTCTCCACTTCATGCCATAAAGGTTTGAAGCTGAATAGATGAATGAATGAAGACTTTTCAAATAGCTTATAAATAGACACATTGTTAACATAAGTCACATGTATATGAAAAATAACTGCACTATCAAAAGTCTGGAGCAGAGCAGCAACCATACATGCTTTCTTTATACTTACAGTGACTAGTAAATGTCAGTAAAGCTTATATTGAGAAGCTGGACAGTATATCTCAGGGCTGTATCACTGGCCTGGTATATGCACAGATCCTGAGTTCAATCCTCAGCAATGCCAAAGAGAAGACGGGTAGGGCATGTGGCTGGATGAACCTGAGATTTATTCACTCCAGCCTTTGGGATGAGATGGAGCCTCTTCACTAGAGGGAAGGGATACAAGACAGCTGAAGCCGTTGTCAGAAGAAGTCACAGTTATCCCCTAGATATCTAGGGGAGAGGAGACTTCCCCATCCCAACTTACCCATTCCCAGACTTGAGCAGTCTTTTCTCCCCCCTTAACCTGTCTCCTTGCTTTTATGGTTTAATTTCGAGATTGTATATTCATTTACTCATTCATTCATTCGTGTAGGTGTAGGTTCTGCCCTGCCCATGTTGTCCAGTATGGTCTTAGTCTTAGTGTTCAAATGATCCTTCTGCCTCTACCTTCCATGTAGAAGTATGACCCACTGGCTTCACATTTATCATCTTAAAAAGCTAAGCTAGGCATAGTAGTGGCATGAGTCTATAATCCTAATGCTCAGGTGGCTGAGGAAGGAGGGTTGTCTTGAGTTTAGGTCAACTTTGGTGTACACAGTCAGTTCCAGACCAGCCTGAATGACCTAGCAAAATATTTTCTTAAAACACCAAATAGAAAACTTCAGTGAGAGAGAAACAAAAGCAGAAGGATCTCAAGTTCAAGGCCAAATTGCCGTATTTAGTGAGTTCAAGGCTAGCCTAGGCTACAATGTAAGGCCTGGCTCACTCAGTGACTCAGTCAACTGATCAATGAAAGCTGGAGATACAGTTCTGGTAGAATATTTGCATAGTATGTGTGAGGCCTGGGTTTATCCCTCGAATCTCACAAAATCTGAATTTGTAAATACTACATTGTTTACTTGTCTATTTCTTTTTGAACCAGTGTCTTATTGTGTAGCTCAGACTGCTTTCAAATTCTTTATACCCCTTCCTCAACCTCTTGTTGCTAGGATTATTGTTGTGTGCCACCATGCCTTGTAATATTTTTTTTTTCTGAGACAGGGTCTCACTCTGTAGCCCTGCCTGGTCTAGAACTCATTATGTAGACCAAGCTGGCCTCCACCTCACAGAGATCCTTGAAATATTTTCTTTTGACAAAAATGAGTTTAGAGGCCTAGTTTGAGTAGGATTTATTTATTCTATATTCATGCTGAGCAACCCACACTGGGCGTCAGAACCTTTTCCTTTTTATAATACTGAAACCCCAGCTCTTTCCCAATATCAAAACCTAAGTTCTTCCTCTTTTTAAAGGGGAGCTGCGCCTCCCCCTTTATTTTTTCCTCTTGTTAGAGGAAATTCGCAGAGCCAAGATTTAAAACGGGGTGGGGAGGGTCATCTGTTGAGGGCAGGAGCTCCCTGGCTTTAGGAACATGGCCCGCCTCTTCACTTCCTGACGTCATGCTATTTTTGTCTCTGTATAGCTCATTGACACGATTGCCTCAGAGATCGGAGAACTGAAACGGGAGATGGTGCAGACAGATATCAAGCTGGAAAATGGCCTGGAACCTTCTGAAACCCACAGGTGATCAAAGACGAAGCTAGGTGCTGGTTGTGGCGAGTTGGGGAACTCAGAGAAGCTGACGAATGAAGAGGGCTGACATCCAGTCACTCCTTCAAAGTCTGGGCGCTGGGAGTATGGTGACAACAGATGAAATTCTCTGTAGGAGGTGGGAGTGGCCTAGAAGCTCCTTGCCTCCTTGTTTGTTTTAATTGCTTTGAAGGCACTTGAACTTTATACCTTCTTGATTCCTCCTGGCACCAGAACTGGGAAATTGTCAGTGCCATGTCACAATGATGGAAAGAGTAACGCAGCGGACCTTCCGTGCATGAAGTAGAATTCAGTATAGCCCTGGCAGTCTCCAGAAGGTTTAAAGGGGAGCAACTAAAGAGGATGGACCCATTTTGCATTCTCAGGTCAGAAAAATCCCCAGACCTACATAGCTATGAACCTAAAAAGCCCTCAGGGGTTTTATAACTGAATGAGGTTGTAAATGACTGGACCAGTTTGGCATGCTGCATACTCTTTGACTATGTAGGAGGGGCTGGTTTTGAGCTGGAAAATTATCTTTACAGGGGTCAGAGGTAAGGTTGTAGGTTGAAGGTCAAGCCTCTTAGCTCTTTGATACAGCCTTTGTTTTTGACCAAGAAACAGGTCATTGCTACAGAATGATGGACATGTTGGCTGGTGCCTAGAAAAGCAGGTTCATCATCCCTCCCTTCACTGCTTGAGGCTTCATGAAATAGTACAAAGTTAAGATTTATGGTGTGAGTCTGCTTGCAAGTCACGGGACATGCAGACAAACCAGGTGACACTGGTTGCCCAGGCAAGTTTCAAACCAGCCTGACTTGTTCTCTGCCCAAGACTGAGGGAGAAAAAAAAAAACAAACAAACCACCAACCCAGGGAGGCAGGTGCTAGGCAGCTAGAAGGGGGTGCTGTAATGCCCTGCTTCTCAGGAGGAGCTGTGTTTACCTTAGCTGGGCAAGTTCTAGGTACCTTCTACTTCCTGGCCATCTTTGCAAAGTAGTGGAGGTAGACCAGGTGTCCCTCCATGCTTCTTGGCTTTTAATGCTTTCTTTATATCCCAGTGCGAAGGGTTTTGATTAGTTAAGTCGTTTTCTCCCATAAACTTGTCACACATGCACAGTGCACAGTGGTTTTAGAGATTGTTTTTCCCATCTCATATCCATAGTTCAAAGGTTATTCTTGGAACTTTAGTACATGGTTGACCTTTAGCCTCTGCACTGCTATGTGTAAGCAAAACTGGAGTCTAGGCTGATAAGGAGTAGAATTTAGTGACATTTCTTTCTTCCATGTCTAGGAAATGCAGTGCTGGGAGATAGACCCCAAGCTCTGCAGGGGACAGACAGAGTGAAAAAGATCTCCCCTAAGTATAAGTCACAGAGGCTGTCAAGGTTTGGGGAGTGGTGGGTTGCAAACCATTGAGATCTTGCTCCCTGACCTCAGCAAATAATAGGGTGAGAGAGCTGGAGTTCATTTAATCACTAACATCACCGCTTGTGTTTATTTGTGGTTCATGCTAAGTGTGTGTTGTGCTACTGAGCCTTCCTACACTGAGTATACTGCACTCCCAGCCCTAATATCTCTTTTCATCTTTTCCTTTCCAAATTTAAGAATGACCAAAAATGCAGGACATGACTGGTCATGGTAGTGCATGCCTTTAATCCTGGCAGAGGCAGAGGCAGGCAATCTCTGTAGGTTTGAGGTTAACCTGATCTACACAGTGAGTTCCAGGTTAGCCAGAGCTATATAATAGATAGACCTGATTTCAAATAAATGAGCAAACAAAAATAAAAAGAATAACCAAAAGTACACCACAATAACATATTTGTTCAGGCTAATATACTTGGATACTGTGTTCATTAACGTGGAATTTACTCATTTTTAGTGGTACCTTTCTTGCCAGACATAGTAAGCAAATATTTGTAATATATATACATGTCGTGTTGATGATGTGCCAGCCTTAGGGGTTTGTACCAGCCCATTGTATCTTCCTAACTATTTTAAATGACAGAAGTCCATTTTTACGCTTGTTCTACTCATGTGGAAAGTGTTAATGTGCCTAAATCACCAAATCAAAGATGCTTGGGCATTAAGTTTTTTAGAAGCAGTGACTGCTTTTAATTTGTCCGTTTCCCTATCAGAGGAACAGGGAGGTAGGAAAATGAAACTTTGAGTTGTTTCCAGAATTAAGGCAAAAACATAGCCATAGGTACAAGGCCACGGTTCAGCCCTGGAGTTGTCTTACTGCTGTAGAGAGAAGTGGTTGAGATCCTGAGACTTTAGAGGCTGAGACAGGAGGATGGAAAGTTCAACCTAGAAGGAGGGAGAGAAGGGAAGAAGGAGAGAGGGAGGGAGGGGAAAAGAAAAGGAGGGAGGGAAGGAGAGAGAGAGAGAGCTAGCTAGCAGCTCCACCCTTCCTAGGGAATTGCTGCTATACTTCCAATGTGCCAGATGTACCAAATTGCACCCCTGTCACCTCTGACATCCTTCTCCATGAGTCTGATGAGGCCTCTACTATCCCTCCCAATAGCCATTGCAAAAATGCCTGAACTTCCTCAATCGATGGAACCTGGGGTTAAATACCAAGCTAGTTTTCTAGGCAGTAAAGAACCTTTATTCCCTTGCTTGTGTTAGTGTTTAACTACTTCATGGTTAACTCTGAAACACTCTTGTAGTCTTAATGTTTTCTTGGGTCCTGGACTCCTTTTCAGAATAACAGTTTTAAATGTGTTAAATCAAATTGATAGGACGACATAGGAAAAACAACTATGCTTGAAAACCAAGGGCAAAATGTGTACAAAGGTAATATTTCACTGCAGAGACATTTCTTTACTAATACAAATGGGACCAGCAATGGCCGTCATCTGAGCAGAGGGGAGCTCTGTCCCTTGTGCAACTGCAGGAGAAGCACCTCTGGGTTCTGTTAGCAGCAAAGGCACAGCCACTGGGCTGCTCTTGTATTATTGTTATCCATATTCCAGGGGGAAGGAGGTACATGTTCTCATCACCACCCCATGTATGTGTGTTTAAGCTGATGCACTCAAGCCTGTGGAGGCCAAAAGTCACTCTGGGTGTCTTCCTCTGTTGTTTATCACCTTATTTTTTCTGAAGCAGTTCTTTCTGAATCTGGATTTCACTGTTTTAGGTAGACTAGCTGGCCACTGAGCTTTCAGTACCTCTCTGCCTCCTAGCACTGACAATAAAGGTACCGCCATGTGCAGATTTTACATGGGCTTTGGACATCCAAACTCAGGTCCTTGTCTTTGCACATCAAAAGCTTTACACACTGAGCCATCTTTCTGGCCAGTACATTCATTTCAAAGTGAAGCCAAAGAAGACTGGGGGCGTGGCCCCACTGTATTCCATCCCTAGCACTGCTTATCACCTACACACATCCTCATGTGTATGTTAATTGTCTCTAGACGGGTAGAGTGGCACATGCTATAATGGTGGCGTTTGGGAAGTGGAGGCAAGGGGATCAGAAGTTTGATGTCTGGACATCACACCCAAGACTCCTTTCCCCTCCCCTGCTGCTACTCTGGCCTCTAGCCTGTGCTCCCTTGTTCCCTGACCTCCTTAACCATGGAATACCCAGAACTCTTGGACCTCTTCTCTTTATCTCTTTGCTCTTTTTGCAGTTGGCCTTATCTAAGATATTTGGGGATTTCTGTACTCAATGCCCACATCAGTAAAATGGGAATAATAATAGAACAACTCTGTAGCATCCTCAGGAAGAATACACAAGCCAAAGGCTGTAAAGGACTTAGCACAGTATCTGACCTGGCAGATGTGGTATATATTTACAAAGAAAGTCTCTAGAGTCTCAAGTTAATCCCATCTGGTCTTGTGGCTTTGATGCCATCAACATGTTGGTGATTTCCAACTTAGGTCCTCTCTGGTTGATCCTCTTTATAAGCTCAGAGGTTTGCATCAAACTTATAGAGACTGTGATTGAACCTTTGGGGGTCCCCTTGTAAAGCCAGTCTGTCCGGGGTCTTTCTTACCCACTCGCATGAACCTTCCTGCCATTCTTGCAGCCTCATGCTAATAACCCCTCTTCTATCTGTCTTCAGCTCCTAGCTATTCCACCCTTTAGAGTAGATTCATGAAGTGACCCCTTCTCACCAGCACCATCACCATGGTCCCTATCTGGTATCCTGGCCATGACACTTTCTATGTTTCTGGGCTGTCATCTAAACAGAAACCAGTCAGTCTAATTCTAACTATTTTGCATTGTGTTAGGTATTAGAACTAATCCAGAAATGAGTTTGTTTGTTTGTTTGTTTGTGCCAGTCTCTCTGGCAGCCTAAGTTGACCTGAAACCCTTGATTCTTCTGCGTTGGCCTCTCAAATGCTTAGATTATAGGTCTACACCAATATGTTTCCCTTTTAGGAGGATGTGTGTAGGTTATTAGCAAATACGGTACCATTTTATATCAGAGACTTCAATATCCACAGATCTGGGTATGTCAGGGGTTCTTGAACCAGTACTGAGGGATTTGTGTACCTATTTGCTTACTTAATCATCTTCTACCTCCAAAAAGGGCCAAAATCCATGAAAGTAGGGGTTTGGCTTGTTATATTAGATTGGGGCCAAGAGTTGTGTCTGGCACATGGCATATCATCCATAGCTGTGGGAGAATAGGTGGCCAACAGGCCCATAGCAGCCCTGTGAAGATTCTAATTAGTCAGAGGCCCATCACAAGCATAAGATGCACACACACACACACACATACACAAGTGAACACAGAAAGGAAAGCCGTACTGAGCAGTATACAGTGCTTACAGTGGATACCTGTAATCTTAGCACTGGGGAACCTGAGGTATGGTATTGCAGGTCCCATGCCAACCTGGGCTATGCAGTGAGTTCAAGGACAACTTAGATAACTTAAAGCCTGTCTTGAAAGAGAGAGAGAGAGAGAGAGAGAGAGAGAGAGAGAGAGAGAGAGAGAGGGGAGAAGGAGGAAGGAAGGAAGGAAGGAAGGAAGGAAGGAAGGAAGGAAGGAAGGAAGGAAGGAAGGAAGGAAGGAAGGAAAAAGAAAAGAAAGGAAAAGAAAAGATGCTAACATTGAAAATATGAAGTCAGCCTGAGACCTCCCTGGCCACAAAATGGGCCCCGAGTCCCTACCTTCTGTCTACATCTGTGTGTGCTTCCTCTGTCAACCCTGAGGTCTGGGCTGTTGAGGTCCTTGGCTTAAAGGCTAAGAACTGATTAAATCTACTTCCACCCACTAGCAAAAAGAAGCTGGATAACCTGGAGGAAGATGGCAGGGTCATTCCTGGTGGTCCACCCCCTCTACATGGTACTTTGTCTCTCCCTCCTTCCAAAGGCTGGGGAGTGTGGGAACATAACAGCCTTTTGCTCCATATCCCTCTGGGTGAAAGGTGCTTGTGTTGGGATACACTGTCCAAGCCTAAAGTGCTCCCATGTTCCACCCCCATCTTCCCTGGGCTCCTCATTTTGAGCCAACAGTCTACATATTCCTCTGTCCTCAGACAAAGAAGAGGGATTTTAAAAAAAAATCTCATAAATATTCTCTTGGCCCAGACTGGGTTTTCAGGACGCCAGAGGATCCTAGACCACAGACACAGTCATCCTAGACACAGTCATTGAGAGACATTGCTCTTACTGGTGCAGGGAGACTTGAAACCCTGGGTGATGTCTGTGATACTATATACCTCCTCCCGTCTCACCCCGCCCCAGTCAGACAGGAATTTAAAGCTTCGGGGGCCAGTTCCAGTTAACACTGTTAGAGTTTAACAGTTACCTCCCACCTTTGGCCTGTCTAGAGGTTTGAGCTTCACGGTAGCAAGGAGAGGGCAGTTACATCAAACCACTACTCTCCTCCCTTGAAGATCCAGCCTTCCTAATGCTGTGAACCTTTAATACAGTTCCTTATGCTATGGTGACCTCCAATCATAAAATTATCTTCATTGCTACTTCATAACTATAATTTTGCTACTGTTATTAATTGTAATGTAAATATCTGTGTTTTTCCCATGGTCTTTTGGGGGTCGAGACCCATGGGTTGAGAGCATTCGATCTAGAGGAAAGGGAATTCCATCAGAACATGTCTCTAACGAGACAGTTGTATCCAATGCACTGCTCTGTGTGCCCTTCTTAAAGAACTCTGCCCCCACAAATACCACTTTTAAAGTAATCCACTGATGTTAACCATAATTCAGCAAGAGTGCACGAGTATGTAGCTAAGATGAGTTTTCACAGAGAAATCACACAGCCAGGAGTCAGATCAGAAAATAGCTTCCCAACATCCCTGAGGGTTTCCTCTGGTCATATCCACTTCAAGTCTAACCAGTGTCCTGACTGGCAATGACCTAGGTCATTCTGATTGATGAGTTTATCATTTGTCTCTATTTTGATGCTGGGAATTGAGCCCAGTTCATTACGTACATGCTCTACCTATCCTAGCTTTGCCTGATTTCCAACTTTATATAACTGAAATCATAACATCATATAACTCTAAAAGTCTGACTTCTTTTGTTCAACTTTTAAAAAAATAATATTCTAATCATGTGAACACACCAAAACTTTTTAACCATTCTGCTATTGATTGATATTTGACTTGGTTTCAGGTCAGAGTTGGATTTTGTTGTTGTTTTGTATTTTTGTTTGTTGAGCAGGGTCTCACGTAGCCTCTGATGGACTCCACTTCACTGAGTAGTTGAACATGACCTTGAACTCTTTTGGGAGTGGAAGAGGGCATCTCACTAAGTGTTCCTGGC
The DNA here is from genome assembly GCA_028551405.1 of Uromys caudimaculatus. NCBI lineage: Eukaryota > Metazoa > Chordata > Mammalia > Rodentia > Muridae > Uromys > Uromys caudimaculatus. The sequence goes on along the minus strand of CM052701.1, from coordinate 30,849,174 downwards.
TGGCCTGAGACTTGCTATGTAGACCAGGCTGGCCTCTAACTCACAGAGAGATTCCTGCCTCTGCCTCCCAAGTGCGGGAATTAAAGTCCTGGGCCACTGTGCTGAGCAACCTTGAACTTTTGATCTGCTTGCTGCTGCCTCTTGACTGATGGAATTACAGATGTGCTGCAATATACACTGTCCGTTTGTCTGAAGAACTGTTCAACTTCTCCTGAACTAATTTGACTCAGGTACTAACAGCATCATAACTATAAATACCGTACAGATATTTTTGTAGTTCTGCTCTTAAGATTACTATACTCAGTACAGTTTCCCATATTTAAAAAATCTTACATCCTCACCTTTAGTAACTTCAAATGTGGGATTCAAAGCCACCTCAGTATATTCTTTCCCCATCTTTTCTTCAAGATGCAGATACAAAGAGACTCTGAATCCTCTGTTGCTCTTCTGAAGTCTTTAGAGAGTGCATACATGACATCCTTAGGAAGCCAGGTCAAGCCACTGGATGAAAAGTCACTGCGTCTTTTGACTTCTTACACTATCTGTGTCATGTGTCATGTTAGCCAGTAAATAAATAGTTTCCTCTCATATCACATGTGGAAACCTGTCTAAACCATAGGTCACTGTTGCTCCAGACTTGGGGCACTTGCTAGAGAGTCGTTGAGAAGCCAGTCCTAGAAAGTGAGCCACGTTCATCTTTAAAAGAAGGGTTGGTTTGAGAGCTGGGAGGTACCGCTCTATGGTAGAGCCCTTGCCTGGCATTTAAAAAGCTCTGGGTACCATTACCAACACTGAAAACAGGAGGGGAAAGGCGAGTGCTTTTCTTCCTCTATTATGACTTCTGCTCTGGTTTCTGCAAAAATAGACCTGTAGAGACGTGTGTTACAGAATACTAAGTTTCTTTTGTAGACTTTTATTTAGTCTCTTTGAAGAGAGGATTTGATGTTCACAAGTTTATAGTCCCTTCTTAGAGTTTGTCTGTTTGAAGAAGTAAACACATATTTCTCCCAGAAAGAGAAGCATTTCAAATTGGGTCATGATTGAAAGGCAGCTGAAAGTGAACCCTGGGGAGCTGGGTTAGGTGAAGCACTAACTCTGGGGGAATATGTTCTGTCCTGCCTGGAGTGAGTATACATTTGCTAGACGGCCATTTCTCTCCAGCCATCCCCTGAGCTGGCTTACTTCAAAGCCCTAAGAGTGTTTTCAATATGGCTTCAAAGAATACGGTGAGGATTTGCTCGTACTGCTGCCAACATGACAGTGATTATGTCCAGCCTAAGGCGAGTCTTTACTGAGTGGATACATTTTGTTAAGGTTCTCCCAGTGGAGCCTGGAGATTCACACAACACAGAAAGGAGAGGATCATAAAGGAATGGGTGTCATATAATGGGATGAATACAGAGGAATACAGGAATGTGCGGGATATGGGGGGAGGGGGGAGTTGGGGAATTCCAGGTCAGTGGTGGTTTTAAAAAAAATGAGACTTGACATCACTTTATTTAAGAATTAATTACGCAGGTGAGAACAGCTTGCAATTACAAACACTCCAGAGAGCCATTCAATGTGCCTCAGTTCTTGGTATCTAGGAAAGTTTTTTCCCAAAGAGCATTTAAATTTTCTTCTCTTGATTACTAACAGTTGGTATGTATATTGTGAAGAAAACGTATATCAGAAAATAAAGTGATGTGTGATGAAGCTGGACATGGTGGTGCGTAGGTTCTTCCCATTCCTGGGGATGCTAAGACAGGAGAATGGGAACTCTGAGTTCCAAAAGTGCTACATAGAAAGACCTATCTCAACAAAACAAAAACAAAACAACAAACAGCTCAGGAGGCAGGAGGATCACAAGTTCAAAGTTATCCTTGGCTACAGAGTAAGTTGGTAGTCAGTCTGAACTACAGAAGGCTCTGTCTCAAAAAACAAACAAAAACCCAACCAACCAATCAACCAACCAAGCATGAATTCACCTACTGAGGCAGAACCAGGTACTGTTCTCTCTCTTTGCTGTTTTTTTCTCAGCAGTGAATAGCCCTCTGTTTTTGTTTTGCATTACTAAATATATAAACGGTAGATAATGAATGCATGTTTGCCAACTGACAAGGGTGTTTTTGTTTTGTTTCTTTTAACATTCTGGTTCTGCTTTGGGTCTGGGGTATTAGTGTGGAATGGTGTTTTCTTTGTTTGTGTTATTGTCATTGCTTGTGTTCTGTCAGTGTCTACGTTGCTGGTCTATTCTTAGATCCTCCTACTTCAGCTTCCCTAGTGTCTGGGACTACAGGCCTGTGCCAGGGCCCTCATTGGAGTCCCTGTTTTTAACCAGTGGCACCATTCTGTGTCACGGTTGGTGTCTTTGTCAACAGTGGACTTTAGCCACGTAAGTATAACACTGGCAACACTCTAGGGCTAGATTCATTTTACACTTTTTTTTCTTTGTCTGGTCTTAAGGATCAAGCCCATGGCCTCATGCATCCTGCTATAGAGGCAGGTGCCTACCACTGCGCTGTAGCCCTGCCCTATTTTATTTGGCAGCTTTGCCTCCTGGCTAACTCAGCTCTGCCACAAGCTATGTGCTTAGTTAGAATTCTGCTGGTGAATTGGTCGGGCTGAGCAATAGCATGGGCACAGCCGGAAGCACTTAAGTTGTAAAAACCATGCATGTAGGGCACACATGCCTTTCTGTGAAGCTGCAAGCGGAGGGTTGGCCTGGCTCCTCCTCCAGCCTGCGCTTAGTTTCAAGGGCAACCAAGACAACAGGTTCTTTGTTTCCACTTCTTATTTTTACAAGAACAAATGAAAGCCTTGGCAGGGCTGACTCCATATCTGGCCTTTTCATCGGGAGCTGGAGAGGAAGCTCCTGAGTGGAATTACCCCCACCACTGCCCCACCCCCAGTCTTTCTTGTGTGAAAATGTCGGCCCTAGGTGACAACCATCAGGTTTTGTCTCCCATTTCTCAGTACTCCTGGTCCTCAGGAGGTAGAAATTTAAAAAATCAAATGAAATCCTTTAAAGAAAAATGTGATTTTTTTTCCCCCTCATAAAAATGCCCCTGCTGCACATCAGTAGAAATCACTTTCAGGAAGTTGTGGCTTCCTCCCGCAAGAAGCAATAGACCTCAGCCATGAGGAAACCAAATCCATACCCAAAATATAGTAGGGTTTCGTTTTCCTTTTAGAGTTTGAAGGGATAAGAGGTCTTCAGGGAATTAAAGCCGTAACTTGTAGGATGCTGGGGAACTTCAGAAGTTGAGAATGTGGAACCTAATGTAATATAATGCACTTGCCGGTGTGCACAAGGCTCTGACCTTGACCCCAGTACCACAAAATGAACAGAAAGGCAGCCACAACTCAGAAAAGTGGGCCTGTGTGGATTCTGGTTGGTTGGTTGGTTTTTGTTTTTATCATTTTCACCTCGAATAAGGAGTTAAGTTGGATGGCTCAACTGTCTCTCCCAACCCAGCTAAATATGCAGGGATTTTACAAAATCATGGCTCCCCAGTCCTAGGCCATTACCCTCCCTGTCTTGGTTAGTGAGTAGAAGGTGCCCCAGGTCATCTGCCAACCTTTGTGCTATAAGCTGAATTTGCACACTAAGGTCTTGTGTCATCAAGAAGGGATCTGAGCCTCCTTTCATCTCCAGGCTTAATGTTACCAAGAGGGGTTTAATTTAGCCTTGAGAGTCAGGAATTGCTGCCATACCTGAAGGTGTTGAGCAATCATCATATAGCAATCAACCAGTAGGTGTTTTTGAAATTGAAGGTTTCTGGGAAGTTTTGTCTGCTTGGCATATGTGTGGGGAATTGTTACTTGTTCCAGAACTATTTTTATCAGATGCGAGTTTTTTTCTGTATGGGCTCTTTATTGTTTTTCATAAGGAACCTATTTCTTTCCCCAAAAGAGTTGATCCTCAGCCCTACCATCTGTCACACACCACCACCACCCCCCACCCAAGCCAAAGCACGGGATTCATCTCCCACTATAAATGTGGTATCTGATTGGCCACTGCCGGCCATTTTGCTATAGGATCAAAGATCTGCTAGTACATGAGCAAAATCATGTCTGATCCTTAGTTCTTAAGATGGCCTGATCACTAACTTCTTGAAGCAAGAAGCCTGGGCCCTCCATTAAGACGCTCATATGTACCAGGGATGGGTAGTTAGATTTCAGATCAGGGATGAATGTTAAATCCACTTTGGTGTTGTTTCTCCAAGGCTCTTGTCAAGATGCCTGCTTTAACTGAAGGGTTGTTCTCACCAATGCTATCTATTTTCTGGTTTCTCTTGTGAGCACCAAGCTCCTTCTCCCAGTACTGCAATAAGCACTCTGTATTTGGCAACTTTAGACAGAGTGTTTGTCAACGGTGTCCTACTTTGTCTTTGCAAATCTAGACTAAATATCACCTTTGGCTTTATACCCCAAGGCTAGAAAGGCTGTCTGTAAGAGGAATTCATGAGCAATGCGGAAGAGCTGCTAAAACCTCAGATGTGTTACTCTGTAAGGAATGAGGACACTTCCTGACCCAAGGCCCCAAAATGGCCAAAGACTTGGTAACTTCGGTGACTGTGGTCACCCATTTCCTGATAAACACACAAACAAGAATCCTTTGTCTCCTGAGGCCAGAACTAAGCAGCCAGAGACTTCTTATTCCCGGCACCTGGCTGAGGGACACCTGTGTCTAAGGTTGAACATAGGGGTCCCTAAAGGAAGCTCAAACCAAAGACACATGAGCATCTCCTCTTGCTCAGGAGCAAGGACTATCCACATACTACCTCCCACTCAAGCCTCTGGTCATCCTGCTCTGGGCTGAGTTCTGAACGTGGTTCACGTGAAATCAGCATGTGAAGGGGGATAATGCTTTGGAGATGTACAGACAGCAGTGAGGAGAGTCAAGCCATGGGTAACCTGTAGCTGAAGGAGATTAGGGGTGGAGGCTAGGAGTTGATCTCAGTTTTGACAGATCAGAGGGAGCCAGATAGAGCAATGGAACGGTCAAGAGTAGCTTAGCCCTGTGGGAGTGTGTGTGGTTAGCATGTGTAAGGCCCAGGGTTCCATCCCCACCACTAAACAAATTAATAAAGTAGGATCAGTTTAAACTCAGCAATGTGGGGCAAACCTGACAAAGAGTGGCTCTTACAAGCTGGTCTTCTCTGTGAATCCAAGAGAAAGGTGTGTAAATATTAATATAGGAAAGAGATTCTCCTTTTCTAATCTGCCAATCCTCTTTGCTATTCCTTTCCCTCCTGTCTTTAGTATTAACTCATGGGTTCCTTAAGCTGATTTTCCTTTTATATATTATTACTTTCCTTTTAAATGATCAATTTCCTATCTCTACCATGATTGGGAAATACTATTGTAAAAGGACACTATGACATTGTAGTTTAAAGACCTGACTTGGCTCTCGTTTTTATTCTGCAGTTGGACATTTCATTCTATAAGATACAAAAAGTGGTTCATTCCAATGAGCAGAACAGATTTGTAAAAACTGATCGAGAGGGACTAATAAGGCAGGGGTTGGGTGAACGAAATCCAGATCAATCCTCTGTAAGATGGCTGGGGCCTGGAGTCGGACTGACAGGCACTCTGGCATCAGATTCCTTCAAGCTGCTTGCTTGCACAGATGAAGGTGGAGGGGACTCCCTCCTCGCCAGGGAAAGCCAGCCTCGGCTGACTTGCTAGTTTGTGTTAGTTGGGATTTCTCAGAAGAGCAAACAAGTGGCTTCATTTCACTTTGGTGACATTGACCTTAGTTAAACATTTTACCTTTTAGTGTGTGTGTTGCATGCACACGAATGAAAACAGAACTAAAAAAGGAAGGGCATGACTGTTCCTAGGTAGAGTGAAGGAGAAGGTTTATTATAGATAAAAGGGAGAGCATACATAGTCAGAGGCAGAGGCATCTGAGAGAGCCCAAAGGAAGCATAGCTAGACTGAGCTGGGCCATGAGGAGAGATGGAGAGGGTGTGGAGGAGAGGCGCCTCCGACCTGTGTGCTTAGTGCCCGTGAGGGCCCAAAGAGGCTGTCTGGTTCCCTGGAACCATGTGCGTGCTAGGAATCACAGCCAGGTCCTCCGCAAGAGCAGTCTGCTCGACTGCTGAGCTGTCTTCCCAGCCCCTGGCTATGTGAACTTTAGCCTGAGTGATATTTATATCAGTCTCTTACAACATTGCATAGGAGTTCAGACCAAAACAGTGGCTTCCTGTGTTTCCTATGCAACACCATTAAAGTTAGTTCTACTCAGGAAAGCCCATGCTTCTGTGGGCTTAATTGCTCTGCCACATTTTAGGAAAACTGTCAGTTTTTATTTTTATTTGTTTGTATGTTTGTTGTTGGAACAGTCTCACTAAGTAGCCATGGCTAGCCCAGAACTCACTATATAGATCAGGCTGGTCTTAAACTCACAGAGTTTAAGACCATCTACCTCTGCCTCCAAGTATTAAAGGTATGCGCCACCAAACCCAGTTTATTGTCACTTTTTAGCTAACCACTGGAATGTTGGTTAAAATATCTAAATGGAGTATGACCCATCCTGCAATCCCAGCACTGTTGAATGGCTGGACAAGATTGTTGCATGTTTGAGATGTTTGTGGTCATCTTTGGCTATGTTTTTTAAGTTTTGGGCCAGCCTGGGCTACATAGCCAGACTCTACTTTGTTACCGGTGAAGCTGTTTTGATTTTGCATTTTGTAGCAAAACTGTAGCTTTTTGTGCTCTGTGACAAAACGTAAGCCACAATGCAGTTACCGGCTAAAGCAAACTGGAAGTTGGATTTGACTTGGTGTTTGTTTCAGTTTTCCTTCATTGACAAGATTATCATCCATTTGGTTATACTTGGCCCTGCCACCTGCCTGCATTCTATAACTGCTCCAGGAAAACAAGAGAAAATGTGTTTCCTTTAACATCTAGAACCAAAGGTTACTGTGCAGGTCTATGGTAGAGCTCTTTCCTAGCATGCAAAAGGTCCTGGGTTCTATCCCCAACACTGAAACACAAGTAAGAAAAAATAAAGTATAGAAAACCCACTAGGAACCCTAGGGAATGGCCTTCAAGATTCAAGAACAGCAAGGGGAGAACATTCAAGGGGCACTTGGCTGGAAGTGCAGGGGAAGCCTCACAAAGCAAGAGTTACCAAGATCTCACCACCAAGTTCTTCAAACCCCAGACTTCAAGCAGCATAGTCACTGGCCTGGAAGGCACAGGCATTGAGCATCTCTTTCTAAAAAGTGAGGGTTGCACACCTTTGTAGGGCCCAAGAGAAGAAAAGGGGGTCTCTCGACTAGAGGTTTGGAGTTGGGAAGCAGGAAATAAAAGCCAGACCATTCAGTAAGTTGTGATAATTATGAGTACCCCAAGGTGTGTGAGCACATGTGTACATGTGCGCGTGCATGCGCGTGCATGTGTGTGTGCACGCACGCGCACACACACACACACACCCCTCTGTCCCACTTACTCAGACCTTCTCAATGTCTCCAAGTGACTAGATTTCCATGGCTCATCAATAAGCTCCTAAGTAGAAGCAAAATAGAGACCTTGATCAAGCATAAAGATGTCTTTGCAAGTGAAGACAGACCTTGAACATGGACCTTGAACATAGCTGATTCCAAGGCACATGTATGAGCATTTGTGCTGAGTAGACACGAGCTCTCACACGTGAGCATGGGTTGAGCAAGGGACCAGGTGGCTTTAGTTAATTCCATTGAGGAGCTGTCAATCCAATTTTTAAAATTTATTTTGTCCACATGCAGGGGTGGGTGTGCTTGTGCCATGGTGTACACATGTGGAGGTCAATTGTTAGGAGTCTCACCTACCTTGCTGAGTTAGAGACACTCTTGTTTTTGCTCCTGTACTGAGTACTCCAGGGCAGATGGCCTTGACCTTTTGGGAGATTCTATGTTGGGAGAATGTTGCAGGAAGTATTAAAAAAGAAGGTATATTTCACAGCATGTTCCCGAGCTACGCCCTGGTTCTTCATCCCCAGCGGGCTGGCCAGCCATGCACTGGCCAACCCACTATCTCCACGATCTCGCCACCCAGCTTGCTAGGTTCCCACTGGCAGGTCAATACCACGCCAGCCCCATGCTTCAATACCCCCATGGCCTCTGTGGTGCACATCAGGCAAACTCACACTTTGCTGCTGTACCTTTCTCTCTTGAACCCGGACGAGCCAGCGAGTGAAGGAAAATGCAACACAAACTTAGTTCAGAAACAATGATAACTCAATCTCTGGGCACATCAACTAAACCTAATCTTGTAAACCTTATCAAAGTCTGATTCCAATGGTGGTGAATCCTTTCGGATCCGCCATGATACCAGGAGACTCCACTAGCTACACCTTACCTACTACATGCTGTCCCCATTCCAAAAAACACTCTCTCTCTCCTGCTCCTCTCTTCCCTCCTCTGACCTGGAAGTCCCTCCTTACACGCCCAGAGATTGGCTCTTTTATTCATTAGGGGATTGGTTCACAAGAAGTCACAGGTGTAACTCACTCCTTCTCTGAAGCCCCTCCCATGAGGGCAGAATTAGAATACAAAAAGCCCCAGGGCTAGCCACAACAGGAGATATCACTCTAAAGATGCTGGGATTACTTGTGTGCACTTATACCTGGGTTCCAGAGAATGGAACTCAGGTTTTCAGGCTTTTATGGACACTGCTTTTACTAGCCAAGCCATCTCCCTGGCCTACAGTGTTTAATTTAAAGACAAACATACAACAAAACTTTTCTCCTTAAAAGAAAAATGAGACACATGCTATCTTAAATAGGAAAACAAGGTGCCCAATTTTAAAAAAGTCCTAGTTACTCAACTCAGTATAGATGTTTTTTACACCCAAAGAGAAGGTCTACGGATCTTTTTGTTTTATTTGTTTTTATAAGCTTACAGTGTTTTGCTCTGACAAAGGGAAGACAAAATTAGAATTTAGTTTAAGGATCTTAACTGGCTTTATTTTCAATTGTGGAATAGAACAATGTATCATTCCATCAAACAGAATGAGAGTAGCCATGAGCTGGAAAAACAGGAGGTTGTTTTATAGCCAGAAACAAGAACGATTTTTAAAAATTGGTTTGGGTGTTTCCAAGTAACTTCCCTTCTAAGTTGGGAAGAGGAAGAGAGTAATACAGGAAGGTCTGAGGAGGCTGCCTAACCCGGACGGTCCAGGAGGTGGGGGCGTGAGGAATGGAGGTAGGAGGATTACAGATTTGAGCCAGCCTGGATACCTAGTGAAACCTGGTCTTTAAAAGGAGAAAGGGGCTGGGTGTGATGATGGCACACACCTTTAATCCAAGCACTGGGGAGGCAGAGGCAGGCAGATCTCTGAGAATTTGAGGCCAGCCTGGTCTGCATAGCAAATCCTAGGACAGTCAGGGATACTGTCTCAGAAAAAAAAAAAAAAAAAAAAAAGATGATGATGATGGAGGAGTGGGGGAGGAGGGGACGGGGGAGGGGGAGGAGGAGAGAAAACATAACTGGTTAATATGGGCTACTTTAGGTAACTTTTTTTCTTGATTAAGGCAGAGGGAATGTACTTAAGTCAACTGAAACCTTCTTGTTTGGGAAATTGGCTGTTTATTCTTTCTGGGGGTTGTTTGTTTATAGGATTCTCTGAAGGAAAGATAACAACTTGATTGAGCAGCAGTGACTCCATTTTGATTTTGGGCTACCTGTTGAGGCCTGGGGCAGGAATTTAGTCTATAACAATGGAGTCCTATAATTTTTATTTGACAGTCCCTACACTCCAAGGCCAAAGACTGGACCACTCAGAGCACTGCACATCTGCTGAGAACCAATAGCCAGGTGGACATGAACTGTTCTTGATTGACAGTAAGAATCTGGCTTTGTTGTTGTTGTTGTTAACACCTGAACTAGGATTCTTATATCTGGAAAATTATGGACTGAATTTACTCTGCTCATATTTTTCTGACTGAAACAACCTCACATCAATTTTTATTTAAATAAATTAGTTAATTAATTTATACATCTATTTTGGGCAGAGCCAGGAATCAAACCCAAAACCATGCCCATCCTAGGCTACACACCCTAATCTCAAATTTTTTATATATTTTTACTTTACTGCCTCACATTTCATTGGTTAAAAAAAAAAACTAAACTATAAAATCAAAATAAACACTTCAGATGTGTTTGGATGGCACGTGGGAGAGGGAGCAGTGTGCTGGAATGTTCAGGAAGACATCTGGCTATACCGTGGTCTCTAGAACTGGTGCTGCACTGGTGGATTCTTCTGACTTCCAGATTCTGATCAGAAAGTGAAAGAGTGTCTCTCCTTGAATCTGCTGCACAGCCACAGTTTCTCGGAGATGAGCCTAATCCTGCTGATTCTAATGAAACTAAGGCCAGCGTCATCCTGGCTGTTTTGCTGAGAGTTCTCTTTCTCATTGACCCCCCCACCTCCTCCAACTATTAATGCCCAGTTGCCAGAAATGAAGAAAGTGAAAAAGCCCCTCCTCCCACACTCAGAAGAGCCTTAAGTCAGGTATGACCTAGGGGCAACAGGTGCTTGAGAGCTATGTTGGAATACTCAGCTGTCTAAACTCAGAGCCATGATGCTGGGCTGTTGTTTCCATGGCAACGGATGTAGGCTATGAGTTTTCCAGTGGATATTTATTCTCCTCACTCTGTCCTCTCCCCTGTCCTGTTTCCCACTCTCTTGCTGACCCCTTCCCCCCTCAAATAGTCCCTTTTGCTTTCATATCATATGTGTGTATAGTTAAATGTAGATGCTTCATATGAGAGAAAATATACAATATCTCATCTTCTGTTACTCTTTTCGGTCCCTCCTGATTTAAACCCCTTTTGTCCTGCCTGACTCCTCCTCTTTTCCTCATGGTCTTTTATCTACTGGACTTAGCATACATTCACAATCCTTGCTTGCTCTCAGGCAGGTGAGCCCTAAGGCAGAGACACCACCTGGAGCTGGAGATACCATTTACAAATAAAACAATAACGCTCAGAAAGGAGCCGTCAAAGTCCCACGTGTCTGGACCAGCTAGGAGAGGGACATCAGGCTTCCACCCTTGAGGCTGGCCCTTGGGCCACCTCACTGTGACCATGTCATTATTTTAAGTGCCTGGGTCATATCATGGGATGCCTTACTACCTTTCTGAGCTATACACCCTTTATCAGCATTCATTCACATAGAGACACCTGTCTGTCTTAGAAGTGGCTGGTTTTTGTTACTCTCAGATGGGTTTGTATTAGGTGGAGTTCCATCGAAGCAGAGGGATTCTTGTGCAGATTGTTTCTAGAGGGAGGCCCTTGGGAGCAGGGGGATAGACAGAAAGATAAGGCCAAAAAAACCAAAAAAACAAACAACAAAAAAACCAAAAACTCTAAATCTTACTCCAGAGATGTCCCATCTTGAAACAAGAAGGTCACTCCCTTCTCCAGCCACATCTGTATGTCATGAGCAATGGTTGCTTCCACGGGAGAGGATACAGCAGTCTCAACCTATGGGTCACAACTCCCTTGGGAGTTACATATCAGGTATCCTCACATCAGATATTACATTATAATTCATAACAGTAGCAAAACTACATTTATGAAGTGGTAATGAAATAATTTTATGGTTAGGGGTCACCACAACATGAGGAACTGTATTAAAAGGTGGTAGCCTGAGGGAGGTTGAGAACCACTGAGCTAGATACAACTTCGCAGGCATTTCCAGGAGAATGAGGAGGCTCTACGATGTTGGTAGCCAATGTCTCTAACAACCAGGGTGTGGGCTCCTGTCCTAGAAAGCCAACTCGGGAGGGGGTGAGAGCACACACCTGACAGTCCGTATTTCATCCATCAGCTCCTTTCTGAAGATTGTCCCTGATAAAAGCCACTTTGTCCTGTAATTATACACTTTAAACCTCACGTGGCTGGCTGGATCAAGTCAATACCAAAGACTAATTGCAAGGTCTAATTTATGGTTTCTTCTTTATGAGGCTCCATGAATCTTACTCACCATCTTCCTGTCTGGGCCCCGGCTGCTTAGGCTGAGGCCAATCATCAGAGCAAAGAGCATTAAAAACAAAACTGAAAAAACTTCAAACCAGGGAAGAGTTGTGGGATGTGACCATCTAAGGAGAAACAAAATACCTTCTTACTTGCTTGATACATGTGGGAGGAATACCATTGTGTTAGACACTGTCAGATTTGGACTTGATAAAATTAAATTGGTGTTGGTGGTAAATGTTGGGCTATGGTGTTTGGGTTATTTTGGTTTGGTTTGGTTTGGTTTGGTTTGGTTTGGTTTGGTTTGAAGTGCTGAGGAACCTACCGAGGGCCTTGAACATACTAGGCAAGTGCTATAATGTCATATCCCCCTGACTCTGAAATATTGACTTTGAACTTCAAGCATTCCTTCAGTGGCATGTTACCACTACCCCCTCTGGCCCCTAACAAAACCAAACAGCTAACTGATCAGAACCCAGAGTGCACATTGTATGCTTAGCTCTCCCACCAAGTGACACATACAGTGAAGTCCTCAGAGGCACAAGATTCACGTTCCCCAGAGCCTGGGAGAACTGCAGCGGCTCTGGTCCACCAGGACCTACAGAATCAGAATTGTGGAGGGTCAAAACCAGGAGTCCATGCCTTCACCAGTCCTCAGAGCATCCCCACACTCAAAAATTTGGCAAGGTGTAGTCTTTAAACGTGTCTCCAGTTGGGATCCCTGTGTTCTCATACCCACATCCTGCCTCAAAGTGTGTCATTGACTCGACCTGGGAAGCAATGTCACTAGTGACTCTTTAAGTTTCTCAGATAGTCTATGGCCATACTACACTGAACGTGCCCAATCTCGTCTGATCTCGGAAGCTAAGCAGGGTTGGGCCTGGTTAGTACTTGGATGGGAGACCCCCTGGGAATATCGGGTGCTGTAGGCTTAAAATAAATAAATAAAGTTTCTCTGATGGTCTTTGTAAATAGCCAGGGTGGAGAGGCAGTGGTCATCAGTTCATCTGTGCAATAGGACTCTTAGCTCCAGCTTCCCTTGGAAGAGTTTGTTCGTTTACCTCTATGAATAGTCACTTTAGGACACCCAGAGAGACTACAGGGGTTTTTGCAGAAAGGACAGCTGGAATCTCACAGGCTTGGTCTCTTGGGTTCAAGCGATCCTTCTGCCTCAGTCTCTTCTGTAAAAGGTGCTTTAGCTATGCATCTAGAAGAAAAATGAAACATGAGACTGCTTAGATCTGCATAAAACCAAGACACTGAGGCCAGGAGTGGTCCCTGGTGCTCTGTTCTATCTCCATGACAGTGACAGAGGTGGTCAGCACATGTTGGCTGTTTCTGAGGACTGGTATTGCCCACATGGACAATCTCACGTCTCCTTTCTGCAGCCCTCTACTCTCCCATCCTTCCCAGTCTTGAGGCTTTGTCCAGTATACACCCTGGGTGTGTGTTTGATGACTGACTATATCCCACACTGACCCTGCATCTTTGGTCACAAGGATCAAGTCTGGCGTTCCTGCTGTCTGTTCCAGGACTGTGCTGGGGACTTGTTCACTCAGAGTCAGGAAAGGTATCAGTGCTAGGAGAGGAAGAGAGTCCCCAGAGCTAAGCAACCTTGGGCTAGAATTTCAGGACTCTTCTTCCTAGCACAGACATGCCCTTGATCAAGATCTGGCCTCTGATCCTTTTCTTGTGCTGTGTTCTGTTTTGTTTCTCAAACAGGATCTCACCTGTAGCCTTGGCTGGCCTGGAACTCACTATGTAAGTCAAGCTGGCCTCCAACTCAAAGCCATCCAAACTTCTGGGGTTAAAGACTTGTGCTCCACACCTGGCTACCTTGGATTTCTTGATTCTTCTACCTCCATTTCCAAGTGCTAGAATTACACTGGTAGTACACATGTGTGCCTAGACCAGCGCCCTCGTTAAAACCAGCATCATACTACATAGTGTAGAGCTTCAAGAAGGAAGTGATCTCATGCTTGCAGAGGCCAGCCGCTCCATACATCCTTGGGCCTCGCTTTGCTTATTCCTCACCTACAATTAAGTGTTGGCATCGAAGGAGGCTTGTTTGTCGATATGATTCACAGACCATAAAACCTCCCCATTTGGAGGACGTGAGTCGTTCCAGGGTTTCAGCGGATTCATGACACTGTCCAGTCCTTGCCGTTAGCACATTTCCTACAACTCCCAAAGACACCTGGTACCTGTTTGTAGTCGATGTTCATCTCCCTCTCCTTCATTCTTAGCCAACCACTAACCTGCTTTCTCTCCCTAAGACTTTTCCCGTTCTGAACCTGTGTAATAGAGTCAGATGGCACTGTGACCTTAGCTCAGCGCCTCATTGCCCCACCGCAACAGGTGATCGACTTACACGCCTGGCTCTTCTCACTTAGCGCAGTGTTCTCCAGGTGCATTGTGTGGTAGCATTCCACTTTGTAGCTGTGTAATACAGCTTAGCCTTTTATCAGTAGTCGAATTTTGGGTTGCATTTCTTTTTTCTTATGGTTTATTTTTAGTTGTTTATTTGTGGGTTTTTGGTTGCTTGCTTGTTGGTGTCGAGGCAGGGTCTCACTATGTATGCCCGACTGATCTTGAATTCACAGAGATCTGTCTTAGCTCTACTGCCTGACTGCTGAGATTAAAGGCATTTGCCACCTCACCACACCCAACTACATAAAGCTTTTAGGACATATATTTGTTGACTTTTATGAATAGTGTCACAGTGATTTTATGAACATCGTAGCACCACCAAATTATGATATTTTTATTATCCTTAATGTTGGGGATAAAGAATGTTTAGGCTTGCAAGAAGAAATGAAAACCAATCATTTAGATACAGAACAAATATCCTCAGTATGTTTTGCCTGTAAAGGGCAACAGAACTTGTGTCTATGACATGTGCTTTTAAGCATTGAGACTTCAGGTGTTAGTAAGCCTGAAATTTAGCAGTTTGAAGGTCTGTCCTCCAAATAAATACTTTAGCTCAAAGACAAAGAAACCTAAGCCAAACAGTGTTTATGGTGCTTAGGACCTTTTGAAAATACAGGTAGAGTGAAATAAGAAATGTGTCTGTCCTCCATACCTTTAGGCTGAAGGGTGGTGACCCCAGGGTATACATATGCTGTGACAGATCTGACCAGTAAGTTCCAAAGGATAGCATCAGTCACTGAGCCCTGTTCTTTTCTTTATTCTAGCATGGTGAGACACAAGGATGGTGGCTATTCTGAAGACAAGGATGGGAAGATATGTCCCCGAGACTCCGGCTATGACAGCCTCTCCAACAGGCTCAGCATTCTGGACAGGCTACTGCACACCCATCCCATCTGGCTGCAGCTCAGTCTGAGTGAGGAGGAGGCGGCAGAGGTCCTGAAGGCCCAGCCTCCTGGGGTAAGAGCCAAGACTCAATACTCGGCTGAGGCAGACATGCTGCTGCCTGACAGAGAAACACTTAGAGATATTATTATAAAGTTCTTTCCAGCTTCTGGGTCATGTGGCTTCCAGTGTAGACATCAAATACAATGCAGGAAAATTCCATAAGGCAGTATCTAGGAGTAGATACTTTTCCAGGTCTGTCTTCCTGTCTTCATCTTCTCTATTATGAGACTGTATGGCTCAGCAGGACGCTAGGGCATCAAAGGAAAGAGGAGCCCCTCCACAGAGGCCTGGGCCTGACCCTCTGTACACACATACACACACACACAGACACACAGACACAGACACACACACACACACACACACACACACACATGGCACTGGGGAATAGCTCAGTAGATAAGGCACTGGTCATACCAAATATGAGACTAGAGTTTGGATCCACCAGTCGATCTGTGAGCTCTGGATTCAATTGAGCAATCTCAGTAAGTATAGCATAGAATAATTGACAAAGATACCTGATATCAACTTTGGGTCTAAATCACTAAATAAATACCACCTTACAGCACCATAAAAATTTCTTAAAAACAAACAACAACAACAACAACAACAACAAGAACAAAACATTATTCAGTGACTGGCATCGCCTGTGTTGTTCACTATGGTAAGATCTCACCCCATTGTAACTATTTAAGTCTAACATACTAGAGTGAATGAAATTAGCAACTCAGTTAGAGTTTTCCTAACCACATTGTCACTACTCAGGGCCCACAGGAGGCTGCCATAGCGGATGGCGCTGCCATAGTGGATGGCTCAGGATAGAGACTCTCTCCATCCCGGTAGAACATCACTGTGTACAATGTTCACTTCCAAACAGAAGACCAATCCAGTCAATCACAGACAAAATAAGGCTTAAAGCATGTGATCGATAGAGAGTAACCAAGCCAAACGTGGGCAGTATGAAGAAAATTCTATCAATAGCTAGCTGAGGAATGCCATAGCAGCAAGATACAAAACTCAGCTTTAGTGTCCTGCAGCTGCCAGGGCCGACCTCTGGCACTCTCTGTCCTTACAAGTGAGTCTGCCTGTCTTTGCTTCTTTCTTTCTTCCTTCCTGAAAACAGAAACAGACAGGGCTAAGAATTCCATTAGAACACTCAGGGCTTTGAGGGGCAGTGTTTGATCATCTTTGGAGAGAAGTCCTTAAGCAGAATGCTGGGCTGCTGCCTCTGGCCTTGGCCTGTGCGGTCAGAAACTTCTTCCTGGGAGCCTCTACTTTCTACAGTTGAATTATGTGCTTGTGCATTTCTGCCAAAAGTCCTGAAACAGGACATTACCAGTCAGTAGTTCCCCACTCTACCCTGCTCCCCTCCTGGGGTGGGGCATAGCCATTCCTGCTGAGGCTTGTATGAGGAACAAGCTAGCAGAATAGTCTCTCTATCCACCTACCTGAGCTCTTGACAGAGCCTTCTTGACAAGATGGGGCAGGCTGAGGACGGGCGCCGTGTGGACCAGAAGTGATAATGGGCATGAAGGAAAAGCAGGTGGCTAGAAGCCTGGTCCTGGTGGCATGAATGCAGGAATGTACTGAGGATGATACGGTACCCTTAATTAAGCAAGAGACAGAGGTCCGCGGACAGCTCTGTAAGGAGCCAGAGTGTAGAGATAGTTGGTTTTTCTGGTCATACAGTATCTGTCATACCTACTCAGCACAGGCTTTTGTCAGGCAGAAGCAACTACAGATAACATGTGAAGGGAGTATGTCAGGGTGGATGTGTTCTGTAAGCCTGACTTTGTCAGCCCCCGTGACTGCAGTGTTTTAGGAAGCAAAGCCTGGAGGGTGTACTCCTGATCCCTGATCCAGGGAGGTCCCCACTTTTTTTTTTGACAGGGTTTCTCTGTGTAGCCTTGGCTATTCTGGAGCTCTGTGTATCCTTGGCTGTCCTGTAGAAGGGAGCTGTGTTTCATCTCTGCCAACAGCTGCCCGCCTCAGAGCTTGGGCCCCTCACCCCAAACACATTCACCCAGGATGGTATTTGCGGGGCATCTGCCTCAGTTTTAATCTGTCCCAGAGCAGAAGTGCTCAGATATGTGAACCAGATGAGTTCCATGGATGCTCCATTGTTACTAGGGGGGGGGGAGCTCAAAAGATTCTCTGGTCACACCTTCCCCCCCATAAGCATCATGGGTACTATAAACATAAAAAGAAATGCAAAGATCACAGGGTGGCGGGGAGGGGTGGATGAGGGGCTGGAGGCAGCTGTGAAATACTGTAGCAAGATAGAGAAGCTGAGAGTGTAAGGTTTGAATCCAGAGGAAAGAGATAATCAAAGAACAAGATAGTGTAGGATCTTTAAGGAAGGGCCATTTGCTATAGACGGGGACCAGGACTTAGCCAAGGCCTCCACGCTGCACACTTCATTGACTTGTAGGCCAGGTGGATAATGTTTCCTGGAGCTGGGAGGACTTGACCTCCACAGCAGGACCTGACAGGCACGCCTCTGCACTGACAGGCCCAGGGGTCTTGACATCACTGGACATTGTTTTGGTCTAAAACATGGAGGTAAAGGCAGTGTTGGGACCAGAGGAAACAGCCTCAGTGTTGGCTGAGGTGAACGTCAGAGAACCTCCACTCACCTCCCAAATGCAGCAGCCATTTTTTTCCTTCTGAAGGCTTTTGCCATTGCCTGACTTGACACACTATCGCAGTTTTCAACAGAGGTTAGTCCTATTCAAAAGCAAAAACTAAAACTATAAAATAACTGCTTTTTCACTCTTAGATTCAAGTTCTTCTCTTAAATTTGCCATGAGCCAAGTTAGCCAGTGAACTCACAGTTTACCATCTACAGTTTGACCATGTGAACTTTGTTTAGAATTTGTTTCACCCCCCAAGACACTGGCTAAACATTATACCTACAACAGTGAAAGAGTCACCAGAGTGCCAGTGCCTCTGCAGACAAGGGATCGGTAAGGTTGGGTGAAAAAGAAAGCAGGGTTCTAAGCCCCTTTTGAATAAGTTATTTTCATTTCATGTGCATTGATGTTTTTGCCTGCATGTATGTTTGTGTGAAGGTGTCCACTCCTCTGAAACTGGAGTTACAGGCAATTATGAGCTGCCATGTGGGCACTAGGAATTGAACTCAGGACCTCTGAAAGAGCAGCCAGTGTTCTTGACCACTGAGCCGTCTCTCCAGCCCCGAATCCCCTTTTGAAAGTGAAGAGTCAGTCTGGCAGTGGTGGCGCACGCCTTTAATCCCAGCACTTGGGAGGCAGAGGCAGGCGGATTTCTGAGTTCGAGGCCAGCCTGGTCTACAGAGTGAGTTCCAGGACAGCCAGAGCTACACAGAGAAACCCTGTCTCGAAAAAAAAAAAAGAAAAGAAAAGAGAAAGAAAGCGAAGAGTCCTCAGTAAGCTCTGAGCTTTCCCTGTAGAGTGTCCTGTACCAAGCTGTATAGTCCTGCTGGGAAGGTGTTTTATTCATGGGGCATCATATATAAGAAAAATTATACACCCAGGTGTCAATCTCCTTAATGTGGGTTTTTTTTTTTCCTTCTCCTAGATCTTTTTGGTTCGTAAATCCTCCAAAATGCAGAAGAAAGTCCTCTCCCTTCGCCTGCCCTGTGAATTTGGAGCACCTCTCAAAGAGTTTACTATAAAGGAAAGCACATACAGTAAGTGCCGATAGTGAGGGCAGGGCTGACGGGAAGGAGCCTGGACTTTGATTTAGACAGATGTGTGTAGATCTTGGTTTTCCCATCCCTACAGTGAGGCGATGTTAACCTCTGAGCAATTCATAGGCTAGTTAAACAACCTGTGCACACTGTGTGCACCCTGAGGCTTGGCACATGATAGGGGCTGAGTGTAGACTTTCTTGCCCTGTCCCCTGTTGGATACAGTGTAGATTTGGTGCCCAGGTTTACTGATGACTAAACCACAGGGCACCTGCAGCAACAGAACCCTCTTACAAGGTCTAATGCCAAAACATGTATCTACACATCTTCATGACTAAATGAGCCTCGAGCACACAAGTTCCCTCCAGGTAGTCACTGTTCAGTCTTCTATGAAAGGCAGTTAATCAAGATGAATCCAGCCCCATGGGATTTGCTGAAGATCTGCAGGGAGTTGGTGCTCTGCACTGTTTGGTTCCCTTTCTGTTGTCTACTTTCTGGTCATTGAAAATGTGGAGTGTCGGGAGGCCAAGTTTTAAATAAAAGAGGGAACACACAGTTCTGAGGTACTGCCAGTCTCCAAGAAAGGGTCAGGAAATGGATCTGCACAACAGTGTGGAGAGATCTGAAAACTCTAAGTTAGCAAGCTGAGGGGTGAAGGCCAGGAGTCGGGGACCCCCGAGGACGGAGCATGACTTGGTCCCTGCATTTGAAGGCACTGAGGCTAATTGACAGGCAGGCATTAGATCCCCTCACCCTCGCATCTAGTCTCCTGCCAGTGACCTTACATAGAATTCATGGAAGTGACATTTCTGGCACAGGAAATCCCTGCCTGCATACATGATCTGCTTCTGGTTCAAGTATAAACCCGGAATTCATACAATCAAAGGTGGCTGGGAAACAGGATTCCCCGGCAGGCTGAACCGGGGGAACAGTGAAATATAGTGGGAGATAATCTGATATCACGATTAAGACCCGCTGCCATTTTAAAGGCAGTGAGTGTATAGTAAGTTAATAAATAATGAGTTTACATTAAATGGATCCCGTTATTCTGAGTTGGCTTTTGAAAGGTTGCTGGCCCAACCAGCAACACGTTCTCCTGGCTTTTAAATGCCTCCCAATTTCCAAAGTTCCCATGACAGGGAAACCACTTCCTTTCTTCTGAAGCACACTCACTGTCAGGGAACCTCGTGCCCCACCTCCAGCCCTGTTTATTGAGTTTCCTGAAGCCAGAAGTTTTGGTTTGTTTTTTTCTCCATCAGAGTCTAAGACTTTAGTCACCAGCCTCTAATCCTCCCCAAGGGACTTCCAAGTGATCGAAAGAGCTAGTTTGTACAAAGCACTGTCCTATCCGTAGTGACTCACTGCAGGCCCGAGTCCCAAGATAATGGTATCTACCCAGCAAGCCTGTCGCCTATACAAATTGGGGTGGGAGAAGGGCTTACTACAGTAAAGGATATTTTAGCATTATTTCTGGAGGATGGAATGAACACCACCATATATTCATGTATAATTCTTTTACGTAAGATATTTCATTAAAAACAAATTCCATTCTACTGTCATCCTTCTGGATGGCAAGGAACTGTTCGTGTCTATTTCACAGGTGAGATGGAGGTGGCCGGCCAAGGCATGAGGATTAGAAACCAAGCCACAACTGCCCCCACCATTTGGGAGCCATATATGTGGCAACAGCATCTTGTCAGAAAGCATCTTTTATTTGGGAGCTTGTGTGATGTGGCCAGGCGAGAGGACCAGACTTTCAAATCTTTATATAGAACTGATTTCTCGAGCCCTTAAACCCTGAAACTGACCTCCAGGTTCACATCTCTCTGCCTTGTGCCAACATGAGAGAGCTCCTGACTTGTCAGAGGGAGTATGGCATTGAAGGTCCGTGATCTAAGAAGAAAGGTTGAGGTGGGGAGACCTTTAACCCACTACTGCTGGGTGTTAGTTGCTTCTCAGTGCAGACAGATGAGGCCTGGCCCCTGCCCAACTCTGCGCTCTGAACTTCAAAACAAACAGAAAGGTTGTTGTGCAAAGCGGTGTTTACCATGCACGGAGTGTGTGCTGGGAGTGAGTCAGGGAGACCGCCCTCGGCCTCCTGACTGTTTAAAGCTGGGTCTGGCTGTCAGACAACCCCCTCACAGCTGGTTTGGATAAGCTGCACAGTAGTCTGAGAGGGTGGAGCAGGCCTACATATGCTGGGTTAGATGCCCTTCCTTCCCAGACACACTCAAGAAGATTCAGCCACCTTCTGGAATCTCTCTCTCTCTCTTTTTTTTTCTAGCCTTTTCCCTGGAAGGCTCAGGAATCAGCTTTGCAGATTTATTCCGGCTCATTGCTTTCTACTGCATCAGCAGGTAAGGATTCTGACCATCTCATGACTTGAAGAACCCACTTGTTGTGGGATATGATCTGGACATTTGTCTGGAGAAGGCTGGTCACCTATGAGATGTCAGGGAAGGATTGACCTCTTTTCACCCCATCCCAGTATTAAACTTAAGATGGAGACAGCTGCCTGGCCCTCCAGATGCATATTCTCACTAATATGATTATTTCTTCAAGCTGGGCCCATCATGGCTCCTGATAGCTAGACCCATTCACCAGGAAACATACCTACACATTACATAAACACATACCCACATACCGATATACCCACCTGTATAAACACATGCATCCGTACACAGCAGGGGCAGAGAGAGAGAGAGAGAGAGAAAGAGAGAGAGAGAGAGAGAGAGAGAGAGAGAGAGAGAGAGAGAGAGAGAGATATGAAACCAATACATAAACCCATAACTTGTCAAGGTCCCTGATAGTGTTTTTGAAAGCTCCAGGGGATTCTTTAAACCAACCCATAAATCCTGCACAGTTCTTCTTCAGGCCACCTGGGTACTCACACCCTCTCCAGGGCTGAAAGAATGTGAGTTGTAAGTTTCTATTCTTATTCTTTTCTTTACACAAATAACAGCTTTTCAAAGTCTTGTGCCAGAGGTTGTAGCTGACTGCTGAAGCATTTGCTTACAAAGCATGAGGCACTGGGTTTGATCCCGAGCAATGCCAAAGAACAAACCAAAAAACAGCCAAATGAAGCCAGTGTTCTTGCGGTGATTTAGCAGAGAAACTCTTGCTGCCTGCAGTTGTCCTTGTCTCTTCCTTCCTTCCTTCCTTCCTTCCTTCCTTCCTTCCTTCCTTCCTTCCTTCCTTCCCTCCTTCCTTCCGAGTTTTTATTTTATCTTATGCATATGAGTGTTTGACTGAATGCATGTCTGTGCACTATATTCATACCTGGTGCCAGAGGTCAGAAGAGGGCGTCAGATCCCCTGGAACTAGAGTTATGGATGGCTGTAAGCCACCATGCGGGTGCTAGGACTAGAACCCAGGTCCTCTGCAAAAGCAATAAGTGCTCTTAATAGTTGAGCCAGTTCTTCAGCCTGGTCCTTGCCTGTTTTAACCCAGGCAGATCCCAGCCTGGCTTCCTTAGCTTTTCTGTTTGCTCGCTGCAGTGACTACAGGGAAATAGCTTTTCAGAGCTGACAACTGACAGCCGTCTCACTTAGACTGGAGAGGCAGTTGGGTTTGGCCCAGTTTATTTTAACTTAAGGATTAGATTGTTTGGCATCCATCATCCTATTGATTTTCTCTGCCTGGCATAACAACTAAGCTCTCAGACGAGCTGAAGCTGCCCAGAGAATGGCCCGAGGAAGAGGAGGCATCTCCAGAAGAGACCCTAGCCCTGCTCACTAGTAGGAAGAAAATGAGGGCAGCTCCCAGGATGGACAGTGCCTGCTTGGTGAGCTCTCCCACAGGGATGCTCCAGAGTAGGGTCACAGTCTCTGGAGCCTGTGCAGTTCACTTGTAAACATCTGAGGTACAACTGCTCATAACATATCTTTTTCAATTAAGAGAATGAAGACATTGCCTAGCAGAGTACTACATCACTTCTCTGTCTCTGGCATTTTAAAACTCAGCTGAATATGTACACATACAGTAACCAAAATGCAGAGTGAAGTGTGTTGCAGTTGCAGTGTTTGGTATCACACAGACCACAAAGTGGAGCTGATTTAGGCAAATATGAAGCGTTGGGGGCAGTTTAGAACAAAGTATGATTTTTTTTTAATGTATATATCCTGACCATTCAGGATTATTTTAAAATTGTGCAAAAAACAAACAAACAAAACTCTTAAGAAACAATTGTGAGGTGCACTATCTCAGGCAATGAAATTCTCTAGCTTCCTTAAGCGCTGCATAACTAAAACCAATAGCACCCTGAAGATATGATGATTGCAATGCCCGTCTCTAAAAGGTCTAAAAGGACTGCGTTGCCCAAAGACATAGCCCCAGCAGCACCCACCCCTTCCTCAGCCACACCGCCTCCAGGAGACCACACCCCCTCCAGGAGACCACACCCCATCTGGTCTAAAGCCACCCAGGTTAGAGAGGATGTCTGTATGGACATGTCAGCCAAAGGTGAGGTTGGCTGTCAATTCTCCTTCCAATTTTGCCTTCTGGTAATTGTGCCATTGTTGGGGGAAAGAGTTCCCATCTCTGTCTCTACCCTCAGAAAGCAGGCCAGAGTACCTGGCTAGAGTAGCCGGGCAGGCTGGTGACTAAAAGTCATAAAGTAAATGAAGGCCGTTGGCAAATTACTAAGCATAGTAGGCACTGAGGTGCTTACAGAAGGTCCCAGCATCAACATTTGCAAGTAAAGGAGCCTGAGAGTCATTCTTCTTTTGCTTTCATTGCTTCTCTAATGCTCCTTATTGACTTGCTTGGTCATCAGTGATTTACAGGATCCAGTCTTACCAAAGTATTTCTGAAGTCTCCTGCCTGGTTGCTAGTAGAGAATTCATCATAGAAATTATGGTGGGTTCCCACACAGAACATGCCTGGTGTGCATGGATAAAAGAATCCACAATTAGTGGGCACCCAACTTGCAATGTTGGATCAGCAAAATGGACAGCACAGTTGGGAAAAGAAGTAGTGACTGCCATCCATCAGTAGCTGGGGCATTGCCAGCACAGTATAGAGAAACAACTGCCTTTCCCATGCAATTGTGCCCCAGACTCAAGTGTAACTCTGCTAGGAGGCAATCTCAAAGGGTTTGGGGCTGTGCCACATTCTGCATGTCCAGCAAGCCCCCAGGTGATGATGAGATTGCGGTTGGGCTTGGACCATACTTATAGTATCGAAATAGTAACTGGAGTCTTGTGTATTTGTGCCAGGCACATTATCCCTTGCCCTCCTGGCAGCCTTGTGTTTTATAACTATGGGAGCAAGGTGCTTGCTTACCATCATATATCAAAACCCAGCAGCTATGAGGGGCTGAAGAAATTGCTGGGGTGGGCAGTGGTAAGAGCGCGGGCTGGCCTTCTAAAGGACTGGTATTTGATTCTTAGCTCACAGCTGTCACTCCAGTCCCAGGGGATCCGACATACCTTTCTGGCCTCCAGAGGCACCAGGTATATAAATGCAGGCAAAACACTCATACATATAAGGGAAAGAAGCAAATCCAAAAAAGAAACAAAACTAGGGGGGCTGGAGAGATGGCTCAGCGGTTAAGAGCACTGGCTGCTCTTCAGAGGTCCTGAGTTCAATTCCCAGCAACCACATGGTGGCTCACAACCATCTGTAATGGGATCTGATGCCCTCTTCTGGTGTGTCTGAGGATAGTTACAGTGTACTCATATACATAAAATAAATAAATTAATTTTAAAAAGGGAGGAGAGGGGCTCCAAAGCCTCCATTAGCTCTGAAAAAAAAGAAAAGAAACAAAACTACCAGATATAGAATGCACCTATAATCCCAGCACTCACGAAGCTAAAGCAGGAAGATTGAGAGTTCCAGGCCAGACACACACACACACACCGAGAGAGAGACAGAGAGAGAGAGAGAGAGAGAGAGAGAGAGAGAGAGAGAGAGAATTTGAATCTTTTACCTTGATGCCAAAGCCCACATTTCCTTGCTCTATTCTGCCAACTCTGAACGCCTGAGTTTCAGCACACCTGGTTCCAATCCCTGCTTTGCTTCCGCAGGTTCTATGGAGCGCACCAAGGGCTACCCTAGTCAGTGTGTTGCATGATCCTGATAATCACTGAATGAGGGTAACATAGCTTCTTCACAGCATGGTCACTAGGCCCCACGGGTGTTCAAATGCTTGGTGCATCGCAGCAGTAGCTGCCGGATAATATTAGTCTCTTCCTTCATTAGAAACAAAACAGGGTAAAGATAAAACAAATCGAGATTGTGCACGTACTGAAACTCTCGGGAGAAAGTTCTGTATGTAAGATATTGCTTCTGTTTTGTTTGTTATGTGCAAACTTTAACGTCAGGGCTCCTTTGTTTTTTAAATGAGGTGGATATAAGGAAGAAATGTGTGTATGTGGTGTCATGCGTGTGTGTCATGTGTGTGTGTGTTAAAATGCTGGGTACTCCAGTGTAAGGTGGCTCATGTACAACATCTAATTGTCTAAATAAGTCAAAACCTACAACCGTCTATTAACAAATACCAGGTATAGCTTCCTGTCCTATGTCATTAAGAAAACCCAAGCCAGTCAGATGATGTTTAGACTCCAGGTAGCATGCTGAGCTAGGTAAAAGCTTAAAATAAACATAGGTTGGTTTCGTTACATGTTACTTTTCTCCGCACTGCATAAAAAAAGTAGATTCAAATGGACTGAGTGAGGTTTTACAAACACATGTTTGCGATATACTTTTGTGTTACAGAATTCTAGTTCTCAATAGTCGCCACTTCAAATTAGAGTCAGGGTCGCTGCCCCTGCCAGGACAATGAAGAAGCTATTCACAATCTCCGGTCAGGTGTAAAGGCCTCATGGAAGCAGGAGTTGACCAGGGCTGGACACCCTCAGGAGAAGCAGCCTCCTGACATCATAGGAGAGCGTGGTAGAGTTTGGGTGACACCATCGGGTGTTGGAACACCCATGCTTTGTTATTTTCATGGACTCTGCAGCTTTGTAATTGACTGTCAACAGCCTTAAGGGTTCCAAGATTTTCCAGCTGCGCAGATTTGATCTAGTTCATTCCATAGTGCTGCCTAATCTTACCATAAACAACAGGATGACTTGGTATGTGGCTTTCTTCAACAGAAACTTTCAAGGCATTTTTCGATGACAAAGTAAGAGGCAGAAGCTTTCATTCCTATTCCTCACTAACTCCAGGCCTGCCACAGTGACCTGCTTGCTGTTCTCCATGTACCAGACCCTCCCCATTCCAGGCCCTGTTCACCTACTGCCCTCAATCCTTGGAATTGTCTTCCCTATGTGATTTACTCACTCGATATGTCTTTGTCTATTTGTGTGTATGTAGTATGTATGCGTTTTGCAGGTGTGTGGGTGCATGTGGGCAGGGTGCACATTCATATGCGTGCTTGTGCGTTTCAGGAGTCATCCTCAATGGCACGTCCACCTTACTCATTGAGGCAGGGTCTCTCAGCCAAAGCCAGAGCTCAGCAATATGGCTATTCTCGCTGGCCCCCTCTCTCTGGAAGCTCCTTACCTCTGCCTTATGAGGCTGGTATTACAGGGGTCCCTACCCATCTGACATTTACATAGGCTCGAAGGTTCCAAACTCCAGTCCTCGAGTCTGTGAGGCAAGTGCTTTACCTACTGAGCCATTTCCTGAGCCCCGGACACACTCTCTCTGTCTGTCTCTGTCTGTCTGTCTGTCTCTCTCTCTCTCTCTCTGTGTGTAATATATGTAATATATATATTATATATAATCTGAATAACTGTTTAGGAATCTTGGCCTAGGCCCCAATTGCTTTCAAATACTCTTTTTTCTTTATTTGGCTTAATTTCTTTTTTAATTGGGGGGGGGGTGTCACTGGTGCCATGGCATGCATGTAGCTCCCAGAGGGCAACTCTTGGACTCAGTTCTCTCTATTCATCTTCCCAAGGGTGTCTCGGATCAAGCTCAGGTAGCCAGGTTGGCATAGCAACCACCTTTATTCACTGGGCCGTCTCACTAGCTGGCCCTCTTATATTTTTATTTTTATTTTTATTTATTTTATTTTTGAGGCAGGCTGTTCTGGAATTTGCTGTGCGGCAAATTCCAGCTGGCCTGGAACTTCTGATCCTCCTGCTTAAGCCTCGCTGTCACATACAGTGCTGCAAGCATGCCTCCTAACACCTGGCTTCAAATAGTCTATTTCCCCTTCACACATGCTTTCCCATGCTTTGTGACCCTTCCCATAAATTCTATACATAGCTTACTTGTTTATATCCTGGTAGTGGTCATTGGCATGGTTCTCTATTCTGGCAGGGACTCCTGTTTTCTTCCTGGCCCAGAATAATGTCTGTTTCTCCTAGTTGATAATAAACATTTGTGGAGTGAAGGAGTGAATAATTTTTTTCTAAGTCCAACACCACTACCAATCAATCAATCAATCAATTAATCAATATATA
Source organism: Uromys caudimaculatus (assembly GCA_028551405.1). NCBI lineage: Eukaryota > Metazoa > Chordata > Mammalia > Rodentia > Muridae > Uromys > Uromys caudimaculatus. Next base: position 30,821,767 of record CM052701.1, on the reverse strand, counting down.
AATAACACCTTTTTGTTCAGGTCACCGTTGTCTTTGAATATGACATTCTCCTGGACAGGGGCTTATGCTGATACCTGTGCCAACCTTATACGTTCTCAGAGCTTGGTTCTCAGCCTTGCAGTTGAAAATGAACGACTGTGTATTCCATCTGCCTCTCCCCTCTCTGAGAAACATGCCATGGTCCATGCATTTGCTCCTGAAGACTTGATGCTTTGACCCTGGCAAGACCCTGATGTTGGCTTGGCATTTTCCTATTAGGTTTGTTGCTCTCTGGGTCCCGTCTGCATATGGCACATCAGCACATGGTGCCATCCTCTTTGATGGTTGTTGACACAAGGCACCTGACACTTGCCTTCAAAGGTTGATCCATTGGCAAGTGACATTCATGACCTGGGAGCCCCACCCATATCTCCTGAATCTAAGTATGCAATGCATAATATAGAGGACCCCCCCCCGGGGGACCCATGTGTACATGTTTAGAGTACATCTGCTGTAAAACACAGTAGAGACTTTCATTTCCAGCGCACAGAGGTCACATGAGTGATCTCCAGTTGGAATGTGGCACAATGAAACTGTATTTGAGGGAGGCAGATACTTGCTGAGAGCCTGCAGCCTGTAAGGTAATGGGGATTGATGACTGAACATCCCGGTCTAGAGAGTAAGAATTCAACATTAAGCTCTGCATCACGCCCAGTGGGACACCATGCACTCGAGGAATGATGGATCTACCAGCACAATCATTCTGATATTGAGCTCTACACACCTAATGCTACCCAGCAGGGAGACTTGATCGTTGGCACAGATTCAATCAAGCAGCCTTGGGTCTCAGCCTGTCCCACAGTGGGATAATTCAGAAAGAGTCGCTAAAAGAGAGAAGGTCTGGTTGGATGTGGTATGGTGTCAACTTGAAATGTTTTCGACAGTTTAAGATGAAACCTTTCCAGAGTGAAAAATGAATGTGAGAGAGAGTCACCAGCCATGTAATTACAAACATTCTCTCTCTCTTTTTTGCTTGTACCAGGGATGTTCTGCCATTCACCTTGAAGCTGCCTTACGCCATTTCATCGGCCAAGACGGAGTCTCAGCTTGAAGAACTAGCCCAGCTGGGACTAAGTAAGTGGGTGCCCATGCAAGGGTCTGTCTTAAATCCCTGTGGGGTTGCTCCTGGCCCCATCGATACATCAAAAACACTTGTAAGAATCCCACCAACGCTGGGCAGTGGTGGTGCACGCCTTTAATCCCAGTACTTGGGAGGCAGAGGCAGGTGGATTTCTGAGTTTGAGGCCAGCCTGGTCTACAGAGTGAGTTCCAGGACAGCCAGGGCTACATAGAGAAACCCTGTCTCGAAAAAAAAAGAAAAAAAAAGAAAAGAAAAAGAATCCCACCTCCATGGCAAAATGCAGCTCTCGGAACCATGAGGTCCCTAAGTTGCACTTTCTGGGATTCATTACCCCAGTGTCCATCCAACTCTCAAACACTGGAGCTAAGTGTGCCTGGATAACTCTAAATCTCCTCCCATCAAACAAGTGAGGCTCCCCAGACGTAGAGAGACCAGCATAAGTCCGACTGCCCTGCCAGGGTCTTCTCTTTCTGTGGCATCTTTCTGGGAAAAGACAGCACTAACAGAAAGAGAGGTGCAGTGTGGGGCATCTCATGTTCACTTGCATCACTTTTCTTGTAAGTGGCACACAGACACCTCTGCCACTCTGGTCCTGTGAGGAGAAGGGCAAGGATAAAGACCTCTTAATGACATCTGTCTCTCTTCCTGTCTCAATCATCTCCCACTCTGCTGCTGTGGGCCATGCCCCTCATCCTGCCAAAGGTCCTTACTCTGGTGGCTGGGACTTACTTCTGAAGTCTGCCTCTGCCAATCCTACACACACACACACACACACACACACACACACACACACACCACGGTTCTACCAGACTGTGGCTGACAATGGACCAACACACGGAGTTCACTTGGTTTGACTTTATCCCAGGGCTCTGGCAGAATCAGTATGAGTTTAACTTTAGTTAAATATTTTCCTCCTAGATGGAAAGAGAATTCTTTTAAGATTTTAGAACTTTGGTTTTAGATAGGTTGACAATCAGACTACAGTGTTTGAATAATATCTAAAGCCTTCCCCCCCCACACACACACACCCCGAATCCTGATCCCACCCCCTGTAGGAATGGAACCCTTGAATGCAGTTTTCCTCTTTGTTGGGTTTTAATGCTGAATGTGTAAAACCTCAAGTAGATTGTATAATATCCCCCGGGCCCAGCTGCAGGTCCTACCTCATAAAGGGGAACTTGGAGGCCAGATGGATTCCTTGGCTGGCAGCCGCCTCCTCGGAGGGCACCCGGGAGAAGTAGTTTGGAAAGGGTGGCGTTGCTCTCTGGGTTGAGTGGAACTTTGAAAAGCAAGCTCAGTAGTTCTGTGCCCTTTACAAGCTTATGCTGGGCCCGTTCCAGTTTTCTTTGTCCTTCTTACCTGTGTGAAGGGCTGGGCTGGAGCTGCCTGTTGGCTCAGCCAACCTTTCTCAAAGGCTTTGAAGGTGAGAGGCCCCTGGAGTCGCTCTGTGAACCCATAGCTGCCTTTCTGCCCTTTCCAGTGAGGGAACACAGTGAAAGGGGGAGGGGAGAAGGAGGATCAAAGGAAACACGCAGACCCCAAGTTAAGCCTCTGTTGCCCCACTGTGTGTGTGTGTGTGTGTGTGTGTGTGTGTGTGTGTGTGTGTGTGTGAAGGAATGTCCCAAGTGCACTATATTTACATTTTTGTCTTCACTGATAATGACTTTCAGATTTTTGGAGCTCCTCGGCAGACAACAAATCCCCAAACTCCTCACCTCCCCATAGGCCTCTTTCCTCAGCCGGCATCTGCCCTGCCTCCTTGCGTCAGCTCTGCCTTATAAATGGAGTGCATTCTATAAAAACCAGGACGCCTTCGGAGCTGGAGTGCAGCCAGACCAACGGAGCCTTGTGTTTTATTAATCCTCTTTTCTTGAAAGTGCACAGCCAGGACCTCAGCACAGGCCCAAAGCGGCCGAGCACAAGGACTCCCAACGCGAATGGCACCGAGAGACCTCGGTCCCCCCCACCCAGGCCCCCGCCACCAGCTATTAATAGTCTGCACACAAGCCCTGGGCTATCCAGGACTGAACCCCAGACGAGCATGCCAGAAACAGTCAACCATAGCAAACATGGGAACGTAGCTCTGCTTGGAACAAAACCAACTCCCATCCCTCCACCCCGGCTGAAGAAGCAGGCTTCTTTTTTGGAAGCAGAAAGCAGCGCCAAGTCCTTGACGGCCTGCCGGCCCAGCCAGAGCCCGGAGCCCGAGCCCGAGCTGGAGCCGGAGCTGGGCACAGCTGGGCTCGCAGGTGGAGCCCCGCCTAGGGACGCCCCCGGGGATTGCACAAGGGCGCCGCCGCCCGGCTCTGAATCACAGCCACCACCGTGCCATGGAGCCAGGCAGAGGCTGAGCGACATGAGCCTTTCCACTTCCTCCTCTGACTCGCTGGAGTTCGACCGGAGCATGCCCCTGTATGGGTACGAGGCCGACACCACCAGCAGCCTGGAGGACTACGAAGGGGAGAGTGACCAGGAGACCATGGCACCTCCCATCAAGTCCAAAAAGAAGAACAGCTCTTTTGTGCTGCCCAAGCTTGTCAAGTCCCAGTTGCGAAAGATGAGCGGGGTGTTCAGCTCCTTCATGACCCCAGAGAAGCGGATGGTCCGCAGGATCGCCGAGTTGTCCCGGGACAAATGTACCTATTTCGGGTGCCTGGTGCAGGACTACGTGAGCTTCCTGAAGGAGAACAAGGAATGCCATGTGTCCAGCACCGATATGCTGCAGACCATCCGGCAGTTTATGACCCAGGTCAAGAACTATTTGTCTCAGAGCTCTGAACTGGACCCTCCTATAGAGTCACTGATCCCAGAAGACCAAATTGGTAAGTGCTCTTCTACCCACTTCAAACGTAAGATCTGCTGTAACTCTTGTCAGCTGGTGTGTCCTGTTAGTTGTTTGGGATGCAGTTTACTCTGGAATTCCAAATGACACGCTCTCCCACCTGATTTGAATGGAAAGATCTCCCTTTTAAGGCAGATGCTATGCATCAATCTTCAAATGATTTAGAACTGCAGAAGGATTCTACCCAGGGGTGGGGTTTGTACCTCTTTGCAAGGTCCCAGTTGCTGCCTGTTCTTGCTCTATGTGTATGACACATCTGTTGAGCATTTTCTGAGTGTGCATCCCTCTATAACCTTCATGCTTTTTGACAGTATTTTCGATGTCTTTTGAGAGGCTGTGGGTGCTTTTGTTTAGTAGCATATGTTAGGAGTATGAAGACTGGGGGTGAGATGGTGGGAGCACACCTTGTGTCCAAGCCTCCAGCCCAGAGAGAACACAGACCCTCGGGCCCCTGGGATCCCGTCCAGCCTCAAGTGGAATCTCCCTGCTGACTTTCACCCTACAGAGTCGGTATTAGGCAGTGTGGGAAGAAACAAGAAATAAAAAAGAGAAGTTTATTTGGTGTACCTTTAAAATAAGTGACATAATTTGGAGATCACATGAAAGGCATTCTCTCCAGAGTCAAGGGGAAATGCTTTCTTTGTAACCTCACAGAAGGGCTGAATTGTTAACTTTGGTAAGCAACTTGCCAAGGCAAATTTGAATTTGGCAAGCAGTCTTTTTTTCCAGGGCGAGAGTATCCAGGGTTTTTGTTGTTGCTGCTGTTGATGATGTTGTTGTTTTGTTTTAATTTCAGAAGTTGACTCTTAAAAGGTTAATTTCAGAGTCTTCATTCAGCGGGCAGCAACAGCCAAGAGTTTACAAACATTTCCATGGTTTAGCTAAACCCAGATTTCTTCTTTCTGATTGGGTGTGTTTGTTGAAAGTAGTAAACAGTGTGTGGTAGAGCATGTGTTTCTCTCTCTCTCTCACTTTGAATTTGAGCAGCTCTTTGATTTGGTCACAAAAGGCTCAAAGCCTTGTTTGTTTTCTTGTGGGGCTCTGACCTACCCCAGGGTTCTATTTGGGTGTGGCTAGAGGAGCTGGGGTGCTCCAGAGAAAGTGGCTGAAAGGAATGTGTCTTTGTGTTCTGCCCAAGAGTGGAAAGCACTTCAGGAGATTTCTCCAGGATGCAGAATATCCACACAAGGTGCGTCTTTCCCCTGCAACCCTAGTCTTCTCTCTCCTGAAGCCGACCTCCAACATCCTATTCACAGGGACCCCCTACCTCAATGAGAGGCTTTCTCCCAGGGCTGGAGGAAGCCAGGAGGCTGTTAGCAGGACTGAGATACATGCAGATAGCACCAGTTAGCCAACAGAGCAGGGGCTTCTTGGTGAAACAGGTAGGCAGCCTGGGCTTCCCTGCTGAGGGACGCACCAATACAGGAAGGTCTTGGGAAGGTGGCCTGTCCATTAAATTCAGATATTCTGTGTGTGTGTGTGTGTGTGTGTGTGTGTGTGTGTGTGTGTGTGTGTGTACACGTACACTTATAGTTCAAAAGCTCAATCCTCTCCAGAATCATCCTGAACATTACTTTAAAATTGGAGTCTCTAGTAAGAAAGGAAGCTCACATCTGTAGAGCCTCCCAGATGAGCTGAGCAGCCTGAACAAGCTGCTTCAGTGAGTGCTCCCCTCCTCTTCCAACAAATCCTAGTCAAAATGCTTTCTATCTCTTGAGGGATGAAGGAAGGCGGATGGCATGCCAGCCCACACCATCTAGTAGCTGGCAGTTTCAGAGCCTGAACTGGTATGAAGCTCTGTACTTCATGTCCCAGACCAGCCTTGAACCCCCAGTCCTCCGGCCTCAGCTCCCAAGCCCCTACTGTGCCAGCCTACTGCATGGGTTGATCCTGTCGTTTGGGGGGGGGGGGTGTTGTGACAGTTTGCTGGCCCTATGCTGTGGCTAAAAGATCATCAAACACCTTTGTGCTTTTCTATTGGTTTTGCTTTTTATTTGTTTTGTTGGTTGGTTTTGTTTGTTTGTTTAAGTCAGAAGTCTAGCTGTATTGCTTAGCCTGGCTGTACAGTCTAGATTCCAACAATCCGGTTTCTTTTCAGGCCTAGCTGGGACTACAAGGGTGTGCTGCCATACCCAGCCTGGTTTGGGGTATTTTGTGTTTTCTTAACATTTGCCTGAAGGCAGGCAGTTTTTTCCTGTTGCTTCATGAATGAAAACCATAGTGTTTCGAAAGGACATTGAAGAGCACCAGGCTTTTGAAAGTAAGTAGAAGGCTAGTGTTGCAGAGGTCAGCCTGAGAACCGCACCAAAGGGAAGAAGTGACCCTGGTTATTAGAAAGCCAGTCATTCCCCTTCTATGTGGAAGTAACTAAATTAGGACTCTAATGAGAACTTTGAGTTCACCTGACATTTCCCTAGGTTGAAGGGCTGGGTAGCTTCCTCTGGACTTGTTAGTACAATGACACTTTCGAAACTCATAAGCCAATATTGGTACATTTCCGCATGTTGTTCATCATTTGCAGGTTCTGAAAGAGGCCAGGTTGTGTATATGTATGGGCAGACGATGGGCCCGAGCCTGTGGGGGAGTGGTATGCAGCCCAGGTCTTCGGATCTCTGGTGTGTGTATATGTGTGTGTGTGTGTGTGTGTGTGTGCGCGCGCGCGCACTCATTCCCACATCTCACTTCCCTGGAAGGAATACAGGAATCTTCACTGAGCTATCTGCAGAATCTCAAGCCTCAAATTTGTTCTGAACAGGTGTCTGTGAGTTCTGGGAAAGCTTTTCAAGAATGTCATCTGGGTTTCTCTGCTTTAAAAGAATTTCATCCTGTCTTCCTTTCTCATAACTTCTGGGGGGACCAAATATAGGAGACAGGAATTCTAATTTAATCCCAGACTTACAGAATATTCATTCTAAAGCCAAAGAAGTGGGAGGAGGCATTTCATGGGTTAACCCCTGAGAATCAGAGCTGTCGGTCACAGGGAAAAGAGACCTCATGAATTCTGTGCACAAGGATCTCCTCGGTGTATGTAGATGGTGCTGATACTGCCTCTCGAGGAGGACAGTTCTTTAGGAGTTGGGGTGGGTGGGAGGAGAGGTCTCACTACCCGCTCTCACTTTGCTCAAGTGCTGAATGATCTTCTTTCAAGTGCTTTCTACTCAAGTGTCAGTT